>VZTF01006550.1:528286-611745 GCA_013397755.1 Cnemophilus loriae | reverse complement strand
TGGGTGCGCGGCCGCTCGCACCGCGCCCCGGCCGGGGGAGCGTGGGCAGCGCAAGCTTCCGTGGGGCAGGGCTGGCCGCGGCCGGCAGGTCAGGGAGGGCCGGAGCGGCCCCCCCGCCCCGCTCCGCCCGTGCGTGTGTGTTTGTGTGCGCGCTGATTACAGTAATTTTGAGGGTGATGTTGCAACGGGGCAGAGTGTGCGGGGCGGCCCGTGCTGAACTTTATAACGCTCCCGCATGTCAGCCGCCCTCGATATTGCGTCCATAAAGCGGTCAGCCGGAGCGCCGGCCGGCCTCGCCGCCTTCGCCGCCTCCCTCCTGCCTGCGGGCCGCCCGGCCAGGAAGGGGAGTTATTCAGGATTGCAGGAGCGGCCGGGAGCGGGAGCCCAGCTAGAGCCTCCGCGCCGCCGCGCCGCGCCTAGGGTCCCGGCAGGCAGCAAGATGAGGGGCAAAGAGGAGAAGTCGTCGCTGAAAGGTGGGTTCACCGCTCCGCCCTGGCAGGAGAACTGTTCTCCACGGGGAAAAGAACCTTCCCAGCAGCGGGGTCCCCGCGCAGCGATGCACCGGGGATACAGACCGGGTGCGTGCGGGGGACAGCCGAGGCAGCGCTTGGCACGAAGAGAGGCCAGGTGACTTGGCGAGAGCAGCGGAGCCTTTGCAAAAAGACCGACGCAGAGCGGGGGCGAGGGCGCCGGTGTAGCCGGCTGGAGCGGGGGCGCTTGCGGGCGGCATGCGGGGCCGCGGATGAGCGGGGAGGAGGGCAGTGGGTGTCAGCCTCTGGCAAGCTGTGCAGAACAGCGGGTGGCTTGTGCCGGAGACTGCCCGGGGGCTGGGAGCCGCTCGCCTCTGCACAGCTGGCAGGAACGTGCCGGGGGGCATCGTCGTATAGCCTGGAGATGCCAGGGGGCAGCGGGTAGGGGACAGGGACTCTTGTGACGCTCCAAACTGTGGATCTCGAGTGGTTTTAAACAGCAGCACTCTGAAAACAGTACGGAGGGGCAGAGAAAACTGTCTGCGTCTCTTCTAATCTATCAAAGGGGGTTTTTTGAGGATAGTTTTGAATCCCATACTTTATTGTGGGAACTTTTTTTTTCTTTTTTTTGTTTTATTCTCCACTTATATTAATGAGAGTGGCAATTTCTGTGTGCAACAGAGTGAGGAAAGCAACAAGTGGGAGAACCTAGAGCCCCACCGGCTGCAGTCCGCATTTCCTTGCTTCTCCCGTCACCGCTTCCTTCCCTGGCGCCGGCTCCCTTCCACTTCCCCGCACTGGGACGGCGAGGCCGGGCAAGGGCCCCTTGCTCCGGGAAGGCCACCGGAGGCTCGGAGCGGAGCCGGCAATCATCCCTCTTTTCTCTTTCCCTATAACGCTTTTGCAGCGCTTTTTAAAGACCTGTGCCTAACTCGCAGGGGTCTCTCTCTTCTCCGGGTAATCCGTCTTGCTGTTCAGGGCGAGATGCTGCCTTTGACGGCTGCTGTGCAGCGGTGCTTGCCATCCCCCCACCCCGAGGCGGAGGGCAGCTGCCAAGGGATGCCGCCCAGCGGCCGGCAGTGGTTGTGGGGGGAGGCAACAGCAGCGGGTACAGAGGAAAAAAATAAAGAGTAAAAAGACGGTCTCCGGGCGGGGGGAGGACGGGGGCAGGTTGCAGCTGGAGCCGCTGGCCGCAACCCAGCGCCCTTCGCTCAGACAGCGAGGCGAAACACGCGCATGAATAACACCCCGTCGGGTGGAAAGTTCCAGCCGCCTGTAGGGCGCAGGAGCTCGGCACCCCCCTGGACGAGCCTGACCCGTGCCAGGGCTGCGAGCGGGGATGCGCCCCGGCGGGGGAGCCTGACGGGAGGCCATGGTACCCCTCGCCGCGCCTTCCCGCTCCCCCCGGGCGGAGGGTCCCAGCTGCATCCTTTCACCTTGGGCTTCGTGCATGCACCAGCGCTCCTGGTGTGCCCCCGGCGCGCCCGCAAGGAAGCGACTGAGCCATTAAATCCTGGGTACACGGTGTTCCCAAATGACCGTGTACAGTAAAAACAAAATCTGCAGAGCGGGGCTGTTTCCTTTTTTCTTTTTTTTTTCCCCTCCGTTACTGCACTTGTCCAGCCCTCAGTCATCTCCCCACCTTTTCTAGAAGCAGATTTCTGCTCTCTCCTCCAAGTTCAGGGAACAGACTTTTTTTTCCCCCTCGTCGTTTCTCTTTTTGGCATTAAAAAAATACTTCTTTTTTCTTCTTTTTTTCTTTTTCCCCCCCTTTTCCTTTTAGTTATGTCTCAGCCAGGATCAGGGCAGTGCACAGAAGGAACATTTGTTTGTTTTATTGAAAACCGGGCAGGAAATTTTGTTCTTCTGAGTCACTGCGGCTCCTTCAGGGAAACGTCAGCCTCCCTTATCGCCGCTCACCCGGTGCGGCGGGACCGAGAGCGGACGCAGGCTGCGGGGTGGTGGGGGGACATCTACACTTTCGGAAGAGATGGTCGTCCTAAAGACAGAGCCAGATTTCAACTTTATATAACCGTAAAATAAGTAGGGCCGGATAAAAAGAAAGGCGGGGAGGGGGAGAGAGAGAGCCGGGGTTTACGGGAGTGTGCTATCAAGGAAAAAAAACCAGGGATTTGATGCGTTTGCCGTTTGCCTGTGGATGCTCGGCATCCTGAAGCAAGGTGCTGCGGGGGTGCTGTGGGGGGGCTCCCCTGAGGGTTGCGCCCAGCGTAGGGCAGTGGTAAAGGCAGCGAAGATTGCCTTCCCCTCCCACCATCGACGTCCCTCGAGGCGGCCAGTGGCCGCCCCCCAAAGGACGCCGACGGGGGCGCGATCGTCGCCGCCCCGCCCCGGTCCCGCCCATCACCGCCGCCACTTAAACGCCGTCGGGTGCTTCGCCAAGTCAGTGCGGTGCTGGGAGCTGGTGGTGGTGTGCGCTTGCTGTTTATCCCCCTCTCGCTTCAAAATGACCGTGAAAGCAGCTGAGGCGTCTGGTCCTACCTTGACTTACTCTAAGATGAGGGGGATGGTGGCCATCCTCATCGGTGAGCGGCGTGGGGACTTCTTCGAAGATACTCAAGGAAGGGGCTGTGATTTTTCTGTCAGGGTGGCTTAACGATTTTGTTTCTCCTTTTACTTTATAGCTTTCATGAAGCAGAGAAGAATGGGACTAAACGACTTCATTCAGAAGATAGCCACCAACTCCTATGCATGCAAGCAGTAAGTATCAGAAATTTTGGGAGTATTTCAGTCACAAATATCACTACATATTGCGAGATCTAGTTTAAAAGTAATGTTTGTTTACTGTAATGCCTCCAGCATGACTGTTACGGAAGAGTTTATTTGTCTTGTTGAGGTATTACTCACTTCGCAACGATCTCCATGAGCTGGGTTTGGGACAAATAAGTCGGAGGAGATTTCTAGTGACTCGTCCCTATTTTGTCTTGTACTTAGAGTATAAATAAATTTCTTCGTATGATAGAACTTACTGTCTCTAGAAAAATTCTACTCCTTAAATCGAATAGATCGTTTTGGTTGCCTTCTGGAGTAGGTTCAACCAGAACTTCTCTTCTATGATACGTGCTTGCCCTCTGGTGGAAAGATCTGCCTGCAGCTCCTGGTAACCCTCCTAATCATGTGTTCTCTTATCATTGCAGCCCTGAAGTTCAGTCTATCTTGAAAATCTCTCAGCCTCAAGAGCCTGAACTTATGAATGCTAATCCTTCTCCTCCGGTAAGTAGATTTTACTCAGTGTGATGTTTTTAGAACAGGAATTCGGCCACTAATAGAAGCGTAAAAAAATTGTTGTCACAAGTATTGCGTTAGTGCAGCTCATAGCACACTAACGTAAACGAGAAAGAGTAATCAGCTTAGAGAGAAACTTTTCTGTTTCAAACATGAAGAAGAAATGTTAAAAAATTGTTATGAGTTGTTATTTCATTGTGGAATGTGTCTAAGGCTTCAACAAGCACTTCTAAGTAAGCTATGCTTGTTAGACTCTTCTTAGGTAGTGCCTGTTAGTTTAAGGTATCTGTTAGAGATCAAGTTTTAGTGGCAAGAAGAGTGTTAATCTTTATTTTCAAGGTTGCTTTATTAATATTTTTTAAAAAGAGAAATTGTCATGACTCCCACTGCTGAACTGTTTTAATGAATGTGGTTTCTGTTTACTTTTCTAGCCCAGTCCTTCACAGCAGATCAATCTCGGCCCATCATCCAACCCACATGCCAAACCATCAGACTTTCATTTCTTAAAAGTGATTGGAAAAGGCAGCTTTGGGAAGGTAATTTTTTTTTTCATTTAAATTTATTTACCCTTGAGCTCTTCTATGAAATACCAGAGAGGGGTTTGTACTGCCTTTGGTGAATGGTGGTCACTTAAACCAAACCTGAGCACATCCTGCCACCCAGTGCAGAGAGACGGGAGCAGGAGCAGGGATGCTGCATTTGAATGAGTCATGAAAGAGCCAGGGAATTCGGTTCACTAGTGCTGTGAAGAATAGATACACTTTGCTTTTGGAAGAGAAAGAAACTAGACATAATATCTTCAGGCTAGATTAATCTGCCAGAATGGTAACAGTGTTAGACATTCCCAGCAAAGGATGTGGCAGTGCTCAGCAGCTAACATAAAGGCTTATTGCTGGTTGTGTTTACAAGTTGTTCTGTATTTCAGTATTGCTGAATTGCTCAGTTCTGGAATTTTATGCACTTTCAGGTCCTCCTTGCACGGCATAAGGCAGAAGAGCAGTTCTATGCTGTTAAGGTCCTGCAGAAAAAAGCAATCCTGAAGAAGAAGGAGGTAAGCTGCCCTTCACGATGCCATTTCAATGTCCATCAAATACATCTTTACTGCTACTACTAAGCAAGTTTACTAAACATTAATGATTTCTGATGTTTTCAGGAGAAGCACATTATGTCAGAGCGCAATGTCTTGCTGAAGAATGTGAAACACCCCTTCCTGGTCGGGCTTCACTTTTCCTTTCAAACTGCTGACAAATTGTATTTTGTCCTGGACTACATCAATGGTGGAGAGGTAAGCAGTAAGAAAATTGAATAGCATTTTCTATCATGTGCATGGTGGTAAGGTAGACATTTTCACTCTTCCTTTTAAATAAAAAGAGTTGCAAGTGGAAAAGTCATGGGGGAGAAGTTACTAGATTGAATGCTTCTGCCTGCCAAGTTTTGAACTACCAAAGGATCATTAGGCCATTTCCTGCTATTGTTCTCTCTTGCTATATATGTTGAGTCCAATTAAGTGCATTGTTAGCAGGCTTTGGCGCCGTTTATACAACTTTGTTCTCTCTGTCTCCTGTAGTTGTTCTACCATCTCCAGAGGGAGCGTTGCTTCCTGGAGCCAAGAGCTCGATTTTATGCTGCTGAAATTGCCAGTGCACTGGGCTATCTGCACTCCCTGAACATCGTTTATCGGTGAGCAGCCTTGTTCAGTTTGTTGTACAGAAAAACACACGTGCTTTGTTAAAAAGCATTGAAAAGTTCAGCTCAGTAGGAGCTTGGAATTGCTTTTAATATTTTGTGGTGGCTTAGTGAACTTCTGTAAACAGCTGCACCTAAAATATTCTCACTGCACCTCCTCTAACACTTATCTTCTTTCATCTCTTCCTACAGAGACTTGAAGCCAGAGAACATCCTGCTTGATTCACAGGGGCACATTGTCTTGACTGACTTTGGACTCTGCAAAGAAAACATAGAGCACAATGGCACGACCTCCACCTTCTGCGGCACGCCAGAGGTACGGCCAGCCGTCAGCCCCCCACTCTCAGAGCAACAGCAAGAGCTGTTCTCATCAGTGAAAATTGACTTCTCCCATGTAAGGCTGGTTAGATGAGCAGGGGGCATTATGAGCCTTCTAGTATAGGGCTGCCAGTGAGGACATGTAGGACATGTGGAACTTGCTGAGCAGGAGAGAGCAGCTCTTCAGCCATCTGCTTGTTTGTAAAAATCTTGTAGCTTTCCTTTGGCTTAGATATTGCTGGGATTCAGTAAGCTGCTTTCATTCAAGAATGGGGAGGCTTTCCTGATTGTAAAGATCCCTATGTCTCACGTGGCTCTCTCCCTTCTCTTACACAGTATCTTGCTCCTGAAGTTCTCCATAAGCAGCCCTATGACCGGACCGTGGACTGGTGGTGCCTTGGAGCAGTCCTGTATGAGATGCTTTATGGCTTGGTAAGCAACGAATCCATCATGACAGATCAAACTAGCTTACTCGACCTTTCCCCGCAAGAAACCCCATGCCTGCCTGTCAGCCTCATTAATGTCTCCTTTTCTGCTTCCCACAGCCACCTTTCTACAGCAGGAACACCGCAGAAATGTACGACAATATCTTGAACAAACCCTTGCAGCTGAAGCCAAATATCACCAACTCAGCTAGACATCTCCTGGAAGGCCTCTTGCAGAAGGACAGGACAAAGAGACTTGGTGCCAAGGAGGACTTTGTAAGTGCAAACTGGCCAGTGCCCACATGCAGTGCGGGAGGATGACTGGGCCATACTGTTTACATTAGCTTGGGTCTGAATTAATCTATTTTTCTCTCTCTTAACAGATGGAGATTAAGAATCACATCTTCTTCTCCCCAATTAACTGGGATGATCTCATTAATAAGAAGATTACACCCCCTTTTAACCCGAATGTGGTACGTATCACTTCTAATTATAGAATGCATGGAGAGTGTCTTTTTACCCCTTGTCTTTGTGGGGTGCCCAGGAGCCAGAGGCAAGTGGCCGGATGGCTGTGTTTGGGGAACGCAACTTTCCTTCCCCTGTGTCTGTCCAAACAAAGTTAAAAATAGACGGTAACTGACTTTTTGCTGATCATCCATCTAAATTTAGCTGGTTTTTTTGTTGTCTCACATGCTTCATTTGCGTGGCAATTTTAAAATAATCCCCAGCCTCCCCATTTTACCAAAGGGGAAGTTAAAGTACAGAGAGCAAGTAGCTTCTCTAGGGCAGAGTTACATTTGGTTTGTCAGATACTAATGTGTAAAGTGAGAGATCAGGTTGTGGAGGTTGTTCTCCATCATTTCCTGAGCATTTTATAAACTAGATTTAATAACTAGGAGATTAAAGTCCTCCCCTGCAGACTGCTGTGTGGCAGAGTGGCATGTTTGCATTTAGCTTCTGTTGCATGAGCTTAGTGGGAGTGTAGCCATACTAAATCGAATCATTGTGTTTTTAGTGAGACAGTATGCAGCAGGATACAAAAAAAAAGGTCAAACTAAAACTGTGAAAGGCTGCTAAACAGTGGGCCTGAGGTGACAACACTGTGAGTCTCTGCACAACGGTGCTTGTCTCCATATTGAATTGAACTGCACGCTCACAAAATATTTGGGTCTAAATTTCTTTTCTGCCCTTTGCACAGAGCGGCCCCAGTGACCTGCGACACTTTGATCCGGAGTTTACAGATGAGCCAGTCCCTAACTCCATCGGCCAGTCCCCAGACAGCATCCTCATCACCGCCAGCGTCAAAGAAGCCGCTGAGGCTTTTTTGGGCTTCTCATATGCCCCACCTGTGGACTCTTTCTTGTGAACGTTTTTCTTTTATTATTTTTTAATAATAATAACAACTATTATTTTTATTTTTTGTTTGGCCTTCTGGTAGAACTGCCAGTTGACCAGTCACCTTGAAAGAGAATTTGCACATTTCCACCATGGCAGCTTTGCAGCCTTAATTTCAACTACACTGTTTGCTGGAAGCTTTTTTGAAGAGCACATCACTCTCTAAATGAGCTTTACAGGCTTTTCATTTCCATTTGTTCTTCCCCCAAAGTGGTGCTGTCTCCTTGGGAAAGAAAAACCAGAGTGACTGCTGCCATAGACTGCTACGGCAGATCGTAGGAGTAAGAACAAGCTGTTTTGTAATCGTGCTCGAAAAGCCTTGCCTGAAGATCTATCTGAACGTGATAAGGATTTTATGAAATGTGCCTTTTTTTCTGATGAGATCTTGTGAGCTCCAAAGCTTTCCCTGTTGCAGAGTGTGTTTCTCAGTTCATTTATGTGGGTTTACTATGTGAACAAATGGTATGCGTGTGGTCTGCGTACTACAGATGGACTTAGTTTAAAGCATCAGTGTGACACTTGCAGGATACCACAATGTGGGGCATTGTTTGTTTCTTCCATATTTGGAAGATAAATTAAGTGTAATTTTGAAATTTCTTTTGTAAATCTATACTGTCAACTAAAATTATTGAAATGGGCTCACAATTACTTGTATCCAAATGCTTGAAGAAAGCATTGCTGCTATGAAAAAATATTTCTATTTTTAGAAAGGGTTTTTATGGACCAAAATGCCCCAGCTGCAGTCGGTCAAAGCTGTTGGTTTCTTCTTTTTTTTCCCTTTTAAAATTTTTTTTCTCTTTTAGTTTAAAAGATATCATCTGTAAAATGGGCATTATTTATGGTCTTGGGGTTTGAGGGATTTTCATTCCTGATTGTATGTATTGTAAAAAAGATCTGTACATTCAGTTGTAACTCTAGATGTATATTTAAACTTACAGACTTACTTGTAATGTATACCATCATTGTAATGTAATATAATTAACATGGTTATATGTATCATATTTTTTTGTGACCAGACCCATTGGTTTGCAGTAAAATCCTGAAAAATACTTCCATAAACTCTGTCTTATTTTAAAACAAAGGTTTTAGCAATATTTAAAAAAAATAATTAAAAATAAATCCAAGTTGCCAATCAGCTAAGATAATTTTGCTTAGGTGTGTGATGGTTATTCTATCAAACTGCATCCATAGAAGTCTTACCATGGATACAACTTGGCAAAGTACATGGATACGACTTCATCTGCCAACTGTGGGTGTTAAGAGTGGTTGTGTATCAATGTGGGTGTTCTTTCGTGGTACAAATGCTCCCACTTCTCCAAAATGAGTTTCTCTGCCTCTAGCAGAGTGAAGATACTGCTCTCTGGTGTGGACAAAGCACAGCTACACTTGAATTACGTCCTTAGGTAACAAAGACAGGAATTGTTTTAGCACCGTGTTGCAGACATACACTAGAAAAAGGCTATCATGAGACTGATGGAAACAGTCCCTATTGGGAGTCCATCCTGGAGCATCCAACCTTGCTGCTGTGATGTGGGGCAGTGCACTGTACCCTGAGTTTACCAGTGTTCCAAAATCTATTCAGGAGGTGGGTTTCACCCGCTGATCATATGCTTGCAGATGGGGTAAAACTGACTATTCATCTAAAACTGTTTAGTAGTTTTTTATTACTGAGTATTACTACCAGATGGCCTGCAAGAGGGACTTCTGGCCAAGAAGTAAGATAACCACTTTTGGGGTGATCCTATTCAGTTTCTTTTGTGTGCTGATGGATGGCTTTCTTCTCTGAGGAACTGAGCCTCTGCACCTTCTTTACAGCTCCCATTATCCACTGGGTACTGCAGTTAGTGGTCTTAGCAATTCTGAAAATCCAGATGAGCAGTTGCTGAGAAAAGTTGGACAGTCAAATGTTGCTCAGGCTGCCGCGATAACAGCAGTGTAAGCAAATCTCTAATAGGGGTGGTATTTCTGTTCATTACATTTCTGAGATAAAAGCCTGCAGTAATTTTCCAGCTTTTATTATCCATTGGACGTAGGAACAGAAAAACGTGTATGGCTTCAGCTATAAACTGTTTCTGGGAGACCACACTCAGAGCTGAAAATGCTAATTTATGGCAGCCAAGAAACCTTTTAGATCCCGTTATTATCTGAAAGAGATGCAGTCACCTCCCCCTCAAACTCCCAACAAACTCCCAAATTCATGCATTCAGTAACTCTTTGAATAGTGTACTGACAAGCTCTGCAAAGTCTTCCACTGCTATAATGTTCCTGAAACATCTTTTGTGCCAACGACTTGTAGGCTAGAAATGTTAAAATATATAGTGGTAATATGTCTCTACAGAAAATGAAACTGTATTTGCTAAGCAACGAAGCTGTGCATACACGTTATCTTTGCCTCACATTTCCCAGTCATGAGCAAGGTGCTGCATGCAGATACACGAGCAGAGAACTGCAGCCCCAGGGTAACAGAACATTAAATACAGTCTACCATTTTCAAGGAAAAAACCCCACTGGAGTAATTAATAACGAAGAAGTATAAAACTTCAGTGATTCAAAGGTGTACATCATGTGCTTTTCATCTCTGCCAAGACGTAGGGTATTATTTTAATGGGTTCCTTTTAAAAAACAATGTCTGATTGTAATTCTAACTGTTCTACCGTGCGTAGGATTATTATGCTGCTGCTGCTTTCTGCAAAAGTCTGCAAGTGCTAGCAATGAATATTCAACACATGCCGCCTCAGTTGTTTGGTATAGAAAAGGGGAAAAAGTTGTCCATGATTTTAATCTCGCTGATTTTGATGTATTACAGGCATGCCTATAGGGAGAATCTGTGTAAGTCAGCTGGGTTCTGGGTTTGTTGCTTTGTTTGTTTTATGGAGTTCCGTGTCTATAAGGTAGGTATTTCCTTTAGAGAAAAGTCTCTGCACTGAGAAGCAAAGGGCTAGGACTCCTGAAATCACAGGTGCCATAGGTGTTATATGTTATTTTTACTAAGAGCTGAATCTGTAGTTTAATTTCACCCATTTGTAAAATGGAAGCAGTCATCCACACTTTCTGCAGGTGGCAGTGTTGTAACCACCACCAGCTTGGATAGCTTTATTTAGCAGAATGGTCAATGCAACAAAACTGAAAACACATTAATATATTGTATTCTGCATGGCGAGCATGCTTGGGCTTTCATATGCTCTATGGGTGGAGTGTATTGATAATATATGCAAAACCTTTTAAATACGTAAATGCAGACATCTCACATGGTTTAGTATGTGCTACTTATCTCTGTGTTCCAAAAGCCATGAACCGTTTCATGAGCCTTAGGGAGATAAGAGAAACTTCTTAGTGACTATTTTTCTTGTGCTCCTTACACTCAGCAGGCTGGAAGACAGACTGGATCATAAGCAAATTAAGCAGGAGGTTCCTGTCTCTCCCTTAAAAGATGCTTAAAAAGTATTTATGCCCACCATCTGTACACTTATGAAAAAGAGACTGGAGAAATGAATGAAGAAAACCAAGACTCTAGTATAGCCTTGCACCTCCAGTGAAACATTTCTACAGATAGGGGCTAAAAATGAGGGATGCTGCTCAGAAAAGAGCTTTGGCTAGTGTCCATAATTCGGCGTCTTACCTGGGGCACCTTAAGCTAGGGGACATGAATTTGGGCCCATCTGGACTCTTCTAAGAAGAGAAATAAAGTATTGCACAGCATTGTGCTCATATTTAACTGCCGTACCAGATCTACAGATGTTTATGTGATACCATGTGGCTGTAGTTACCCCAGTAGGGCTAGTACGAGTAAATATAGTTTCTAATGCTCCCCACAGCTACAGTTTCTGCTATGAAGGCCTACGTTTCAAGATCGGGATAAAATTTTCCATGCTGGCTAGAACTGATTATGGAAAGTTTCTGCAAAAATGCTTCCAAAACTTTCCAAAAATGAGGGGCAAAAAAAAATAAATCTGAAAAAGAACGCTTCAAACAATTAATACAGATATGTATAGACACAACTTGCCCAGCAGATTGCTTGAGAGTCAAGTCAGGCTCTGAATGAAAGGTCTCTCCTTTGAGAGACTGAAATGTGGTAGCTTGTGGCTTTCCTGCACAGGTCCGGCGGGCATTGCAGTGGCAGCGTGTGGTCCCCACGCGTGTCTGTTTGGTCACCTGGAGCTGTGTGAAGTGAGTTTCCCAGCTCCGGGTGTTTGTAAGCCCCAGAGAGAGCGGGGCTGTGCGGTTCGTGCGGCGTCCCCCGCGCTGCCGGCCCGGGCCGAGGGTGACACCGTGCGGTGCCGCCGGGAAAGGGAGACGCTGCGGTGGGCGGGTGGCTGTCAGAACTCGGGAACGGGAGGGCGTGGGAGTCGGCACGTCTGGGAAACGGTGCCCTTCTCCTGCACCTGCACGAGCCATTGGTTCAAGCTGCTGCTGAGTGAGGGGCAGGAGCGATGTCACAGCTCCGGTTCCTCTTGCAGACAGGCATCAACCCGTGATGATAGAGGGGCTGCGTTCCTGGACTTGGGCAGGCCTTGCTAAGCCTAGGCTTCCTGGTCAGATTCAGCCTTCCTTGTAACATCCCCATCTGGACTCACCTGCCTCTGAGACTCACCTGGCTGACACAGGAGTTCCCTCCTGAGTATTTTTTGGTGTGTAGATTGCCAGCTGCTACAATGGGTGCACAAGGGTGCTGCCTCTCTCCCTCTCCTCCAGCGGAAGGGATAAGCATCACCAGGCAAGAATAACCCTGCACTGTGTCCATGGCTCCTTCAGCCGTTCCTTATTTGGAAAGGTTGGACTGTTTAGGAAATTATCCACAGCCTTGGCCTCTTTGTTCAGTGGAGATCTGTTCGCTGAATCATCTCTCCCCATGCGTGAGGATGTGAAGAACTCGGTACTCTGTGGATGGTCTCTTGCATGTTGATGTGGAGGAGATATCCCGCAGTTCAGGCCATCTTTTATGAATGTAATATATGAAGCACACAAATAAGTGGTTTATAGGATAAGGCCTAAGCCTTCTTAGACTTCATCCTGCTTTCTCAGTTCTTGTAAACATCCTTCCCTCTGCACTTTGGAGTGCATCTATGATTGTTCTCTAGTGGTTTGTTATCGGGATTTTCTACACTGGTATAGAAAATCCATATACTTACTTTTGAAATCTGCAGAAATCGATCTTTACTTTTCTAAAGAAATAATATTCTTTATTGTCTACTGGAGAGCAGAAATCTAGCACACAGTCCTACATATCTTCAAAAATATATTGTAAGTCAGTCAGTTACCATTTTTACTTTTCTTAGGTATTAGTTCAGGTAAATGCACATCCTGCTCTGAAGACAGCTGTACAGCTAATGTCTCCCCAAGTACAAAGGATATGCCGTACAGAGTAGCTTCCTCCTGAGAACTGTTCTGTATCAATTCAATTAGAGATGCAAAAAATAGCCTTTGTATGGATTTGAACAGAAGTAATATATATCATACAACTGCAGTTATGACTGATTGTGCTGAAGTGAACACTGAAATAAAAACTAAGAATGATGTGTGGGTATACGGGGACCTAGCTTTTCTGAAGGGGCAAAATAACCCATATACTTCTTTTAAGTGATGACCGTGAAGCGAGCTATGTACTTAATTGGCTAATGCGTAGATATGACTTATGTTTCCAGATTTGGGTGTGAAGTTTCTCTGTGTTCCAGGATCACTTTGGCTTTCAGACATCAGGTTGGTACTAAGGTCATATTTTACTGATGTGCTGTGAATGATGAATTTGCAGACTTATAAGACCCATTCCTGCTTAATAAGAGATTATCCAATTATTGATTTTTCAACCCTGAATTTGGAATATCATCTCACTGAGAAACATTGGGCCACACGTCGGTTAACAGTCTATGGCTAAGTTAGTTAAATCATATCTCCTGATCAGTATGGTTCAGACCTGAGCATGCAACCTAGTCTCTCTTTACAGCAACTTTCCAGGTACCCAGAGAGAGAAAGTGATCTCACTTGTCTTTAACAGAGATGTTGGGTGCTCTGGAGGGGATGGTTTCTTTCCATTGCCTATAAATGGAGTTTTCACTGACTTGTAAATGCAGTTGCTTAAAACAGATTCCTCCTCCCTCTCAGATGATCATTCAGCATGTGCATATTTTGCTTACCGTCTGTGTGTGTTTAGCAGATCACATCCTGGGCACATGGGATTGATATCAAAAACCATGGAACTAACTGGAAATGATGCAGCTCACTAGGGAGTTGAAGTATTTTACCTCTGCAGATGCTGATAAGCCCTGCAAGCAATTAAAAACATTTGCAGTGAAAAACTGTATTTGTTTAAAACATGACTGCAAGCCAGTAGAAAGCTTAACAGATGTGACGACCAGCTTCTAAAGTATGGATTTTTAAATTAAGGTTTACAGATGACTAGTGATATACTGCTCCTTATTTTGTGGCCACTACAAAGAAGTATTTCAGCAACTGACAACAAGGAGATGAGAAGTAGAACAAGCAGCCTATAAAATGGAAAGTGCTGGAGAAGAAATATGAAAAAAAAAAGGTTTTATTATTTCTAAAACACATATCATTTTGGATATCTTTGGATGTGCATTATATATTAACAATTATTAATGTGACATTGCATCTCTTGGCGTGTTGCCATCATGCACAGTATTATGACAGATAATGGCAAAGAGCTGAAAATAGATAAGACATTGAGACACTCCATTAGAAAATCAGCAGAGTAGTTCTTGTGTGAAACGCTGCCAAAATCTACAGGGAGTTATACTAAATCATGTAAACCTGTAAACCATTTTTTCATATAACATGAAAGCATCATTAGCAGAGCCATTCAGCTGGCATGAGTCAAACAAAATGTTTGATGAGGGCCTGTTACCATCTGGGTCAAAAATAATTCACCAACTATTCATGCTAAAATACTGTGGCTAGTCACTCTGAGCCAGATTTTAGAGCCTTACAACACACAAAGCACACAACATATTCACTCCACTGGGAGTGTTTACATGAATAAAAGTTAATGCTGGTAAGTACCTGCTCTACTGCTGCATGTATTATAGCTCTTGCTGATACATTCTGGTGTGTATTTTTTGTATAATCATAGAATCAGGGAATGGTTTGGATTGGAAGGGAACTTAAAGATCATCTAGTTCCAACTCTCCTGCCATGGGCAGGGGCACCTTCCACCAGACCTCTAGGTTACTCTGGGCTCCATCCAACCTGGTCTTGAACACTTTCAGGGATGGGGCATCCACAGCTTCTCTGGGCAACTTGCTCCAGTGCTGTACCACCCTCATAGCAAAAAGTTATATATTTACTATTTTCCTTCACTCCAACTGCGCAGCTTCTGTTGCAGCGGACAGGCCAGACGTACAGTGTCTATTGGTTTCCATGTCACCTTGACTGGAACAGCCTGGTAAGAAAATCTGCTAACAGAGCTTGTGAATTCCCTCTCTTGCCTTATGGAGCCATTGCTGAGGTGGCTTTTGTGCCTGCTGGAGGCTGTAAAGTAAAACAGGGTCAAGCTGCTTAAGTGCTGTTTTACTCCACATCTGGGTTAGACCGACAGCGCCGACGTGTTTCCACAGACCACGGGGCCAAAATAGCTATTCATTTAACCAAAAGAGAAGGGTCCCATAACACCCCTCCTTTTCCTTATTATGTCACAGAATAATGGTCCAGCACAGGAGCGGAGTTGTAAAGGGGAGCAGAACAGCAATATTTTGGCAAAAGTGAGATTTTGTCTCAGCACTCTCACATATGCATTAAAGCCACTGATGGTCACCCATCTGGGCTATGCAAAAACAAGCCCTTTGAGTCATGTGATTGCAACTGGAGGTTAGAGAGGCTGACTCAAGGCTGCAGGCTTTTGGCTGTTGGCAACGGGACCTTTGTTGTTGTTTTGTCTGTGTACAACCCTGTGTGTCAGGGCCTGAGGCTATGGACCACAATAGCCACGCTCCAGCATGCACTTGGACTGTTCATGGATCGTGCAGCCTTTTGAAATGGTTCCTATGTTTGAACTATAGTGTCCACAAGAAGGCTTTGAGAGAAGCAGTGTCATCTTCCACATAAGCATAGATGGAAGGTAATCTTCTCCTAAAGATGTTCATGCATCTGAGTTTTAATTCTTCCCATTATGTAGTCAGGTCTCCAGTCATTTCAGAAATCCAAGAATGCTCATCTTGACTGTCTGAATGCCCTTCACATCTTTTAACTTGATAAGTTTGGTAAATATAATTTCTTAAAATTATTTTGGGAAGATCACTTATTGTGAACTAAGAAAAAACAGAGTGAGCTTGATTCTCACCTCTCTTTCTGTCAGTTTGGTTCTGGCACAAGACTGACTTTACAGAAATTAGTCCAAGCTTCCTATGCAATTAAAAAAATTTAGTCCCACAACCACTTGAAAATTACAAGCAGATTTTTTTTAGTGAAAATATTTTGGACAATACATCCATACCATTTTCTGTTTGGGACAGTTTTACAAGACAGTTCTAAATTAGACAAACCACAAATATCTACCAAGTGTGAGGAATTGCAAACAGATTATTTGCATCTATCCTCTAGCATTTTATGGATGCACGTGAAACAAGCAGTGACTATTTTTCCCATGTGTAGCCAAGCATATGGTCTCTAGTCAGTGTTTTCATTTCAGCTAAGCTCTTTCATCTGTTTGCAGCAAATATACCTTTATGTTATCATATCATCCTGAGAGTTTTCTTCAAGTAAAGGAAAAAAAAAAAAGAATAGTGCTGCATCGGTTCCAGAATTGCCTTTTTGAATAGACTATTTAATAAAAGAGATCAATACCCTTCCCTGGATGAGAATTCAAGAACTCAGTTTTCAGTGCTCTTGTTCTCCTGGCGCAGTGTTCCCCGCTGATGGATGACACTTGGGTATACTTGGGTATTAGTCACGCAGGCACGTGCAGTACCCAAACTCATGACACGTGGAGATAAGATACACATTGCTTACAGTTTAGAATCCAGCAGCTACTCCTGTAACCGCATATTAAAAGTAGGCTCTATTATACCTCTCTATTTATCCACCACTGAGCAAATTGTAATTATAATTTCATTTCACAAAGATGATACCTGAATACCCATCACCCCAGTTGCCGGTGACCCCCTCTATTTGTCTGCCCTTTGTCACACCCTCATCTCTGAGTCCTTGTCAGATTTGGACACATTTTCTCTGCAACCAAGAAATCTCACATCTTCTCTTTTCCCTCTATAGATAGTAGCTTAATTTTCTCTAGAAGGCACTGAAGTGCACCTTTGGCAACTTTCTTTCTGAGTCTTTTGATTCAGGTTCTGCCCTGATCATGGCATAGCAAGCCTCTAAAATCTGACCCAAATTTTTTTTAAGTTGTAGACATCTCTACCCTCTCAGATCTAAAAAGTAAGGCCTTGCACATCTCAGCTTTTCCTGACTCTATCGTGTGCTTTTTATTTCCAGGAAAACTTTTATTCTAACTGAGATTTTAAATTCATAGAATCACAAGCAACTTATTGCAGAATAATTAGGTTCCAGATTAGTCCGGGAAGCTCTAAATCCAAATAGAAATTTATTTCTATCTGAAAGACTGAAAATATTGTTTAAATCTTTTTTAAACATTTAATTTTCAAAGAATTTTCAAAAATTTTAAATAATGAAAAAAGAAAAAAGGAGAATAATCTGCTGTTATTTTTTTCAACATAAATTACAGTAAGGCCAAAGAGTCCTGTGGGTTTTCATAGTTAAAACTGAAAGCAAAATTTGGCCATCATGGTTTTTATCATCACAAAATAGGGGAGTGCTGCTTAAGAACTGAAACATCTGACGGTACCTTGTTCCCATGATGCTATTAGCTCTGAGTACAATGCTTTCTGTTACCTTTCCTAAATGTAGGCTGTCTTTACAGTTTTAGATTCTCCCCTTACGTTCACTATAAATCGGGAGTCTTTTTCAACCGACCTAAATAAGGTGAAGCACTAATGCCAAATTACTTGCTGGCTAAAGACAAAAATACACTGATTACACCATCAGGATATAAAAAGGATGTTAAGAAGCTTGTGAGTTCAATTGTGGTATTTCCAGGAAGCTTAGTGCTTTATAAATGTGTTTTTTTTTTTTTTTTTTTAATTATTGAAATCTGCACTCTGAAAAAGCAGCTGGAAAAGCACCGTTACTAAAATGAAGAATCAATTCAGAACCTAGCTGATCACATCAAGTGCAAAATCTAATCCCCTTCTCTCCTTTGAATATAATGTCAGTTTGCCAATATATCTTCCAGAGCTAGGATTATAGAACTTTTCTAAACTCTTCATCAAAGACCATTTTAATTACATTTATTTTAAATATTCTGTACTGATTTTCCACAAATAAGCTTATTAATGACGTCTCCTTAATGACTTGTATGACAAGTTAATTTACACTCCAAATATAACAAAAGAGAAGGTGTAGAAGCACAAACCCAAACACTGATAGCAGCTGCATTTTGAAATCAGCAGAGGTATACCCTGATATTTTCTCACTCTATGTGTACTACTTCTGTCTTAATTATTTTTACCTCAATAGCATGAAAAGCACAGTAGGTCAGGTTTTCTACCCTCCAGGTAAAGTGATATAAGAAGCTTTTCCCATTTGGGTTAATCCAAAACCACATGACAAGAGCACCATTTTGCCATGCTTAGGAGGAGGCCTGGTATTGCATGTCAGCAGTAGGAAATCCTCTTTCCCAAACTGTAGGTTGAACCCGCCCCCGGGAGGGTGTACACCCTGTAACCAGAGCGTGCCTGCAAGAATGCACAGGCAGCCTGAACTAAATGTAAGGTACCTGTAAGCTGCTCTGCCAGAGGAGATGATGTGAACATCCCCAGCTCTAAGGTTTTCTACCCTCCAGGTAAGGAGTCAACTACTCCTACTGCTACTTGACGGGTCAAGTACTTACTGTGCTTCTTAGTTGGTTTTGACAGCCTGCACTCAATTCTGCTGCAGGGACATTATTAGCTTGATCAATGTTTATCCTGGTCAACTCTGACAGCAACAGTGAGCAAGGTGAGACAGCCAGGCTTTCAGTCTTGGCTCTGCAGGCCCACAGGGGACATGCGGTGCTCACTTCAGCAGTGAGCTTGTGCAGAAACCACAGAAAATGTTCTTCACTACCACTTGTATTCCAGCTCACCAGATTAAGTTTCAGCAAAGTGTGTTTCCCTGTCCTGTCATCACACCTTCTTGTGGCAACAGATTTCCCACATTTCCTGATACGAGAGAAAAGTGTCAGGTCGAACACCACAGGTCATGTCTTGCCTGTCAGTTTCTACTGTGGGAGGACAGCCGTGGTGCTTGACCGTGGCTGTGAACTATCTCTTCTCCCAGATCTCTCTTCTGCCTCTTTTCCCTCATGACCTCGAATCACTGCATTAAGAGGACAGTGAATGATCAATCCCTGTTCACCCTGTCCATGCCACTCATGATTTATAAATGAGTTTGAGGAGAGCAAAAGTAAGGGGGATGAACATCCATGATTTGGTGAAAGGCTAATTTTATTCCATCCAAGAGCCATACTTAAGCTGTGCACATTGGTTCTTTGACCCTGGACAAGAAAGGGCAAAAGTGATGTTAGCAATGACCAAGAGGAAAACTAGAGAAGCACCGTGTTCTTCTCAAACCACACAGACTTCATTGCAGTGACAATGCTGCTGAGAGGCACTAGCTGCCATGAAATAAAGACAAGTGATGTTTGTGTCAGTGTGGAATAAAATATGTCACATATACAGTGGCTTATCTGTTCCTTCCAAAATTGTAGTTCACAGTGGAGCACTGGAAAGGATCTGCTTCAGTTCCTGCTCCAGCCATCCCAAACATGAGTGGCCAAGCTAAGCAGGTGGGGGTTTTGCTGTCTCTGATACCTCTAAACCACTCCTTGCTGCCAGAAACACTCGGAAGTTGCAGCTACCTTCTCTATCTTTCTGCCATGTTCCTCCCACAGCTGGCTGTTGCAAGGAGTAACATTTTGGCAAGCACTCAAAAAGCCCAGAGACAGTGCAGCCAACACATTTGGTGCCCTATCATGAATTGCTCCCTGCCTGACACCTGCTGCTCTCTCACAGGCAGAAGCTGAACTGCTCCGTTGCTGATGGGGATTGTGGGGGCTCTGAGTTTCATGCAGGAGGATGGTCCCTTGTCTCCTGACTGCCTTTGGTGGAGCATAGACAAGGTGATGTCTGTTGAGGGGTGAGGTTAGGAATGTGGGTAGACCCAAAAGTGGACAGGACAACAAGGAGATAACTGGGGTAAGGCTTTGAAAAGTGTTGGGGGCAGAAGAGAAGGGGAAGATTTCTGCCAAGGTGTGTATGAATTCGTTAAATGGTTTATGTGTAAGCCATTGCTCATGGAGCTGCACAATGTTTGGCAGCTGTATTTGCTGTTGATATCTGTTGATTCATGAGCAATGCATGACTTTCTGGGAAGAGACTCTTTTTGTTTCCCGTTGCCTGGCCCCTGACCTGGTCTGTCAGCAAAGGTGAAGTTCCTTTTGGTGTGCTATGGGCTGTGCACCATGAACTGAGCTATTGTGCACCCTTATCTCCTGGAGCAGCAGGATGTGTGATGGCCCTACTCCCCTCTGGAAAAGCATGCTGAGGCCTGTGATTGCGTTATCCATGGAAAAATACAACCAGGACCAATATGGATAGGCTGCGGCTCTGCTCTAGGACCTGATCCTTTTTGTAGGATGACATGTCAAGGCAAGGCCATGCTAAGGCCATTTGATAACAGGTTAAGTAGGGCTTCAACTTGACACTGCAACATGGAGACATGGAGAGAGAAAACTGCACAGTGCAGCTCAGGGAGAAGCAAAGTGGATGCAGCATTGCTGCAGGGAAACAAGAGGGGAGCTGTGAGAAGCCTCAGAATGCTGCAGCCGAAGGACAGTTTTGGTGCTCTCTTTGGGATTCTCCTATCTCCAGATATGTAAGGGACAGTGAACCAATTTAATAATGGTTGCTGCCACCCTTGGCTCTGATGAGAGTATTATATAACTTATCACAACAAATTTGATATTAGCCAGCTCTGATTCCACTCACAATGGAGATGTGACAGCTCCAAACTCCCAAGGAAAAGGCAAGGTAGCTGAGAGCACAGCACTGCAGCAAAAGCAGTGCCTGACCTGAGTGTGTCCCTTGTGTCCCTCATTAAATTGTTGCTGTGACCCTAGACTAGGTCCCCATATGGCTGCAGTGAGGAGGCAGCAGAAGTGCCACAGATAGGGGTATGTGCCAGCCTACTGCGAAGTGTTACAGACTTTGCAGTAGTCATAAGGCTACTCTCGAGTCTGGGTTAATGTATCTTGACATAGAACACCCTCTCTGGTCCTCATTTACTGAGCTGTCCACAGGAAAGGAGGAGCACAGAATCTAATTTCAAATCCTTATTTTAATTTACTCTGCTATTATTGAATATTCACCTTTTTAATTGTGGCTTCAGCACTTCAAAATAATTGCTCAGTATACTTATTTTGGTATGCTCGAACTTTTCTAAGCTATCCTTTATGGCATGAAAACACTAGTACAAAATTAAAGTGTTGGAGTTTTGTTGGTTGGGTGGGGGGGGCTGGGTTTTCTTTGTTGTTGGTTTGGTTTGGTTTTGGTTTTTTTTTTTCCCAGAAAAATTATCAGCTACCAAAACAGAAATCTGTGTGAGATGGTTTTCAAAAGTATTTTGGTACAGTTATTCTGGATTAGCTGGTCAAATACATCACATAGTTAAGTCCCAAATTCTTGAGCTGAAATTAGCTGCTTCTTTCCTGCAGTATTCTTTGAAAAATGTAGTGCTGGTGACCTCTAGTGGAGTAAAAATAGACTTTTTTTTTTTTTCCCTGAGATAGTTCAAAAAAATCCCCATTAAAAGCAGCGGATTTTCTCCCCTCCAAACTGTACTAAACTGAAACCCATAAAACAGAAGCTTATTTTCCTTGTCTGTGTTCAAGAAGCTGAAAGCAACCATACAAAATCTGCTTCTGTGAGCTCACAGTTCTGATGGATTTATGTAATGCAAATATTATGTTACGATTCTGATAAAGAAGGTGCATCACATTGGTGTAATTCATCTAACTGTGGATTCTGAGAAGAGGCAAAGAGCCTATCATGCATAATTCCCTCCAAACCTCTTATGAATTCCATGTCAGGTCTCCTGTTGTTCTTCCTGTCACCAGAGCGTGAAGAATATAAAAGGCAATTGGTTTCTTAAAGGTAGACCCTCAGTGGACACACAATAAGCTTGACAGTTAGCAGGGTTAGTCTTTGTGCCAAGAATGTTTTCGTCTTCCTGAAAAAACCCTAGGTTTGGTTAAATCAAGACTTAGGGCATGTACAGGCATGCTAGAGCTTAAAAGCTGAAGTCTCTGAAGGTGCTGTCTTCAGGGAGCATGTCATGTCCTTGCTTCCCAGCTCCTGCTCCTGGTGCCCAAGAAGCTGCACCTTGCCCTTCACTCTCCTTAGGAAGAAGGAGTTGCCCCCATCCAGCCACCCCAGGGAGTTTTGAACTGAACAGCATGAAGAAAATTGCCCCATTGTGGAGGTAGATGAAAGTAGAGCTCCAACCCCTGCCTGTTTGGCACCAGATTCTGGTGGGAAGTCGCTTACAGCAAACTTTCCAAGTCAGTTTGTTCAGTGGTAGATGCCTTGTTTTTTAAATGCATGGAAAATAATTGCAGTAGGGACACTACAATTATTTGTTATTAATTTTTAATTAATATTAAGAATTATCAACAAATAATTGTCAGGTTGGAGGAGAATCTGTTGTTGCTTCCAGAGTGGTCTGTCCTGGGTCTACTTCTCTTCTTTTGCTTCCTCCTCCATCACTCATGTCATTAGCAGATGCATGTATTAACTTTGTGTGAGAGACCACAAACAACACCCAGCTGGGAGGGGAGCTGCAGGCACACAGGAGGGCAGAAGACTGACAAGTTAGTGTAGAGTTGAAAAGTGTGGGTAATAAGTCAGTTAGACCACAAAATTATACATTTAAGTAAGAGTAATTTACTACAGAATTATGAAATGGGATGTGGCAGGCTGGCTAATAGTTCTGCAGAAAGGGAATTGAGGCTGCAGCATATCCATGTTATTAATGAGCAATAATGTTGACACTGTTGTGCAGAAATGTCAGGATCACATCTGTGACATATAAGCAGAAAAAGTAACATGTAAGAGTCATGATGAAATTTTTCTGCCTTAGTCAGCAGCCATGAGGCATCCACTGGTGTTTCATGTTCCGTTCTGGGCAACATTCTCCAAAGAGGGTGTGATTCAATGAGGGCTCTTGGGTCCAGCAGCAGATATCCAACGTCTTCAAAGAGCATCATGTCCCCTGGGGACAAAGCAAGGAAAGATGGACTAGCACTTGTACAGAGGCTTTAAGATAAACATGAGTCTAACAACGAACATTATTAGGCACTAGAAGAGACCTGCCTCAGAAGACAGTGAAATCTCTGTGTTTAGGCATTTTTAAAGATTAGACAGGAAAAATTTAGCAATAAAGATATCCAGCTAACACTGAGATAACTGACCTTTTGTTAGGGCAGGAAGATGGGCTAGATGGCCTACAGGGGACGCTGTCAGACTTACTTTTCCTCTTTGCATGATCTGAAATGTTAAAGCTTTATTTTCATCTGTGTTCCAGACTCCCAAGTGTGAACAAAGTCAATGGTAACTGCCTTTATATGTTTTAAGACTTGGTTAATACTAAATCACAAGGACAGAGCCTAGGTTTCCCAAACTGAGTGTCCAAATATAAAGGATGTTTTGGGCATTAAAATGACATATCTTGGTTCCTCAATGCCAGTGCAGAGTTAATGCTATCCATTCATCTTTTTGTCATGTTGTAAAGGTGGATTAATTCAGTTTTATGAAATATTTATATATTACAGTACCATCTAGCATTTTATAGGGAAACTGTTAACTATATTTCCGTGATGGATTATCTCCATTTCCAAGGTTAATACCACAGGCTGGAAAAAAACAAACATCATAATGCTCACTATCACTGTAGGTTATAACGGAAGCAGCAATGGCTGTGGTTTTGCAGATTGAGTTCTGATGTACCACAGACCTCCACAATACTATTAGCTAATAATCATGTTCTTTGTGTACTGAACCAGGTGAGGGTGTGTGAAAAAACCTGTATGCAGTCCAGATTTTAAACAATCTGTTGTGCACGTGCACAAAAGTGCAGAGTAACAGAAGCACGAATACCCTCTGCTTCTGGGATTTACCAGCTTGCACATAGCTGCCTTTTGTAATACTGTTTCCAGGTGCCCTCGTGCATGAAATCAACCTATGCAGTACTCAAACATGAAGAACACATTTATAGGATCCTGAGACTGGCTCAGCTGCTCAGAGCATGGTGTTAACAACACTAAGGTGGTGGGTTAGATCCCCATACTGGCCATTTACTTTAGAGTTGGGCTTGCTGATCCTTGTGTGTTCCTTTCAACTCAGAATATCTGTGATTATCTGTGATATGAGTCTTTGAGACAAACCTGTATTGCAGTCAAGAAGAAGCTGTTTGGTTCCTTTCCCTGCTCAGTTCAGCAGGGAGGCACTACACAAGCTGTTGCTGAGATAGTTGTAAGTTGCTCCCTAGCTTCCTCTTTCCCAGAGTGGCACAGCCCAGGCAGGAGCCACATCTACAGGGAACCAGGTGGCCCCTAGCCTGCTGGGCTGCCCAGGAATCTCTCCTGTCTAAACTTACAGCAACCTACAAAGATCAAACCTCAATTTGATCTGGCAGTCACTCAGAAATGAAGCGGGAGGGATGGAGTGATGTGGGAAGTCTCTGAAAGCTGTCTGAAAGCAGACATGCCAAATCTGAGAGCAGCCTGTGTACTCCAGCAGAGTGCAGAGTCCATGCAGTAGGTGCGAACCCATCTCTTGGCTGCAAGCACCTGGCCAGCTGCAGTTACCATGCAGAGCAATAGCACTTCTGCTTTTTCTCCAAAATGTTCCCTCCAAATCTCGTTTGCTCCATGACACCCATTATCTCTGAGGAACCAGGATCTGATACAGAGGTGGAGACTTTGATGAGGCAAGTTGCTCTGCTCCTGCCCCGAGCTCCCAACACCTGCAAAAAGACATAGGCAAATAGTTCAGGGGAATTCCACTGCAGCTGTGTTCCCCAGCCCTCACTGCTCTAGCTTGCCGCTGGTACAGGTGTCTCCTTTGCCAGGGAGGATTTCAGGTGAATGAAGCAATTTCAGGCTGTGCTCAGAACCTCCCTTTTAAGTGGCAAATTGAAAACCTGCCTTTTAGGGGTGTTATGGTTTAACCCCAGACAGCAACTAAGTACCATGCAGCCTGCCATTCACTCCCCTAGCTTGCCCTGGTGTGATGGGGGCAAGAATAAGAGAAAAAAAGTAAAATTGGTGAGTCGAGATGTGAGCAGTTTAATAATTGAAACAAAGTAAATGATAATAATCATCATCATCAAATGAGAGAGGAAGAGATAAAGCCTAAAAATTCCCAAATGATGCACAGTACCATTGCTCACCTCCCACAGACTGAGGCCCAGCCCATTCCTGAGCATGATCAGTGCCTCCCAGCCACCTCTATCCCAGCCAAAATTGGGACCAAGGGTGTGTTGCTGCACATTTGAGCACTATCCCTAGGGTACCTGCCCCTTACTGCCCCATACATATCAATGGCGCAAGGACTGGACTGTTCCAACTATCCTGCAGTCATAAACCTGAAGGATTAAATGTCTTCTGTCCATGAAACTGATTCTTCTCCTCAGTTTTAATGTCGTGTATGTTCAAGCTGAAGATGAAATGTTAAACACATAGATGTTAAACCTTTCATAAAATAATCAAAATACTGGCTTAGAAAACATGGCTTTTAAAAATAAAAAATGCTGAGTTATTTCATTCGTGTTCTCACTCTTGAGTTTCTATGAATGAAACTTAACTAACTTAGGCTTTTAAGATTTACAACTAAGAGGGTGGGTTGTGTAGATGTGATAATCATAAGACTCCAGGAATTAGGCACTTTAATATGTTGCCTCTGATTTCCATGGCATGTGTCCAAGAGTTTGAGAGCTGGCACAAGTGTATTAGCTTCTAGAATTGGCAAGGGATCCAAACCCCACAGCGGTAAACATGGATATATATGTCTAAACATGTTAGTCAGAAAAATCTCTAAATCACATTGAAAGACATTTCAAAGTCAGATGTCTTGCAGTGAACTGGGACTTTTTTCAAAAGGGTACTGAAGGTCTGATTTTTTTTTCTCACCGCTGTAGCTTCTTTGCCACTTTGGGTGGGCTCAGGTGGAGGAGAGGACATGGTCAAAGAGCTTGGAGTAAGAAAGCACAAGTGTGTATGTGGTGGGGGGTGTGAGGTCATATTCACTGAGTAGAACTGAAATTTCAGAGCTGCTATCAGGAAGGAGCAGACACCCACTGCAAAAAAACAAGGTGCAATTCAGGCAAGTCACAGACTGGGAAGAAGAGACTTTCCTTTGAGAAGAGGAGTGCATATTGGTAACTACCTAGGAAAGGGTAAGATTTGGAGAAGAAGGTGAAGCGTGAGAGATGTGTTCAAAGCTCCCAGCCTGAAGGGGGAGAAGTTGAAGGCAGTGCCAAAACTCATCACCAGCTTTCCCAAAAATCAGTAAGATGAAGTTGGAGAAGGAAAATGGGTCTTTCCCAGAGGAACCAGGAAGAGACTTGCAAGTTTCCTTGCTCTCATAAGAGTAGCTGCAACTAATCAGCCACTCTAGTGTGGCTAGAGTGCTGGAGTTTCTGATTACTTTTTGTGTGAAATTAACCTTCAGCCAAGACAGCAACTTTCTGTCTATTGACTCCACGTACCCAAAAATCTTCCTCATGCACTATGTGCATGGTAGAAAAGTCCTTTCCAAGAGCTAAACTTTATCAGAGCTAACTACAACACTATGCTTTTGTTCTCTCTTGTTTGACAAGACCTGCTGAAGTTAGAAGCCTTATTGGAAAGCTAAAGCATTGTGTGCACCCTGTTTGCGGTGAACCCAGTCTCAGACATTCCTTCCTTGGGGCATTCCTGCTCAGAGCCAGTGCAGTGGCTCGTCAGGGCACTGTGAGTGCCCAGCACAGCACATGCTGTACCACTGACAGTGCCTTGGGCTTTGCCAGCACCTATTTCATCAGCATGAATTTAAACAACTAGTGCTGCAGTGATTAGTCTGCAACAGAGAGGTGTAAGCCAAACTGAGCAGCACAGAGTCTGAATCTGAATGAGAAGGGAGAGAGGAGGGTGTCTGCTGAGTGGAGTCGCTCGTAGGCTGGCAGCCCCTGCAATGTAGAAGGCAAATGAGTGCACCAAGACTTCTGTAGTCTTCAGAGAGGCCCAAGTCCTGATGCTAAAGTCTCTTGTTGCACAGAAGTAAGTCAGCCAAGCAGCCATGCTGGGATGACAGGGACCTTGGTGACAGGTGGCAGCTGCCTTCTCGCGAGGCTGTGTCTGCCTTTACCAGGGGTGTGGAGGAAGGCAGCAGCAGGCCCCCCAGGCTGCAGTTCTCAGCTGCTCAGGGAACTCCTTCATACAAATCATGCTGGTAAACCGAACAGAAAATTACAAGAGAGGGTTTGCTTCTACACAGGACTTCGCAAAATCAGCTTTGCCAGAGGTAATATGTATCTTGGGCTTTAAAAAAAAAGCAAATGAAAACTCAAATGTGGGAAGAGAAAATGCCAGCGCCTGAATTACAAGAGGCTGCAACCCCCACCAAGTGCTTTCGGAGGTTGTGTGTCAGGGATCCCCTCTGCGGCCACCGCCCAACTGAGGGTTTCTTCCCTGATGAGGTTCCCTGGGGCTCCCATGGGTGCACATTCAACTGATCCGTGTTGGATAACCAGGAAGCTACTGCCCACAGCCTGCCTCCAGGAGCTACACTATATGGTGTGAGGGGCCAGAGAGCTGGTGCCTAAAGGGCATCCACTCTCTTCTCATGGCAAGCAGGAGAAAACGTCATTTAAGTGGGAAGCAGATAAGCTGTTTTCTCCCTGGCCTCTCTCTGCCAGCAAAGTCCCTACCTGCCCCTCCAGGGCATCACAGCACAGAAAGGAAACTGTCCCCTTCCTGCCGAAGTGCTGCCAGCATAGCATTTCCCCTACCTGTATTTCAAAAGATGAGATTTTGGTGTGGGTGGAGGAAAGGATTCTGGGGCAGAAAACCTTAATTTCTTCCAAAGAGCCTCTCCTGTATTGCCCTGGGTTCTAAGAGATCTGTCACTCCATCTACTGAGCTTTCAGTATCTCCAGCTCTGAAGGGGAATGGTAGTCTCAAGGTAAATTTGAGACACCTCCAGATGCACAGTGTCCACTGAAGAGTGCCTTTTCTACCTGTTAATGGACTCAGGTGACAGAGGTTCTGGGGAACAGGTGACCTGAACCTTTTATTGCATTGTAGGAGTGTCCACTGCTCATTTCTTCAGGACCGCTGGGTGAACACAAAATGACCTGTGCTTTGGAGGCTGGTTTCATTTCCTGCTTGCCTGCAATGACTCGAAAATTTTGATGGACTTTGGAAAGCTTTACCCAGACATTTGGTTTTAATGAATGCATGTAAAACTGCTTTCAGATTGCCAGCTGCGGTCAAAAACCAGCAAGAAGTCGAAGCACAGCATTAATGACATTTAGTTGTTTATTTTTGCAACAACAAGATTTTCAGGAGAAAATAAAACACTTTCTCAGTGGAAATAATTAAAACCATGAAAATGACTGCATTTCCTGTGTGACTGACATATTCCATGTGGGAGAAAATGTTCCCCAGCAACAAAAAAAATAAATTTCAGCAACTCAAACTTTTCTTAGCAATGTACATCCCTTTCCTTAACTGGAACAGGCAAAGGGAATTTCAGCTTACACATTTTTAAGAATTCATCACAAGAGTAAAGAACAAACTCCCCTTTCCACTGCACAGTGATCTTAAGGAATTCTATTTTTGGCACATTCTTTGGAAATTCTTAGAAACCACCTGATTTCAAGCAGTGACATTACTAACTGGCTTCTCTGGGCTCAGTCCTTGCATTGGGAATGTGCACTGCCTCCCAATTTTATTTCAGATGGACAATTTTCTTTCAAATGTAAGGGCTGCTCTTTCCATGATTTGTTAAAAAAGAAAAGGTAAATGTAAAATATCTGAAGCAAACAGGAAAGAACAGTGTGTGATAACAAACAGTGGACATGTTATTCAGCAACAAAGTACAAATGGCCCTTTCAGGTTACCCAGAACCTAAAAGACCTTTCCTTTTATTCGCTGGAAAGGCTACACAGCCATGAAAGTGGAAACCTGAACTAAAATTTATATTTCATTTTGTTTTCTCAGCTCAATTCTATTTGTATTGTATTTTCCAGTCTTAAGTTCTTAGCTTCAGTTTGATTTCAAGTTTCTGCCAAAACATAACTCTTAGAGTTGCTGACCAAGGCCACATTGTACTTCTAAAGAGTACTTTTAAAGAAGACCAAAAGATTAAATATTTGTGCTATGAGTCAGCAGGACTCTGGAGAGAGTTGTGAAGTGTGATGAGCTCTGGATTATGTCTATGATTTGAGTTTTTTAAAGCCAGATAAAAATATATTGGTATAAATCAGTGCCTCTCAATGAGTAAGAACATAACAGAAAGAGTATGACTTAGTAAAAAACCGCAGAATGAAAGAACTTAGTAAGAACTCAGAATGAAAAAACTGATGTTCTCAGTTCTGTCATGAATTTTCTATGACATCAGAGTATATTATTTATTTACTTACTAAGTATTATCCATTTATTGATGTATCTGGAGTTTATTCAGTTGCAAAATGACACAAATGGCATAGCCTAAACATTGTGTTTATGAAATATATCTTATATTTATAAAAAAGCATCTTTGTAAAACTGACTCCTGAATTGCAATTATTTTGCTGCACAACAGTAATAAAAATTATCTTTATATTCAAAGTTCCTGAAGGATGGATCATTTTACTTTCTTGAGGCATCTCTCTGGTTTTTTTCATCCAGTTCTCATTGCTCTGTAACTGGAATTTTGGCATATTTTCCTCCTTGTGTGTGGGTATCAATGTGTCAGCACTAATGGTAAAGGCTACTTATGCTTTTTTAGATTGGTACCTTTTTTTTTAATAAACAGTATGGTTTTCTTTTGGTTTTTCTCCATTTTTTTCTTGTGTCTCCTCTCCATGTCACTTTCCTTCTTTCATCCTCCCAGCCTTCCTCCTGTTGTTCCAAGCCAGCTATCTCACGAACATGTTCTGCAAATGGCAAACTATTAATTCTGAGACCAAATCTTAACAATCAAAGATGAAGACAAAGCAACTTAAGGTGATATGTCAAGAAAATGCTCTTCATAGTTTGCTGAAAATCTTTGTTTCTACATTTTAAAATAAATTAATTGAGAGACTTCCACTATCTTCTTTTTGAGAATCATAAAATCTACAGAGAAACAAGATGACCTTCTTTACCCCAACTCTGATAAAAGTGGTCCATGAAAACTCATTCAGAAAACTCTTCAACTCTTAATTAATTTCTATTGCCTTATTGCCAACTTCCCTGTCGCTCCACAGTCCCAAATTTGAGTTATTAGATCACCGAAAATACAAATACAAATCACAGCCGGAGATTTTAGAAGAAATCCCCACATCAGCCTCACAGATTTTCCAGACAGATTATTCAGCAATCTGATGTGACTATCTCATCTTCTTTTTCTAGCCTAACCACGCTTCTAGTACTAAAGCGTTTGGCCAGTTTTGAAAGCAAGGAACTGAGAAGATACCAGAAAAGATGATTTCTTGCCAACTGCCCGTGGATAAAACCAACAGGGGAATCTCATGAGAGTGTTACATTCATACCCCTTGCCTGTCTTCTGACCCTCTCCTGCTTTGGGCTTTTAAATCTTCCCCACTCTTGTTTCTCCCGAATTGTGTGACCTTCTGCCCAGCCTCCCACGGAACAGCTATGAAAACAGGGCTCCTACTCTTCAGAACATCGTTAATCTGTTGCCTATCTCAGCATTTTGGATTTGTTGGCAACATTTCTCCCTGTTCCTTGGTTCCAGCAGGACTCCCTTCCTAGGTAACCATGAGAAGGGCAGAGCAGGTGCAGTCCTGTCCTAGCCTGCCAACACCCTGGCAGGCTCCTGCCCCCGATCCGAGGGACACCTTGCTCCTGGCACAGAGCCCCAGCCAAGCGATTGCTTAGAGCATTGTGCGCAGGCAAGGCAGTAACAGGAAAAGTATAGAGAACTGAAAAGCATAGAAGCACACTTCCTTTTCTTCCTCCTTATTCCAGTCATGTCAGTTGTACTGGAGTTTTTCTTGTTTGCTAGACTGTTTATTTCTGGTGGGAAGCAGAGGGGGTACAGGGCTGTAGGACCAGGACCCTGTGGCCACTAGCAAGGGTTTCTGTCACTGCATTTCACGATATCCCTCTACAACTGGCTTGACTGCTTGACTGCAGAACAGAAACATCACAGGCTGTTTGTTTTCTCTCTGTTTGCTTTCATTGGCTGGAATCAGCTTTTTTCCAGTTCCTCCCTTTTCTGGGTTCCCAGTTAGCACCAGTAAACACCAATAACATCAATGCCTCAGATTTTTGCCACAGTTGTGATAAGAGATTCTCACACTGACTGAGCTGTGGCTTTTCACTATCAGCTGAAACTGATGACACCGCAGCCCATCCTTCATAAAATGCCATGCAATTTATGCAAAAAACAGCAGATCTAAGGCTAAAATATTTCACATTTCCACTTACTGGGAACATTTTTTTCCAAAGACCATATTACACTGATACAGTTTTTTGGCATAGGGTATAACTGAGGGAGCAGGTTGAAGCCCAGGAACCTTCCTGGCACTTCTGCAGCACCCACAGCTCAGCATGGCAAGGGTGCACTGCCCTTTGGGCAGGCCAGACACAAGCCCTCAGAATAAGGATGTCTTCCTTCATATTTTCTCTGACCATTATGGTTTGTACTGTGTCTACTGGCTGCTTCACCCTCCATGCAAGCTAGGTAGATACCTCCTGAGATTACCCCAGGGGGCAAATTTGAACCATTGCTGTGTTGCAGCTGGCATAGTTACCATGAAATAAAGGCAGAACTAGAAAGGTAAAATGGATCATTTGACTGGATTTCTTAGTAAACAAGGAGGTAAACATTTAAAATAAGTCTAGGCTCTGGCTTTTGAGGGGACTGAACTCTAGGTGTAAACACAGTTAAAAGAAATCCCACTGCCTAAACTACATTTTTTTTCCTTATTAAAAAAAATGAAATTCACTACTGTATTCACTTAACATTGATTTCAAAAAATCTGTTCATCATAAGATTTGTGAGCTCAACGTAAAGCAGCCTTTTTTTTTTCTTACTTACTCCTGGGGGTAGTATGATTCTTGTTGAGGGGAATGTGCAGTTCCTGACAAGTTTTTAAATTCTCCTAAAGTCTGTATGTGCCAGCAGCTGTATATAATCAGCATATCTAGTTGGAGGACAGCATTCAGTTTAGCGGGTTTTTGAACAGTTGAGTTACATCTCTTAACTATGATCCAAATCAGTTACATGCTGTGGCTGGTGAGTGATTCAGCAGGAGGAGTTAACCCCGAAGCATCCTCTAGGGCCACACGTTTGGGAGCAAAACTTTCCTCCCTGTCAAGTTGCCACAGGCACCTCTGCAGTTCTCTGACATCTCCAGGACCATTACACGTAAAGGCACTTGGGAGGTGGGAACAGCTGTGCACCTGTGGAGTTAGCTGAGTTTCCAGAGAGCTTGCACTGAGCAGAGCTGTGGGTTAGATGAGGTGTGGGTTGTTAGAGGAGGTCCATTACACACCACATTATCACGGAAGAATCTTATCACAGCTGAGTTTGATCTATGAAAACATTTCATTTCCTTCCCCAGCCTAAACAGCCTCTAATTTTTTTTTTCCAAAACATACAAATAATTCCTTTAGAAGTTACCATTACTTTTTGCACATATCTTATGGAGAAACAACACCTCTCTGGATGTGTCAAGAAATTGTTAACAGCCCTGACAGCATCCTGTACCGACTGACAGGTGGACATTTTGCAAGGAAAGTAAGCAACACATGAGAGCAGAGTTAGGCTGACTCATTTAACTACATGTAAAAGGCACTGCCAAAACCCAAACTCCCCAATGGAAGCAATGTCCCTGTGGCATCCCTGGCACTCCAGTTTCTGAAGCTGACAGCGAGGCAGCTGTCAGATGGAGCAGTTACAACGTTTTTTGTCACCTTTTTCTTGCTAAGCAAACATCGATAAAGGGCTTATTATGCCTGCTCTACATATAGGAAAAAAAGGTTAGGAATTCTCCTATCTGGAAATACTGCAAAAGCTACCAAGTTTCTACCTCTACCTTTCCCTCCCGTGCTATCTGCAGGCATTAGTGTATTACAACAAAAACAAACAAGTAAGCAAGCAATGAGAAAGCACAAACAAGAAGCCTGCAGCACTGCCAGATTATGTAATAGTGATTCCCACTGCGCGTAGCTTGGACAATTTGCCTGATGGAGGCAGCGGGTCTGCTGAGAGCACTTGGAGGTCCTCCCACCTCACCTGCACCCACTGCAAACTTTCCCTCCTGCTGCCCCTCAGCCTCTGGCCACTGCTGCCACAGAAGCGAGTAAGGATAGAGTGACTCCCAGCAGCATTCAAAATCAATATCAAATTTGACTCAATATATATATCAACTGAGACAGTCTCAGTTTTTCTACAAATAAAGTGTCATGGAAAAGAGAGTGGCTTGCCTTTCATTTGCCTGTAAAATATCATGTGCATTTTTGCCATGAAAAGTCCTAATTCCTACTATCACAGGCTGCAAAGGGCTGCTGTGGTTGTTTTCCTCTCCACTGCTTCTCACCATAACTTGCTCATAAGTTACAAGAACGAAGCGATGCCGCGTGTGTGTGTTCAGTGCCCTAACTTTAGCTGGCACAGCAAACACTTCAAACACCCCCCCTTTGGTGTGCCTTCTCTGCTAAAATCCTGTGCGTATGAACACCAGGGAGAGGAGGAGAAGAGAGACCGAGAAAAAGAGAGAGAGACCCTGTAAGTGCATAGGTAAGGAATGTGCATGGAGCCGAGCATAGATGTCTGATGTCTCAACTATTTGTTAAAAGGCAAAAGCAATACTTCCGACAGACGGCCCTCCCCTCGCCTGCAATAGGCTCCCCAGAATAGCAACAGCCTGTGTCGCTGCAAAGGGCAAAGCCTTCTGAAATAGCAACAAAGTTGTTCACAAACCACTTTGTGGTTCGCATTTGGTTTCGGCCAGCTTCAGTATCTTGTTGCCATGAGGAAAACAACCTGCCCTTTCCTGGCGGGCCGGGGAAGAATCACAGCCCTGTGAAGTGCTCCCGCACAAGGTGCGAAGAGGGTAGTGACGGTACTTGGGCAGAGCACGGAGGACCTCAGCCAGCAGAGCCACACGATGAGAGCAGGGGAGGATGAGGAGGGCAGCCGGGGCAGCAGCCGCTCCCGGCTCCCGGCTGCAGCAGGTAAGGAGGCAGGAGCTGAGTGCCAGCTGTTGGCCAGCAGCAGCTGCCCGCATGGCTGATGCTCGGGGCCGGGGGAGAACGGCCCCGCAAAGCCAAGGGACTCTCGGGACATGCCTTCTCTGTTTCTAAAAGTGCGATAGGGGAACATATGAGTAAGGAAGGGGACTGCCAGCTTGAATTTAGAATGAAGGTTTGTGTGATACTTTCCCTAAAAGGCCTCGGTCCTACTGCTCGTGTAGGTGCTGTCTGTTGTGTAAATCCTTTTCCTTTATGAAGATCAGCCATCTGAAGGATAGGAGAATCTGCTGCCCTCTAACAGCAGTAGTGGTCTGGTCCTTGAACACTCAGGGGCAGTTCAGCCCTTTTCACCAAAGTGAGTGGAGGGAGGCCAGGCAAGCACTGCACCTGCTCGTGCAGGGGGACAGTACAGGGTGGGGCGACAGAGTCTCCCTCCTGTTTTTACTTCCCTTACATTTCAGGAAGAAACAGGGTTTCTGCGCTAACACCCTCAAAAATCCACTGTGACATTTCTTCTGCAATAAGTTTTTAAGTGCAGAAACTGAATTTCGTAGCTCTTCATCTGTGCTGCCCTACCAAGACAGTTTTTCACAGCTGCAGCATGGTTTTGAAACTTCAGACTCTTTCACAGATGATAAAATGAAGGGGATAATGCCCCACAATCATGATATTTCTCAGCCACAAGGCAGCTGTACCCAAACAGGACAGCATGGTCATAAGCTAGAAATGACAATGTCCCAAGCAGATTTTGTTCACCTAGAGCTGAATGAACTGATTAACGCAGGAATGTTCGCATACGATAGGCACAAATGCTTTATTGGAGTGTTATAGTGATCTGTCAAGCAATGTCTCCTGATACTGGAATCAGAGGTTAGGCAAGAACAGAAAGTCAGTAGGTGTGCGGACACATTTAATGTTGCCTTAGTGACTGAGGAGAGCAGTGCAGATGGTTATAGTACAGCAATAAACAGATAGCAAAGTTTCTGCAGCACATGGGTTAAGGTTAAAAGAGTATGTGCAAAGTACACACCTGTCCTTACCGTCGAAAATTAAATCAGTAACCTGAGGAATATATAATTACATAGTTAGAAATTAAAAGAACTTGTTGATTCTTACTAGAAACTAACAAAACAAGACCCAAAGGCCATTTAATGTAAAGAGCGGACAGGCTGCCTGTTGACATAATGAAATTACATACCAGAGCAGTAAGAGAGGATATGGCCAGGGTGGGTCTGTCCAGTATTTGCATTCCTTGTCTTTCCATCATTGCCAGGGGGCTTTTGTTCATGAAATTTGAATATTGTTTACAAAGTACATTAATTTGGCTGATGCTGTACAAAGTATTCAGTGCTTCCCACCACCGGAGGAGTTTAGATGTGTGAAAATGAGTGGTACAATAGTTTCCTTCCACCTTCTCTTTTAGTTCAATTTACAAAATATTTGATTTGGGTTTGCCTCTCATACTTGGGTGGGAGAAGTCCCATTTGTCAAATGGTTGTGATCTCACACGACCCTGACATTATTTTTGGTTAAAGTTAATATTTTCTGAGATTTTCCAGCTCTGTTTGCCATATAGCTTTGTCTCAAAGCTGCCATTTGTTTTACTCTGTAGGATCTTGTTGGGTAACTGTTTTAGATCCCATGCCAGACTCCTAGAGGTATAGGTAGGTCAGATGTATTCTAGCTAATAGGAGAAATGCACCTATTGAGCAGCTACTGGATCTAAAGAAACCTCAGGTGTTGCAACAGAGCAACAGGATAACATATATCTCTTCATACCAGACGACTGGATGAGATAGAGAAAGTGACTGTGACAGCGCAGCAAAGATCATAACGTGAAAATGGGAGAATTGCCTTTTATGAGAAGCAAAACCATGATATAATTATGCAGCAATTCCCAATACCATCAAATGCCATCAAACCTTTATCTTAAAAAAAAAAATCATCCTCATGGTGTACACTTCAGCAAAATATTCTTTAATGACAGTTTGGGAAATTTTAAATACTGTTTCCCTTGAAAGACACACTTTTTGTATGTCAGACAACACTCAGATGGAGAAGAAACACATTGTTAAAGATAGCTTAAAATTTTCAGATACAGACGCTGTAGTTTTAGAGTTTATTATAGAGGAAAGTAGATATCTTATTTTATTGAAAAAGAAGATATTCCACGCTATGGATTCATATCTAGGCAATGCATTCAACTCATTGTGGTTTTCTAACTTGTGCTTATTAACCAATGGTTGACAGAGCTTGAATTCACTTTCCAAATGTCTAAATTGGTCAAAGAATTTGAAAGGATTTAAAGAATTTTCCTTCCAGGAAAATACTTTCCTTCCCTTCCAAACTGAGGCATTTCTCATCTCAGATTAAATCAAAGTAAACAGAAGAAAGTACCATGGTGGAAGAGATTGTCAAGTCCCCTCCTATCAAAATAGATATATTTGCACAGGTTACATGAAGTAATCTCCCTCCTCCCCTCCCAGTAGTTTTCTATATGCACACTGAATGATCTCTTGGGAGAAAGCAAAGATAAACCACATCACAGAAATCTCGGTGTCTGGACTGACGCAGAGCGTAGTACTGCCAAACTGAGCTGGAAAGGGCTCCCAGGCACCTTTCCCACATCCCTCCCTCCCATTAGGTGGGTGAAGAGTGGTGTTTCCCAGATCAGCCTGCTTGCAGATCTTCCCTGGCACTGATCATTTATCCATAATGCCCATAAAATACATGCACAGACCAAATACTACGCCTTTGGAAGGACTGTATTTTCCCAAATATGTGCTTGAAAACAAGTAAAGGGGCACACCCCTACTACTTGGCCCCGTCCAGCCTCATCATCAGCACACTGTGCTGTACTGCAACTGCAGTTGGTCTCCTTTTCAGGAACCAAGCATAAACACTTCCAACGAATGTTCTTAAAGATAGGTTTGTTTGCCAAGTAGGGCTGCTTTTGACTTGAACAACAGTTGTGAGAAACCACTTTGTTTACATGGGAAACTAGAGAATAGACTTTCCAATCACTTGTCACATACCAGCCACACACTCATTAGCCATGGTGTTAGTGGCAGACAGAAGGAGAAAATTCTCTGGAAGCTATCATTAAAATATTTTATTCCCCTGGACTGTACACGGCCATATGTTTTGCTGGCATCTCATAAAAATAAGATATATATATATACATAAAGAAGCTTTTTGTTAAAAAAAAGGAATGCCTAAGAACTGCCAGCAGCATCATTAAAAGTGACACTTAAAAGGACTGTGAGTACAACTACTACAACATGCTTTATCTGGAAATTTTAAAGCAAAACATGTGCTGAAGTCAGAGGGAATTTTGCCTAGAGGAAGGCTGTGAAGGGAAACTGAGCAGAGACTTCAAGGTTTAACTCAGCAGGCAGTTGTGAGCAGGCAAGTTTTGGGTACACCAGTTAAAACAAAACCTCATGGTGATATAACAATGTTTTTCAGTAGAATAGTGCCTGTGAGCGACAAGAGACACCAAGTTAACTGCTAGCTTTGCTGCTGCTAATGCAGAAGGACAATGTGTCTCCCTCTGCATCACATCAGGGTCTGCTTTTCATTTGGGGGTGCTCTAGTTACAGCCCTCCACTATTTCTGTACAACTGTGGGCATGTGTCACTGGACACATGAAGAAGAATACCAGCTCACCCAGTAAAAACAAACTAAAGAAACACGAAGACATTGGTCAAGTTGCTCTACTTGGAGAAGCAAGAAATATATGGGCTCGAATGTTTCCCTATCATTTCCCAGGTGTCCAAGCTCTATATCCAGCTTGTTCAGACTCTCAGACTAAAAATAAATAATCATTTCAGTTTAAGGACTGAGACTAACTACTGTTCTAAGGACCACAGGCTGAGGTGAGCACAGTCTGGATTGTAAAGAACAGTGCTGGTGGTGGACTGTATCAAGATATTTGACTCCACACTCTCATTCAGAAACTGAAACCATACAAAAATGACAGTCCAACATTTCAAGAATGAAGAACTGTGCAGGACACAGACTTCAAAGTATCAATAGGGTACACGGTCCATGCCACTGTGTTTCTGCTGGAGAGCCTTAAACTCAGTATTTGGCCCTCTGTTACTGAATGTTTTTTCTTGGTTTCTTGGAAGAAAATAATAACAGATTATTTAACAGGGTGATAAAGGTGACGGGTGATCAGTAAATGGGATGTGTCACTGGCTGAACGCAATTTGGATGCCTTGGCCTGCTGACTGCGTGTGAATGTGCTGTCTGGGGTTCCTCTCTGCTAACTTTAGACATCTGCATCTGAGCAAGCTGCACAGTTTCCCTTTATAGGCAATGGAGAGAAATACTCATCTGATCTAATTCAGACATCTAAAAGTGCCTATTTTTCTTGAGTGGTTACAAGAGAAATCTAGAGATGATGTAGATGTCTCACAGTTAGGTGAGCTGAAACCATCCTATGTGTTTTAATACAGACAAATGTAAAGTGATTTGCATTCCTCATTAGGATGCAGTGAGGTGGGCCATAATTAAAGGCAACGCGGTGCCTTGGAAAGAATCCAGTCAGAAAAGAAATTGGTTTTCCTGCAGGATAACCAGAAGATGAGCTTCTGTACATGTCTGTGAGAATCCTTAGACAAGTAGAGAGGGAAATGTCCACCAGGACTGGAATAATTGCATCAAGTTTCTATCAGGCACTGTGCAATCACTGCAGGACCACTGGGTCCAGATCACAATTTACTGAATAAGTTGATGGTCTGGATAACATTCAGAGAAAAAAGAGGTTTTAATACTTAAGGGATTGGTAAACTTGTAAATCCTCACAAGGTAAGTAGCTAAAAAGGAGATGCCTGTTAGATGACTCAATGACATGCTATAAGTTTGTACTTAGTGAACACAGTTAAGTATGGGGAAATGGAGAATGGGATCTGATGGCTGGAAGCTGAAGTTGCAGAAATTAAATCTAGAAATAATTTACAGATAACTTACAGTGAAAGCAATTAACCATTGGGATGACTTATGGCTTAAAGTAATGGTTTTCAATCATTAGCAATTTTAAAATCAAAGCTGAATGTTTTAAATCGCCCGGTTCAGATAAAATGTAATTGAAGCATGTCTGAAGGATTATGTTGTGCTGTTTGTGAGTGTCAGACTGGATGACCGCAATGCTCTCTACTCCATAATATATTGAGGTAAAATCTTAGGTTAAATGTACGTGGCTCGATGATATAAAATACAGACATATTCAAGAAAGCACAAACATCAGCACTGAAAAGTAGTTTGGGCAGAGCGCTGTGATCAAGTTAGCAGTTTAGCTTCTGATATTCAAGCTCATTCTTTCAGCACAACACTGTGTTGTTATCAGCCCAGATTTCCAGCCAGGATTCATTGGAAGGGTATATTCTCCAGATATAAAAATATATAGCAAGCACGCAACTCAAAAGTATAAATGGGAAGGAGAAATTATGTTTTGCAATGATAAAACAGGTTCTGCATGAGTGCTTTGCAGGATGCAGCACAAAGCAGCTTAGCTGTTGTCAGCAATACTTCCACTGAAGTACTGTTCCATGGGTGAAGGAAGTACAGCAGGACCTTGCTCTAACCCATGCACCAACCTCTATTTAAAAGAAGTGAAATGATCTCAGATACTGCAGATATAAAGGAAGAAAAAGCTTTAGACATATTAACAGATACAGACAACAATGATATAAAAAAGATTCTTCCGTCACCGGAGCATTTTGCAAATTTGTTTCTGATATTTTCTTCAAGATGTCCCATCTCCATCCCTATAAACCTACCACCCGCCCCCACCATCTGAAAGACTTTTCGCAATATTCCCAGTCCGCCTGTGTCCTTATGGCCCATTGAGACAAAACCATGTGCTTCTCTCTTATCTCTTATCTATCTCTGGTTTGCCAGCCACACCAGCACAGCGGCTGAGTGAGTTGAGTTGTGTTTGGTGCATTCAGTATCTTGGGGCTGCTGCCCTTTGGCTTCTGCTTGGCTCAAAGTTGGGAAAGCTAATAGGTGATGCTTATCTTAATAGACTTAATGGGCTTACACATCTCCCCTGACCCCGGAGGCATTGCTTATATCCGCAGTTACACTGTGCTACCCTCCAAAATAACCCGCCTACCCATGGAGTGGCTGCAGGGTGGGATGGTGGAATTGTTTGCTTCTGGGAGTTGTTAGGAGAACACAAGGTGGCTTGGGGTGCAAATGTGCCAGAGATCCTGCCAGCAATTTAGTAGGGTATGTGGCCACATGCCAGGGTCTGGGCCTGGGCTCTGGCTCTGTTTACTGTAGTAGTGCAGACGTACTGCTAGGGCTGCTCTCCTTCTCTCTATTCAAGATTTGCTTTTGAAATGTAATATCCTCTGTCAAATGGGACTGATCCTCACCAATGTGCTCAAAAGTTATTGGCAAGGAACTCCGGGCAGTCAGAGTGATCAAAGAGCCTTAACGCCTTAGAAAAATGAGCTAAAATTAAACAAACTTTGTGTATCATTTCCAATTAGGCCGTATACCACTCATTCCAGGAGAATTAAATAAATACAGACTCTGTTATGCTGCAAAAGCTGCCTCTCCTCTGACACATCCCATCTCTCTAACTAACTGGAAAATCAGAAGTGGATTTACTCTTTTCCTAGTTGTGTGGCAGCCAACATCATGATGAGAGGAAAATCATGCTGGGAGAAAGAACAAGACCAACAATAACAAACTGATATATTCCTCAAGGTTTAGGGTGCAAAAGGCTTCACAGTTAGTAGAATATGATCAGTCAAATCTATCTTGTAACAATAAACAATGAATCACAATTGTATAAAATGAGTTTGTTTTAGAGTGGACATTCAAAGGCATATAATCTGCATTGTTTTCATCATCTGTTTCTTATTCCTGACATTATGGCTGTCAAAAGCGATGCAAAATATTTGATCAAGATATTCCAAAAAATCTGAGTTTAGACATAAGCAAAGCCCAGAAAGTTCATGAGTTTGTTTCAAAGATCAGTTTCCCTAGAATACCCCAGATATCTGCATCAGCCTGGTGCTCACTGAGTAAGTCTTCAATTTGGCAAAAAAAACCCAATGGTACCAGCAGTCTTCATGTCATCCTCAGGTGAAACAAAGGAAATAATAAGTGGTGAGGGAAAACTTGTTACTTATTCAAGTCAAGGTTGAAGCAATTTGGCTAAGAAATTTATGCTTTCCTTGCTCATGGTACTCTAGTTGGGTGGATGAGACTTCTTCAGTTTAGGAAAAACACTGAAAAATCTCAAGGCAAAAATTGCTTTCTCACCGTTGCTTTTTGTAATAATATTCTGAAGCAGAAGGTTTAATTATTTAGGACCTGATCAAAACCTTATTGACTTCTGATCAAGAAGATAAGGGACACAAAAGCATTAAAACTAAAGATTTTATATTCATTACTTTTTTTTCTTTTCAGAAATAGCTTTTTATGTCACCACTGCTGCTGGATGTATATTGTACCTAACTGCTTTGCCTAAAAGTTACAGAGAGATTTTTTTAAACTGGTATATCAAATAAAGTTATTATTAATTGTCAGAATGTTGCAGAAATCACTCTTTCAGGTTTTTTTTTTGTTTTATTCTTATTTCAGGTTGTGGAACATTCACCTTTCTATCTTCTGCCATTGCTGCCGTAAGTGGACTTCTGATGGGTTACGAGTTGGGCCTTATCTCTGGAGCTCTTCTTCAGATGAGCAGCATTTTAGCACTCTCTTGCAAAGAGCAGGAAGTCGTTGTAAGTTCCCTGCTTTTTGGGGCCTTATTTGCATCGCTTACTGGTGGATTTCTTATAGACCGATTTGGAAGGAGACTTGCTATTATTATTGCATCTTCTTTACTTGTGGTGGGGAGTCTGATTTTGCTGCCCTATGAATCATACGAGATACTCATTGTGGGCCGGATTGCCATAGGTATTTCCATATCGTTATCATCAATTGCAACATGTGTGTATATCGCTGAGATTGCCCCACAGCACAGAAGAGGCCTCCTTGTATCATTAAATGAACTCATGATTGTGACAGGCATTCTCTTTGCCTATATTTCAAATTATGCATTTGCCAGCGTATCTCATGGCTGGAAGTACATGTTTGGCCTTGTGATTCCATTAGGTGCTTTGCAAGCTATTGCCATGTATTTCCTTCCGCCAAGCCCTCGGTTTCTTGTGATGAAAAATAACGACGAAGCGGCGAGAAAAGTACTGGAGAGGCTACGGGAAATGTCAGATGCTACTAAAGAGCTTACTGTGATTAAGTCTTCCCTGAAAGATGAACATCAGTATAGTTTCTTGGACCTGTTTCGTTCAAAAAACAACATGAGGGCCCGAATGCTGGTAGGACTCAGTCTAGTGTTTTTTGTGCAAACAACTGGGCAACCCAACATTTTATTTTATGCATCGACTGTTTTGAAGTCAGTTGGGTTCCAGAGCAATGAAGCTGCCAGCTTGGCTTCTACTGGAGTTGGAGTGGTTAAAGTGGTCAGCACAGTCCCAGCCACCTTTTTTGTGGATCAAGTGGGAAGTAAAACTTTTCTGTGTATTGGCTCTTCTGTTATGGCAGTATCATTGGTCACTATGGGCTTAGTGAACCGTAACATACATGTGAATTTCACCAAGGTCTGTAGAAGCCGATCTCCAGAGGATTTCTTTCTCCAGAGACCAGGAAACTTCACTGTCACCAATGGGAGTCTCAAGGACCTCTTTGCTAGTGTGGCTTCAACAGAGAGACTGTCATTTGATGTACAAAGCCCAGATGTTGCCAGAACAGGAAAAGTGAACAGGACTGCCCTGGCAGGAGGCAAAAGCACAACAGGGTCTCACATGGAAAGTGGGGAGGTTCCTGTTGTCCTGAAATGGCTCTCACTGGCCAGCCTGCTTGTCTATGTTGCTGCATTTTCCATAGGTCTTGGACCAAGTAAGTGTTTAATTTTTCTAACTGTTTGTAATGACTTACTTACATTATTAAGTGCTGGGATGACATGCCCTGCTTGGCATTAGGCAGTTCCTAAGTTGGGCAAAGCAGCGTTTTCTGACAATATGCACTGGTATTGTCACAGACTACCCTGGTAGGCCTGGCATGTACTTTTTAGGAAGAGGTCCTGCCCGTTAAGGTCAATGACCTGATCTCCCTTCCATTCAATGTAATTTATTGGTCCCTCTTCAGTCAAGAACTGCTGTTAGCTTTGTACAGCAAAATTATGGAGCCCCTGAGTATCTTTCCTCTTTCTAGTCTATTGTGTCCTTACATTGGGAAGGTTAAGATGTAGGCATTTGCTGCTGCTAACTCCTAAACCCAAGGTAACGATAAGCTCTAGACCTCTCTATGGTATGACATCATCAAACCCATGAAATATGAACCTGCCTGAGTCTCGCTGAGGATCTGTTGCTCTGACTGTGTAATAGTCTTCAGATAGAGAAAACACATTCAAGGTATCATAATTCACGAGCAAGCTGTAGTACCATTGCCACTACTTGGGTGGAACAACACAAGTGAAAGGACACAAAGGCGTGTCACTGTACAGCCGACACTGTACCGCTGCGTCGCCCATCACACTCGCACGGGTCCCGCTCTCTCCAGAGGAGAGCATGTCTGTCATTCCAAGGGACTAGAAATTAAACCTCTCCAGTTTTTTTTTGTTTTGCTTCAATAGCACCTGCATAATGCTGTACTTTGAAGGGGGTGATTTTTTAAGAAGTCACTCTGCAAAACCCACATGCACAGGCCGTTATTTATTAACAGACGTTATGTGCTTTTTGCACCCTGGCTCAAACTTGCCTTGCAAACAATCTGTACTCTCCTGTACTATTATGATAAAAAGCTTGCCACAAAGATACAATCCAACAATTGCACTAACAACAACTCCCCTGCAGTATTTATTTATTTTGAACATTACTCACCGGGAGAGCAGTGTGAGATAAGCATTTATTGCCAGGCCAGCAAGCTTTACTGTGTTATTACAGCATTATTCCTTCCCTTGAAGATTGTCTTGGGGCTGGATTCTGCTTTCTATGACAGAGGTTCAAAACCAGGGATGAAAACCTGAAAAGAAAATGTTAATTGAACTTTTATTTGGGTGTTTCAAACACATATTTAATGACCCTTAAAGTGGGGTCACATGTTCAGTCTTGGCCTCCTGCTGAAATCTGCTTTCTTGGTGACCAGGCTGTAAATGGGTTCTTAGTCATTTGAGTTGGCCTAATATACAGTTAACGAGAACAATGTCTATTTTCTTGAGGGCTACAAAAACTGACGTGTTTTCCAGGCTGATCCGAGAAGTCTCTGAGGCCAGTGCTTGTTTTTTGACCTCTTTCCTGACTTGAGAGCTCAAATGTTTTCAAACAGAAAATGGGAAAGAACGGATACCCTCTCATCTCCATCATGGAGAAATCATGTCTAAAACCACTGTGAGGCAATTTATACTGACAGATGCATTTGCCTAGCAAGTGATGGCCAGGTCTAGCAGAGATACAGGTATTTCAAATTGCAGCTAAGTCCTTTCAAGGCATTTTCCTGCCTTTGAAAGTACACTGTTCAGTTAAAATTTACAGCGCATAGAAAATGCAAGGGTTGGAGAACCAAGAGATTTTTGGAATGTGCAAAGAATCTATTGTGCTTATTGTGTCTGAATTGGGATGCAAGGTTATAATTTGTGTCTTATATACAGCCAACAACATCTGCTGTTTGGAGCCCTAATCCCTGAATGTATTTTCAAAGCCTAGCTTTCTTACCCTCAGTGAACCTTTCTTAGTGTAAAGAAAAAAAATGAGCCCCTCTGCTTATGTAAAGTAAATAGTTTAAACATGTTTATGTTATTCATCTCTAAATCTGGTCTGTGGTCTGGACCAGACTGTTCTGCGTTTACTCGGCAGTGGGAAGGAGGCGTCGAGGCTGCACTTGCTGGCTGCTGTGTCCAGGCGATGCCTGGGGTGCCTGGGGACAAAAGCACTGTAACCCCTGCATCACTGTATTTTCCATGAAAAAACTCATGCTCCGTGCAGTGCCTGCCTCCACGCAATGGCTGGCTAAGGTGAAGGTGGTGTTGGAGACCTCTCTCTTTGTAGGTCAAACTGGCATCTTTTGGACAAAGAGCAGAGAAGATCTTGCTCTTTTCCTTCCACTCTCCAAGGCCATTTCTGGAATAAATTCACCCACTTTATTTTGAGTCCATGCTGCGTTATTTTCTGTGGGGATAAAGGAGACTTTATGTAGCACCATTAGGAAATGACATAGTCTTCACAGGACAGATCACACAGTTTGAGCTCTATCATCTTCTTTTTAACTACTTTGTACTTTTTTTCCCCTTTTTTTTTTTTTTTTTATTCCAGTCAAAGGGATAGTTACAGTCCAGATTAGCATAGCAGGCATTTATAGATGTCTTTTTCCATGATTTTTCTTTCGTCACCAGATTACATAAAATAGATTGATTTTTAATGAACTAAACATATGCTAAATATATTTATTGCCTTTTATCAAAGCATCCAGGCAGCACAGTGATGAGCACTCAAAAATAGACAGTGAGAGATGAAAGTCGTTTTTGCATTACAAAAGAATTCACAGACTAGTAAGCATCTGCTTAGTCAATTTTTTGATTCTGGGGTGCTCTGTATTTATATCATCAGCCCTTACACAAGATAAAAGGGGTATTTCTGCTGCTCTGTTTCAGTTTAATTATGTTTGATGAACTGCGATTCAACTGCTTGTTCACCCTCAATTTCACACAATTATGAGGATGTTTTGTAGATGCAACAAATCAGTGTTGCATCACACCACAGAACAGCATGTGCCATTTCTCTTGGGGTGTTTGCAGAGGCGTTTCAAGGTGTTCAGTCATTAGCTGAGGGGGCTTACTTGATACCTGTGTTTGTCTTGGGTTACCTTTGTGTCAGAAAGGTCAAACCAGGATCAGCCATTGTCACCAGGGAATGATGCTTGCAGAGACCTAAAGAACCCCCTCCTGGCTGCCATGTGAAGGGTGAAGAGTGCGAGGGGCTCCTCGTTGTTTGCAGCACGTGTTCGTGAAGAGAAGCATTGGAACCTGCTGTATGTGGACAGGGGAGGGACAGGAGAAATCTGAGCCTGGCAGAAGCTCTGCTATGCCTTTCACAGGGATCAGTGAGTGCAGGCTGATGAGATGAGTGCAGTGGGGAGGGAGGTCACCAATTCATCACCCAAGCTAAAATGTGATCACTCAAAGGGACCCTGGAAATTCATTCAAAACAAAGGACATACAGAAAAAAATCTAGTCAGGGCCACAACCATGCATGACCACTTACTAAATGACACAGAGTTAACTGAAATAGTTTCAGAGCATCTCATTTGACAATTGGTCTGTTTAAACCACTTGAGGGGCAAAAACTAGAGGTCCTTTCTCATAAAGGGGTGTCACTTCCTTCACTTATCACTATGTGTGATACAACACGTTGAGATGCTGGAACGAGTACTCATTACCAGAGATCTGCTTTTCTGCCCTGATCATCTCCTTTTGAACCATTTATGATCAAATACGAAACAGACACAACTTCCCTCCATATTTCCTGCATATCCCCTGAGTGAGATGATCTCACCAGTAAGTAGCTGGAATAAACATAGTAGCACCACACACAGCTGTGCAGGGATGCAATGTAGACTAGAGGCAATGCTTCTTATCAAAAAGAGATCAGAGGCTCCAGCAAATCCTAGGCTGAGAAGCAAGTAATGCAGACTGAGTCTGGACCAAACAGAGCATGTGTTTTCCTAGTCTCAATTTATTCTTGCAAATTAAAGGCAAGTGAGCAAAACAGGACTTGGGCAGTACCTCTTTACATATATTGTGGGAGTGAAGTTCAAGGGAATCCATTTTTTTGGTGTGGAATGAGGAACACCTCTAATGAGAGACGGATGTCAAATGTATGCATTTGGACTGTGTGTATGGCATTGGTGCCTTGCACAAGAGCTCTTCCTCTGCAAGTCTTTTAAACACGTTTCTGTGTAACTGCAAAAGCATTTAGGCAGATGGCCAATGAACTTTGGAATAATCTGCTGGAGCAAATCACATCAGCTCTGCTGGCTTCATGGCATTTCATGCTGAGTGTGCGGATGAAAATCCACAAAAACACCTACAAGTGGGACTGAAGGGCAATTTCCTGACATGAGTCATCCTCAAAACCTCAAAACTTAGCTGTATAAAGTCCAAAGGTACTTATGTCTCTGCCAACCTGCGACGAAGATGTTCTATTACTTCATGTCCTAGAGCAGCTGCCAGCTTTGTGTGGCTCTTCAAAGCCGACGGATAAACTCTAGAACTCTTTTCTTGGACACAAGCTCCTCTTTCAGGTGACACCTCAGAGCTGCAGGGATGCCCCAGCCCCAAGCACTTAGAGCCTTCTTTACACACAGATTGCTGTGGCCACAACACACCCAAGGCAAGTCAGTGTCTGCAGCTGGAGAAGTGTTACCTGGGTTTCAGGGTTTGGCACAAAGAAATACCACATTTACCTATCCATCTAGATATAAACCCTAAAATACATTTTTAACACATTTACAGTCAACATATTAAGTGTATAACCAGGTCTTGGAGAGGGGTTTTAGAGCTTACTGCAAACCCAAGGATGTCTCTCTGATGGACTCACAGCCACCTCAGACTAAAGCTCCTTCTGCATTTGGAGACCCCTAACATCTCCCTTCTCTCCTTGTATGGGTGCAGAGGCACTTACAGCAGGCAGATTCAAAGCTGTTGGAGCAGGCACAAGAGAGGATAAACACAGGTGAACAAACAAGGGGCTTGTGGTCACTACAGTCTCTTCCTTTATCCTAGTGCAGGGAAGGGTGGTAGGCCACCAAGCCTGCCTTATTGTTTTGCTAGTTTCACGCTGGTTAAATTCCTCCCACTTAAAAGACCTAGGACTGTGGCTTTGACCCTCAGGCTGGGTCCCCCCAAGAAGGTGCAGGGACTGTGCTCTCCAGGAAGACCTACTGTGATGCACCATCTCACTGCTGTGGGAGGTCTCTGCGTGGGTTGTCAGCCCTGTGAGGAACAAAACCCATGCAGGGAAGTTGGTAAAAGGAAGCCCCTAGTGAGGGTACACCTTAAGAGCAAATTTTTACCGATGAAAGAGTAGTTTAGGATGATAGATGTCCGTTTCTAGTTTAAACCTAGGCAGATTTGCCATATTGGGTATATCTGAGTTCAATTTATATCAGCTTGAATGAATACTTTAAAACTGAGATAATTTGTACCTAAAATGGAACAGATGTTTCAACATGTTTGGGAATCCAACTGATGCAGGAGCCAGATTCCTCAGATTATCAACAAAGGGTAATATTTTCTCCACCAACGGGGGGCTTTCAGACCCCTGCTCTCTAACTCAGGGCATGGTGTGAATAAAACCAAGGCTGTGGGTTCAACCCCCATTCAATCCCTGTATGGGCCACTCACTTAAAAGTTGGACTCAATGATCCTTGTGGGTCCCTCCCAACTCAGAATATTCTGTGAAACCTGTGAAATCTGTGACCTTTCCTTTGGCACAATGCTCCGTTCCTTACTGGCTGTTAAAGGACTTTAGGGTGACCGGCAAACTAAATTAGACTGTGTGACAGCATTCCACACATAGTTTGATTTAACTTTTGGTGAGCCCTGAACTGGTCATGCAGTTGGACTAGATGATCATAGTATGTCCCTTTGTACTGAACTATTCTATTCTATTCTATTCTATTCTATTCTATTCTATTCTATTCTATTCTATTCTATTCTATTCTATTCCCATGTAAAAAACCACTTGTTTTCTCTACATCTTATTGTGAGTTGTTGGAGTCATTTAAATGCACCTTTAAACCCATGTTGGGAAAAGTGGGGAAGAAGGAAGAAGGATCAGGCAAGAAAGATCAAGGAGGATGGAAGAAAGCTTGAGGGTTCACAAGAAAAGTGAAATCCATAGAGGTGAAGAAGGAAGTAAGTCCATCCTCAATCCATCACTGTCTTTCTTATACAGTCTTATGAGGTTTATGGTGGTCACTCTCTGTGTTTCATTGGATTAAGCGAGGCAAGACCCAGAGCTGGAACACTGCCTTAAAGCCCAGAGAACTGTACTGGAGACAAATTTAGTCCCTTTGACTTTGGTCCTGTGATTGTTAGATTAACTGGCTACCTGAGTTAAAGCATGATTCATTAGCACAGTTAAATGCTGAATTTTTCATGTGTCTTTCACCTCAGTCACTAAATGCTTCTGTAACAAAACCCAGAATGGCTGGTTTGACATACGACACTCCGCAGCCCAGGGACTCGACCACAGAGGTCATATCTCTTGCCATGCTGACAATCCAGATTGCATAGGATGCTTTTTCTCTGCCCCTTAATGCTCTTGGGCTTAATCTTGGCCACCAAACGCTCAAACTGAAGCTGGAAAATCTTGTGGGAATGAGAATCATCAGTGTGGAAATTCTGAACCCTCCATGGATTTAGCTGGCTATTCCTGTGTTTTGAAATACTGTAAGCTTAACAATTTTGCACTGTCTTAGAAAACACTGGTAAAAAAAAATCAGATATCTAGAATTCACATCACTATCTTCAACATTAAAACAGTATTTCAGGCTTTTACAAAGCATGTGGTTATTGTATTAATTTATAATGCACAGGAATCTGATGTTAACAGACATTCATGCTCAATATTGCCTTGCATGACACTTGTTTACAATGTTTTAGTTTTGAGTTTCTACGTTTTTCAGAGCAGCTGTGGCCTGACCTTAAAATTCACAGAAATGAGAAGCATCAATTTTATGTTTTTTTGTGGTTTACTCTGGAAAATGGCATAGTGGTGGGGACTAAATCAAGCATTCAAAACCAGTCAAGTGCTTAAATGCTATGTTGGAATTTAATCAAGATAATAAACCCTGGAAGCATGCATGTTGCACTGAGAAGAGGTACAGAAAGTCCTCTTTCAGATAATCGAAAAATTATCTTGGATTCTTTGTTTTATGACAAGATTCCTAGCACTGTTTATTTGTACTGAATCATCTTTTAGTGCTTGCATCCATGTGGTTTGAATATGACACTCCAAGTGCTTGCCTAGTTCATCATTCCTGTGCTATTCAAATGCTGCTTCACGTGGCCTTTATTTCACACTGTGTCTGTACTACCAAGCTGCAGTAGAAAGACAAGGCATACCAAAATGAAAAATAAAGCAAGGGTTGTAAATTGCCCCCTTCTCCCTATTTCCTTGCCCCAGATAAAGTTTATCTGAAGCCTCTTGTTAACACATTAGCTACCCCAGGAATAGGTTTGCCTTTTTTTAAGGCTGATTTGTAGTAGTGAAGTACAAGCCTATTTAAGATACTTTGGATAGCTGGATGTTAATTATAGGATTTGAAATTGCAGAAGGTGCTTTCTAAAACATCAGATTAATAGGTTTGTCTTATCTCACTTGATAAAACCTACAAATTTGGGGGGCTTTTTTATGTGTCAAGAAGGTCATAAGAAGGAAAAATTGCTTTTGCAATAATGAGACATGGGAATGTCTGTGGGAGCTTCTTAATTGTTTTGTTATATGTTATTATATTTCAACCCCAAGACTGAATTTAAACTGTGTACTGAAGCACACCTGAGATCAGGGACATCATTTTCACTGACTTCTGTGTTCCTGTTTGTAACTCTAAGTATGTTAATGAGATAAAGTCTTGGTGGATCAGGCCAAAGGCTTGGCCTTTTGAGAGACAGAGCCCTGGCTACTGTGAAAGGAGGGAGAGACAACACCATGCCCCAGACACTCTTCCTGTTTCTCTGCAACGACAGTGGTTCAATCTGCTGTTGAAAAGGTAGGTGACTACCTGTGGTTTGGCATATTATGCTCCACTTAAAGAGGGATTTGAGTCAGTGTCCTGATCTTGGTGCTCTGGGTACTGTAAATATCCTGTTACTAATAGTTCTCTCTTAGTAAACCCACTGACACAAAGGTACTGCTTAAGAGGAATGGAGCCTGTGCTTAAAATTATGCACAGTTATAAAGTTTAGCTCATATTAGTTTCCTTAACCGTGTTCTGGGAGACAAGACCACTGCGACACTGAAATCTGTGAAAAAGTTTGCAGGTCATCTGTCAAGTTTCATAAAATCCAGTTTCCTTCAGGAAAGAGGTCTGGGTAAGAATTTTTTAGAAGCAAGCTGAACTTGGGCCAGCTCTGTGCAAAAACTAAAACTTTCAGTGCGGACTTCAAGTGCAAAGTCAGTATTGTATTTCGCTTGTAAAGTTCATGAAACTAAAACATGTATTATAAAGTATGAGAAAATAGTTATGCCGAAAAGGTAAAAATATGTAATCAATCACATGACTTACTGGCACTGCTGAGGAAGGTGAGACTGTCAGCCAAGGCACAGAGAGCACGGTAAGTCAGTGCATGAAGTCAGGACACTGTTTCCATCCAAGTTCCTGTGCCACACTGAGCTCTGGGAGGAAAGCCAGGAAGATTTTCTCAAAGGGAAAGGGCATGCAGGAGGGCATCCAGCTTCTGCTGCCTTTGAAAATCGACCCTAAATGCAGAAAACTCATATGGAAGAAACAGAACTAAAAGACACTGTGGTGGTTGAACCCAGAGCCTTCACACTTTTCTCCTCACTGCCTTCCTCCGGCCACAAACAAAGCAATGCATGGGCAGCAGTTTCCAAGTGAGGAACTTCAAAAAAACCTGGATCACCACAGGCCTCTCACTGAATAAATCACTGGTTGCTTATCCTTTCTGCTGGGAGTTTTGTGAGTCATGCACACAAATAAATCTCTGTTCTTCAAGAGCAAAGGCCTAAATTGCCCCCAGTTGCTGTGACACAACAGGTTTTCTTCTGCTGTGCAACCCCTCAAAGATCACTATTAGCCCTTGGATACTGGAAAAACAGGTTCACTTATCCCACCCAACTGGATAATTTCTTTTCTGCATACTTTGTAGAAGTGAAATATGTGATAAGCCAAACTAATTCACGTACAGCTTCCTCATGAATTAGGGCTTCTGGCTTTTGCAGTCATTCCTCTGCAAATGCCTCAAAGGATTATCCTGGATTCAATATTCTGAACAAGTAAACACCTACAAACAGGAATACATATTTCGGGTTTTAATTAAAAGGCCTTTTTTTGGATGGCAGTATGTATTTTATTATAATAAGCACATTCTTCCTTGAAAGCTTGTTTAAATTTTTCCTTTTTCTCTCCTTTTTTTTTTCCTTCCTGCTGTTCAGCACTTTGTTCTGTCTTGATGGGAGAATTTGAGTGTCTGCATAACAAAGGATGAGAGAAACAGTGACTGTGATATCAACTGTGAGTTGCAACTGTGAGTTGCAAACAGAATTGTCATCTCACACATCAGTTCAAAACAACTTTACTTAGGGACCTGAAAAGAGGTACAGACTATTACATATCTGCCAACAGTAAGGCTATGATGCATTCTTCTTTTTTAACCCCAGCTGGCAACTAAGTACCTCATAGCTGCTTGCTCACTCTTTCCCTTGCCCCTTGCCCAGCAGGGAGGAGAATTGGAAAAAAAAAAGTTAAACCTCATGGGTTGAGATAAGAGCAGTTTAATAATTGAAGCAAACAAACAAAAAGAATAATTCTAATTATAATGATGGTTGTAACAATAATACCAATAACTGTGATGAAAACAGGAGAGGCAGAGAGAGAGATGAATAAAAACCAAGAGAAACAAGTGATGCACAATACAATTGCTCACCTCCCATTGATTGATGGCCAGACTTTTCCTGAGCACTGATCAGTGGTTCCCAGCCAACTCTTCCCAGTTTATAATCTGGGCGTGATGCTCTATAGTATATAGAATATTCCTTTGGCCAGTTCCTGTCAACTGTCCTGGCCATGCTCCCTCTGACTTTCTTGTGCACCTGCTCACTGGAAGTGGAAAACTGAGCATGGGAAACTGAAAAGTCTTTGATTTAGGGTAAGTACTGCTTAGCAGCAACTAAAACATCAGTGTGTTACCAACATTGCTCCCATACTAAATCCAAAACACAGCACTGTACAAGCTACTCAGAAGAAAACAGACTCTCTGCCAGCTGAAACCAGCACAACTCTACTGATAGATTTGCTGCTGAGCACTTTTATTGGGCAAGATCACATTAACTAAGAGAATTCTGCCATTTCTAGACCCTTATAGATCTCTAACTACTTGCCCAGTAATCCTTCAGATGGGAATCACCACCTCTAAGAAAGCTCATTTGTGAATATTCTTTCTAGATGAAAATGGACTGTAATTGAAGACCACTGAAAACAGATCTAAAAATATATTGAACACCTTGCATTTAACAGGAAAGCCTATATGAGCCATAGAGTTTCTTTTGAATTCATGGAGATGAAAATTTGAATATTAAAAAATAAAAAAAGCATTAAAATGCAGGCCTACACTGGTGAGAAGGTTAACGGAGGAAGGATGGCTAAGAAAATCAGATGTGAATTGTACCTCACTGCCCTCCTTCTCAAGTGGCTCAGAGCACAGATGATGGAGGTAATGCTTTGGAATCAGTATTTCCCCCCAAACCCTTCCTGCTGCTCTAACATAAACTGGAGGAGGCGTGAGTGATTTCAATGGTCCTTAAAGGTTCCTTAAAAAACCACAAGGTTCCTTAAAAAACCACATGAGAGTGCTCACCCTGTCTATTACTTAGTGATGCAAATAGTACACACAGTGGGCAACAATTTTTATGTATTCTGATACAGCCGCAGAGGAAAAAGGATTACATCCCACTTGTCCTAATAATGTTACTGCAAGGAGTCATCCTAAAGGGTTAACCATTAGAAGCAGAATTGTGGTGTACCAGAAGAAAAGAAAAATAATTTAGATTTGCCACACCACGTCAGCTCTGGCTGGATCATCATTGACACCAGGTATCTTGCAACCAGGAGTCTGATGCTTGGAGAGAAGCACCTTGGCAGCCATAGAATTAAAGTACATATTTATTGCCTTCATCTGCAGAGATCAGGATGCAGCCAGAGGCATGAGATTAGCTGAGGCTTCTCCTGGCTCCCCCATCTCTCAGCAATACAGCAACTCCACTCTTTTTAATGTGCACACACGGGGTAGGACTTGGCCCTGTCAGGCTGGCTCTCTGCTGGCAGCTTACGTGCTCGCCAGTTATTAATTTTGAACAGTCATTTTAGTCTCATATTATGGGGCAGAGCCAGAGAAAAAGATGTCTCTTGTTAAGTGGAGTCATAGATTTTTAACTCCAGTCACAATCGTCTGCTTTGTCCTCTTGCACAAAACTATGGGCAGAGTTTAAGTCCACCTTTTGTGTGTCGTGTCGGCTTTATCTGCTTTGGAAAAGGACAAACTCCTTCCTTCCCTCTCCTTGTTCCAGTTTAAGCATTCCTCACCTTTGCCAGCCCCCCAGATGACTTTCACTGGATCTGCTGCGAAAGCCTTTGCCAGGGTTGCATTATGTGGGTGCTGGGAGCTGTGCTGGGACAGTGCTGGTGTGCGACAGCAGCAGGTGTGTCCTCCCAAGCCCAGCTTTGTCACAGTTCTGCCCTCCCTCACAGGCACACACCTCATCACCACGCACACTCTGAAGGCTTGTGCCATCCCGTTTGATGGCACAATGTGCCATTTGAAATCCAGACCAGCTACTGCTGAACCTGGCCTTTAGTGGGATGTGGTTGGCCATCTGGCTATTTCTGGTAATACCCAGCAAAGCCAGAAGCCAGGAAAATGGAAAACCTGTAGGGTTTCATAAACCTGGAATAAAAGTCTGGTCTTGGCAAAGCTGGTCATTAGCCAAGTCCTGCCGTCTCCTGGCAGCTTTGTAGTGACTTGTTTGCATCCTTCCCCATCACTGATCATTTGTTACACATTCTTAGATGGTCTGGCTGTGTTACGTCATGGGGTAATCCCTTCCTTATCTTCCCTTGGACCTTGTGTTGTTAACAATCCAGTCCTCCTTTTCAAAGTCTAAAATACTTCCGCCTGCTTCCCTCCTAAGCTGTAAGTCCAGTTAATCACTTTCCAGAGTTTATACCTCAGAAACATGAATTCTTTCAAATATTGCAATACCCATTTTCTAAATCTCACCATAAAGAATTTGATCTCACACAATACAGGTACAGGAAAAAAAATGCTAAGCAGCAGATGAATACCAAGGGAATCTAATATTTCATTAATAAGAGCTGCTGAGCAGCTTCCAATTTGCTTCTACCTCCTGGCAGGAAAAGGTCAAAACAAAGACATTTTGCATTCATGTACCTCACTTGAATGTTGAGTACCCTCAAGATCATGGTATTTCTCAGTTATTCTCAGATTTTTCTGCTTCTCTGATGTAAGTATGTTAATTTCTCTTTTTTAAAATTTTTATTTATTGCATAGCAATAAAGTAAGGAAGTAAGGAAGATGTTACATGAAGTTTGAGACATCTCTTTGCCTACAGCCCAGGTATAAAGTTCATTAGTTTGGCCATGTTGGCTCAAACAAGAAGTCCACATAATCAGTGTGTTACCCTGCCTCCAACCATAGCTGATAACAAGTGCTGAGAGACAATGCAGAAGAAAAGGCCCATGCAGCATGCACAGTTGTCCTTCTGCCTATCTGTAGTTTAGAAAACCTCAAGAAAAATATTAAGGATTTATTTTTACTATTGTGAACAATAGTTCTGGATGGATCTTTTTCCACACATACGGAGAAATGTTTTAACACCTAGCATTTAATGATTTAACTGACCAGTATTTTTCACATTGGAAGTACCTTGTGAAAGTGAGTTCCACAGCTGAAATACACATTGTCTGAAAAAACATATCCTTCTGCCTCACCTAACTGCTGTACCTGGCAATTTCACTTGGATTCTCTTGGTTTGTATCTTTCAGAATGTGACTAAAGCCACTGCTGCTCTTCTATCCCACAATGCTTCACCAAAGCTCTTTGAGACTGAAAAGCACAGTGGCTCATTTGTTTCTAATCCCATGTTCCTTAACTCTCTCAAAAAGACGTGGTTTTCCTTAGGACTCTTCGTACACATCCCCCTTTCCAGCCAGGATTACTCAGCTTTATCCTAGCTCCAGCCAGGGGCTCGGTACAGACTAACAGGGTGATCCCTTCCTGCATCCCGGTGGAATGCTTTCTTTAATCCTGGGATGTCACTGCCTCCGTCCCTGGCCTCTCATCCTCTCAGCCAGCACAGTCTCAAAACACTCGGCTGCCTGATGATGATATTGCAAGTAATGTTTCAGCAATCATACTGTGTTTTCTTTGTCTGGACACAATGTACACCTTTTCTAAAGGCACATTCCTATTTCTAAGTTTTCCAGGTTTTTTTCCTATTTCCAGTTTTCTTCATTCAGTAGTTTATCCCTGCTGAGCTATTTCTCATTTATTTGGTTGTATGTGTATTTTAAGCCTTCAAGCATGTAATTTAAACATCCTCCGTAGCACCACTGAAGCCCTTACCCTGATCTTTATAGAAAGTGGGCTTATGTTAACGTTGTTTTCCTTTCAAAACAAAATGTGGTAGGCTCTTGGCTTTTCACTTTCTACAAGAATATTGAATTTTAAATGTTATAACCAGTGTAACAGAGCATCTTGGTCATGGTTGCATCTTGAACTATCCAGGCTCAGCACTGAAGCACGATTTGCCTTTTTTTCTCTCATTAAATATCCAACAAAGTGCTAAAAGGAACCATCATCTCTGGTATAAAATGTACTCCCACCACTGTGCTCCATTATGCGATTTATTCAGTCTTAATGGGACTAGCTGAAAACTTCAATTATTATTCTGTTTCCTGCTTTTACAGCCCCTGTGACTTTGTTTAGAGGTGAATGTCACCATCCTGGTCAAGGGGCCGTTTATTTTATCTGAATCCTCTGCTCTTTCCACTTGGGCAAGGAATATCAGGCCATCTAGTTTCCGTGATATTTAATGAAACAGTTAAGCTTTCTGATCCAATGCAGTGTTTCTGTCTGCATTTGCAGTGTGTATTGTTTTCTCTATATTGTACCATAATAAAGGACCATTAAACTGCACAATTTTTCTTAACTGCTGTCAACACACAACACACTGGAGGTCAGCAAAGGTGAGTTACTGCCTGCAGCAACAAATCCCGCAGTTGTTGAATCAAGCACAGAGAACCATGCTATCCAGCCCTTAGCCTCATCTCTTACCTACATCTGACCTGGGCATCACCAGCTCTTTTCCCATCCATTCCACTGACACCAGCCAGGGGTGGCTGTAGCAGGCACTGAAAACTAGACTCACACTAGTGAGTGTGTGCAGTGTGGTTACGATCGCATCATCCTTTGGCAATACTGTTAGATTGCACAGCAGGTGGAGGGGTGGGGGGGTGGAGGGTGGTATTTGGAACTTCTTTTCAAGGACAAGCTGATTTCCCCTGTAGAATGCCACTGCTTAGGCTAGTGAAGCTTGGCAGCGACTTTGGGAGCGTGAAGGTTAAATTTCTGCAGTGTTGTGTGCACAGCACAGAAGGTAGCAGCAGTCATTATGAATGGGAGCCTGAACCTAGTTGCTGGCTTCCCCAGAGCAAGTCACATCCCTGCTGTACCAACAGCAGCTGCTGCTTTTTGGCAAAGGTACAAATGGTAAACACAATCCCAGAGAGGTGCTAAAAGCAAAGAATCGATGGTTATTGCTGCTTCAACTTGGGGAAAGGAGTAAACAGACTGTAGTGTTGGATTTCTACAACTGCTCTTTTTCCCTGGGGGAATGAGCCTATCCACTCCGTGCCAGCTAAGTAGAGGTCAGGGCCATGCCAGCGGGTGTAGCTACCATTTGCACACATGAAGAACAGTCCTGGTGTTTTGGTAGGATCTGTCTGAACTAAATAAGTGGTTGCAATAAAAGCAGCTAACCATTATTACAGCTGATGCAGGTCCTCAAGTATTTTGGTTTCTTAGTGGGAAAACAACACGATTCAAACCTCCAGACAAATTATCAGTTAGGCTGAAAGGGCCAGTCTGTCACTGGAAAACTGCATGGTATTGGAGTTGCCACAGTGCCACACATTTCAGCTGCAGCATTAGCAATTCTCCAGTGCCCAGAACGCTGCTTTGTTCCTGGAGGTTGGTTTATGCCCAGCAGAAAGTGGGTTTGAGTTCTTTCAACCCCTATTTTAATTCTAATGTTATGGCAAATATCTCTTTCACTAGTTTTTGATGTGTAATAATTTTTGCAGCCGAGCTTGGGTGCTGGCTGGCAGGCCATCATGTGGAGATGAACTGCAGGGGCTGTGCATGCACCACTCAGAAGGGCTCCTTTGCCTCTTGCTTACTTGCTGCTTTGCTTTTCAGGTCCTGAATTGTTGTGACTAACAATACTGTGACTAACAGTACTGGTTTCAGCCCTGGTGCTGAGGAGGAGCAAAATACAATCATGACATCCCCATGAATTTGCTCAGGTGCAGGGCTAGCTGCCTTGGCAGGGAAAAACACCCACTCGAGAAGTCAGCTCACTTCTTTGCTCCCGCCTCGTCTGCAGGCACACCACAGTATGTGCCGAGGGCGTTTCTTTACAGCAATGTTTGTCTTGTCAGCAGCAAGTGTGTTAAAGCTTGATGTCATCCAAGTCATCAGGAAAAAAAAAAAAAAAGAAACAAAAGCCTCTCTATGGCTGCTGTTAGATGTGGCGGCTGTGTTATGGTCACTTGACTATGCACAACAGGGTTAGGCCATTATGAAGTGTGGTCTTGAGTCTCTGTAATAAAATTATCACTCTTCTGGGTCACTCCCATGGTGAGACTGAAGCTTTTTTTTTATTTTTGTTTAAAAAATATAAAAATCTGGGCCAGATCCGCAAAAAAACTTTTGAATGCAAATCTTTGGAATAAAGAAATCTAGAATTTGCACAAATCTGCTCTGTTAACTCTAAACTCAAGGGGTTTTTCCCATTTCAGCTAGTCCTTTTTAGTCTCCTCCTGGAGCATCCTTTTTTTCTACCTTTCCAGTGCTGTCACACAGGAATTCTACAAGTGCCCAGAGGGATAGTACAATGTGAAACACACTTGGACATACAGGAGCCTATTTTTAAAATGTATGTTTTAGACTGCCCAGTGCAAGTGTTCTGAGTAAACTCCCACTTGTCATTTTGCAGAAATAACAGCAAGATGAGCAGTTTATAATGGCTGCATCCAAGGGTCTGAAGACACAGCTCATCCATGTGTACCTCACTGCCCTTGTGCCAGTCATCTGCTAACCCACAGCCTCTCTACACAGCAACCTCTTGCTAATGCATCTTGCTTGTCAGCAAAAGGAGAGGGTGGAGCAGGTTTTTGGCTGGGCTTTGGGTTTGTTTGTGTATGGGTTTTAGTTCATTTGTTTTCTGATAATCAGGAACGGTACAAAAATGTGTCCCTTTTATTTTTTTTGCTCTTGCTATCAAGGTGGTTGCACAGCCAGCTCTTCATGTCTGAATTTGCTTTTGTGAGCTAGCAACACCAGCATTTAGATCACCTGTGGTGTGGTGTGGCGTGATATGAAGGAGTCAAAAATCAGTCCCTCTCTCTTCATTTATACCTCAGCAATCTCATTTATGTGGAGCAGAGAGCTGGAATAGCAAGCATACTTCAGTGTGGCAGGTTGATTTATAAGGTGGCGTAAACACACAGTGCCCCTCTGAGGCTGGAGATTACTTTGGTTTGCTGCCCCACTTCCATTAGTGTTATGTCACTCAAGAGTTATTTAGTCAGAACTCGCTTTCATACCCAGATGTGCAGTCAGAGCTCACCTCCCCACTCCAGTGCCACCTGTCACTGGCTCAGGCACCCATCGGGCAGGGATGAAGGGATGGTGACCTGAGGTGATGCTGATTGCTGCACACACTGCCTGCAGAGTATGGGCCCTCACAAACCTAACCCCCTGAAAATCAACTTATTCTTTCAGGTGGCCTCGCCTGAATCCATGGACTACCTAGATGTACAGCAAGGAGAGCCATCCTTCCAAAGAAACATTTTTTCTCCCTGTATTTCAGTGTCCTGGTTGGTCCTGAGTGAAATATTCCCCGGTGGGATCAGAGGACGGGCCATGGCTTTGACATCTAGCATGAACTGGGGTATAAACCTCCTCATCTCCTTGACGTTTTTGACTGTAACTGGTAAGATTTCTCTGTGTCTTTCCAAGTTGATATTCTCCTAGTGGGCAAAACAAGTCTCTCTTATACAAATAACTTTGCTAAAACTGCAGCTGTGAAACCCCAGGAGACAAGATCTCTGTTTAGCTGTCAGTGTAACCTCACCATTCCCACCACATCTTTCTATGTTTGTGCCAGCAACTTCAGCCTCACAGTGCTGGCTGTCAGACCACCTTGCACATCAACTCCACAGGCTGTGAAACTCAGGGCTTAAAAAAACAATTGCCTTAGTCGGCTGAAAATACATAATGTTTAGGATTAAGTCCTGCATCTTCTGAAATCAATGCAAGTTCTGTTCTAGATCAGGCCACAGCTTTTCTGATCAGACATTTTTAAACACAATCCCATTTAATTCATTCCTTTTCACAGGAATGTCTTGGCTTTGAGAAAATTTTCTTTAGAAAAAAATGTCTTTGTGAGGTAAAAGTCTTTCACATTTGAATGTAAGAAAGTAGACTACCATGTAGTGACTTCTAATGTAGTGATAATCAAAGGGGAAGGTTAAATACTGATGCTGAAATTTATTGATTAGCCAATTAATTTTTCTAATTTTATATTATACGAGGCTTTGAAAATTTTAGTTCTCAGTCTTATTGGGAGGAAAATATGTGCTGAAAATCAAAATATATAAGAGAGCAGAAATTCCAGGTTTCCCTTAAGTCTACATTATTCTCCACCACAGGCAGAAAATCAGCTCACAAAAAGTCAAGGTGGTTTTCACCCTGTTAGATGTTTTTTGAGACAGATTTGAAAATTAGTGTGATCCGTTACTAAAATGGGTTTCACATTTGTGTTTTTTTTCCTAAAAATTAAAAAAAAAAAGAGAGAGAGAGAGAGAGAAAGAAAAAAACACATCCTCCATCCTGAGTACTATCTTGATTAAAACAAGGAAAAATATGACAGGTAAAGTTCGCTGTGTTCACACTATCACTATAATTGGATCAAGGGTCTTCAGAAGGAAACCATCCCGTTGCTCCCACTCACTGCACTTTGGTTTGCATTGCAGAACTGCACTCCTGAACTGCACAAGCTTTTGGACAAAACCAAACGAGAAAATGCATAATGGAGGCACTCCAGCTGCCAACACTTGATCAGTCCTTGGACCAGACTTTAGTTATTCCCAAGTAAATATCCCCAAAACCACCTAGTGCAGACCTCAGGTGCTCAGTGTCAGCTGTTTCACCGGGAGGTCCCCTCTTGTCGAGCAGTGTTATTTGTTAATGTACATCTCGCTGTTATCCTGGTCTCAATTTCAAAGACTGTAAAGCCACAGTAACTCCCTTGGCTTAACTGGGTCTAATCTGGATTTATGAAAGTGTAAGTACAAGAAAATATGTGTTCCTTGTTATGGCGGAAAGGCAGAATTGGGAATTCTATTGTCAGATGAATACATGTGGAGGTCACAGTGGCCAGCAGCATCTGCACTTAGGTGCTGATGCAGAGGTACCAGCTGGATTAGAAGCTTCAGCTTCAATTCTCAGCTCTTGACACAACTGACAAATGTCTCAACTGTCCAGGTTTATCTTAGCAGGGAAAAGGGCCAAGGAGCCTGCATCAGCCTGTTGGGTTTGTATATGCTTTACATTCCAGGGGCTGCAGAGTGCATCCCTCGGCCCGAGGATCTACCTGCCCCTGGACTGTAGGCTCTTGGATGGCCCCATTAGGAGTTCACTGTTGGATCACTTTCTGGCACAGCACCCATGACTCACAGTGGAAATGCTGGGCACTGACAGGTTGGGGGGATTAGCTGGAGACAACTGTAATAGTGTGAAAAATGCTTGGATTTGCTCCAAGAAAGAATGTGCACCAAAACCAGACACAGGCAAAAATTCAAGGCACTCATGATCCCCACTGCCTTCCCACAAACCAGTAACAATGGCTACTCACTGTTTTCATCCACAGTGACCGCAGCAAAATAAACCAATAGGTTCATGTTAAGTGGGGCAATATGGGCTCATTAATTTTCTTTCATAAGGAGTATTAGGAAAAGCAAAGCCACTTTTCTTTTTTTAACTGTGTGAGCTAAGAACAGCAGCCTAGCTTCTTTCTAACTTCTTCTGTGCATTAGGGACTGTATCCTATAAAATACAGCAACAGGAAGAAATATTGCAATATTTGAAAATTAAAAAAGACATGTTTTCTTCCTTTGTAGAGCTCATTGGCTTGTCCTGGGTGTGCTTCATTTACACAATAATGAGCCTAGCATCACTGGCTTTTGTTATCGTGTTTATACCAGAGACTAAAGGATGCTCTTTGGAGCAAATATCCATGGAACTAGCTAAACAGTAAGTACCAAGCGTGTGATCGCATCCCCCAGGTGCCAGAGAGACAAAGCCTTTCAATGCCACGTATTGAAAAAAAAAGGAAACTATGTGGGAAAAATGCAATTCTCCCAAGGCTTGAGCTTGCACATGTTGATCTCAACAGCCAAGCAAACATTTTGTTAGCGCTGAAGGACTGGCCCTAAAGGAAAAGTGGTTTTTTATCACCCCTTTGAGGAACACCTGTAGCCAAGCCTGGCTCCCCAGCACTTTTGCTGTCTGGCATTCCTGAATGGGAGGGCAATTCTGATCTTGCATTTAGGGCTGTGTCTCTTGGGTTGCATGCAGAAAATGGGAAGGAGAGAGCCTATATCTCAAATTGGCTTGTCCTGGGTGTCACTTCAAGGCTTCATGTGAATTTTGATAGCTGTTGTAGATGGGCATTTTCTTGTGTCTTTACTGAGCCCTGTAGCCGGGTGAGGGTCAGTCTCTTCTCCCAAGAAACAAGTGTCAGGACAAGAAGAAATGGTCTCAAGCTGCACCAGGGGAGGCTTAGATTGGCTATTAGGAAAAATTTCTTTACTGAAAGGGTGGTAAGGTGTTGGAAGAGGCTTCCCTGGGAAGTGGTGGAATCACCACCCCTGGAGGTGCTCAAAAATTATCTAGATCTGGTAGCTGGGGACACGGTCTCATGGTGAAGATAGCAGTGTTAGGTTAACAGCTGGACTTGATGATTTTAGAGGCCTTTTTCCACCTNGCATCCCGGGGCATCCCGGGGCATCCCGGGCGCTGGGGTGGCTCTCCGGGATGCGCTCTGCCGTCCTGCCGCACCCCCCACCCCCGCCGGGAGAGCGCTCTGCCGGCTGCATGCAGTGGCCAACGTGTGCGGGGTTTTGTGCCTCTGCAGGAAATACGTGAGGACGCCCTTGTGCGGGCTGAGCCAGCGCAGAGAGAAACTGGTGCCGGTGGAACTTGCCAAGAGAGAGAAAGAGCAGTTCTACTAGAACCGGGGCAAGCAAAGCAGCTTTCACCGAAAGACTTCTTTTTTGATTAAAAAAAGAAAAATGTTCTGAGATGTTCACCCTCTGATGGGATACACGGTATTGTTATTATACACAAGATATTCTTTTATTTCTTGGTAGAATTTCTTTCAGTGGCAGTTTACAGCCAACATTAAAGGTTGTTAGTTTATAACTAACTGGAAATCTCGGCTCTGTCGCTTTCAAACCTGCNTTAGATTGGCTATTAGGAAAAATTTCTTTACTGAAAGGGTGGTAAGGTGTTGGAAGAGGCTTCCCTGGGAAGTGGTGGAATCACCACCCCTGGAGGTGCTCAAAAATTATCTAGATCTGGTAGCTGGGGACACGGTCTCATGGTGAAGATAGCAGTGTTAGGTTAACAGCTGGACTTGATGATTTTAGAGGCCTTTTTCCACCTAAACTATCCTCTGAGTCTAGATACCTTTTTTTGGCAGTAAAAGTAATTAATGTGTGAACATCTTAGCATCATCCTGTATTTGTATTTTTGAGATCACAGGAGAGTATTTGCAACTCGGCCAGGCTTGAAGGATGTTGTTTATGGACTGATTAGTTTACGGACTAACAACTGTGCTGCCGCTGGCCGTCGGGCTTTTCCTCCTCTCCCCTTAAAGAAAGGCACANGAAAGAGCAGTTCTACTAGAACCGGGGCAAGCAAAGCAGCTTTCACCGAAAGACTTCTTTTTTGATTAAAAAAAGAAAAATGTTCTGAGATGTTCACCCTCTGATGGGATACACGGTATTGTTATTATACACAAGATATTCTTTTATTTCTTGGTAGAATTTCTTTCAGTGGCAGTTTACAGCCAACATTAAAGGTTGTTAGTTTATAACTAACTGGAAATCTCGGCTCTGTCGCTTTCAAACCTGCATCCCTCGCATCCCCTGAGGCTACTCACCTCTTGCATACAGGAGGTGAATGGAAATCGGAATATTACACACAATTCTCCTGTCCATATTCATCAAGAGTTCAGTCTGGAAGAAGTGCAAAGAAGAACTGGGCTGCCAAGAAAGAGTCTCACAGGAGGAGCCTACCAAAGACAGGTCTGTTCAGGCTAGCAAAAATGGGGCTGAAAAGGGTTAACAGCTCTCTATCAGTAAGTTAGGGAAAACAATTCTATGGAACAAAAAATGGACAACTATGGAATGCAAAGGATGATATTAGTGCAGAACTACTGGATATAAACTTTTTATAAATTAATTTAGGATTCAGCTTAACAAGATTTGAAAAATGATCTTGTTCAGCTGAAGTTAATTATTTATAATGCAGAGCACAGTCAACTTGTAAGAGGAATTTTACATACATTTTCTTAGTAGGGCCAGGATTCAGTGATCTAGGAAATACTCCTCAGAAAACATTGTAAAATTGTTTAATGTGGGACATTAAATGCATCACTCTCTACAACTACCTGAAAAGACGTAGCCAGGTGAGGGTAGGCCTCTTCTCCCAGGCAGTGACAGTATGAGAGGAGATGGCCTCAAGCTGCACCAGGGGAGGTTCAGGCTGGGCATCTGGAAGAACTTTTTCACTGAAAGGGCAGCTAAGCATTGGAATGGGCTGCCGAGGGAGGTGGTGGAGTCATCATCTCAGGAAGTGTTCAAGAAGTGGCTGGACATGACACTTAGTGCTATGGTTTAGTTGGCATGGTGGTGTTTAGTCGAAGACTGGACTCGATGATATTGGAGCTCATTTCCAACCTTATTGATTCTTTGATTTGCATAATCAATTAAACTAAACTGATGATGGCCTTACAGAAGAGGAGAGAGGATTTCTTTGGCCTCTCATTTCCAGGAAAGTTGGAAACTGAAGGTATCAGAGTTGATGCCAAAATAATTTTATTTCTCAACACAGGGCACACTAGATTTTGACTTTTGGACTCGGAAAGTGAGAATTGTGTGGTACATGGCAGCACATAGGGAATTCAGGAACTTTAATCACTGCAGATCATAAATTATATCAAATTCTTGGTTATTGCTTAGCAAATGTATCCTGAAGTACTCAACAAGCCTCTGCAAAGGTTATCGCTATGGCTCCCATAAAAGAACATTAGTCTTTTTTTTGTTAGTGAGTAAATAGACATTTTTAGAGTGATCAGTAGATAAATATTTATTAGCAGATAAATAAATCGTTCTTTGTTTAAAGGAAAAAAAAAACAAAGCATGCTTTAAAAGCATGTTGACTGTCTCTGTAGGCACCAAGTGGCATTTCTTCCAGTGTTTTATTGAGGCACCCAGACTGACACAGTCAGCTGGAGTGCAGATACTAGTTTGAACTAAGCGCGTGATCCCACTTTATTTGCTGTCTCATAGCATTAAAACCACCTGACCGTGTCCTGCACTGAAGGAAAAGTGACTTACTGACATGGATAAAGTTTTACTTCTGAGCAAAGCAGATAAGTTCGGATCAGATTCTCACACGGTCACACTTCTAGATACTGACATCACGAATTTATATGAGCAAGTCTAGTCAAGACAGTGAGCTCACGTTCAAAACTTGAAAACAAACCATTGAAGCCAAGGCCATTATTTGCCAGAAGTCACTGAAAATTTAGCTACCTCAGGATGAGCGCCTTAATTTTATAGCATTGATGTCTCTGAAAATCTCTTCACCTGCTTCATGTTTATGCTGGAGGACGGTTATCAGTATCATGGATTCTACTGAGTCAGCTTCAGAATGAGAAATATTAAGGTAACTCTGGGTAGTCTTCCAAATATGCTGTCAACATCATTCTTATACCAATGAGTGCCTGGGATTAAATCCAGTAATATTTAGTATTACTGTATTTTAAGTAAGACTATATTGCAGGAAATTAATCCGTTTCCTGATCCTGGACTTTACCAGGTAGTGGATTACTTGCATTTCCTTTAGCATTCCCATTTGCTCTGGCTGGTACTGTTTTCTGATAGCTGCCTCTAGATAGCAGATGTTTGCACATACAATCCAAGCCTGTACTGGCTTTTAATTTCTATTAAATTGTATTTAGTGAAAGAGGCTTTGCAAAATCTTTCTCAGCATTGCAGATTCCCAAACAAACCCCTGCTGTAATAAATTTTCTGAATGTTCTTACAAAAATAAATTTAACTCAGAACATACCATAGAAATTGTCTCCCCAATTTACAGGTTTTGGGATCACTGCAAGCTCTTCTAAACTTTTCCTATGCACACCTATTTAGTGCAGAAACAAATAAATAAAAATGCCATATTCCTGAAGAAGGGATAATTTCAATACCGGTTTTAATGAGGAGACCCTGATAGACCTTCAGATAACTCCTAAAAGTGATGATGCTGTAGTCAAGGATTTTTAAAATCTTTATAGCTACAGTCTCAATTGTAGTCCTGCAGACGTAGCCTTATATAGCCCTATAAATGTAGCCATAATTGTACAGATCTTTTGTAACAAAGCCTGCACATCCGATGACACAGAGCTGGCACTCACCATCTTATCAACTACGAAAATACAAGGCAAAAAAGGGACACATCTTACAAATCACATCCCTGGAACTCTGAAGCACTCCACAAAGAAATTTGTCCCAGATCTAAAATTATTCAGTATCTTCATCAATGGACTGGATTACAGAACAGAATATGCTTATTAAATATGTAGGCAACACTAAGCTGGGAAAGACTGGGTTGGAATTCCAAACTTCACAAATCCGTGAAAAAAGCAGGATACAATTCTGAAAACATAAGCACAAATTTCTCTGGTAACACTAACTGCAAGTCAGAGAATGATAAAATGGTGCTAGAAACTGCAGGAAAAGTTCCAGTAGCTGTGACAACCCACAAGCCAGCAGTGAGTCAGAGTTATCAATCTACTGCCCTTGGTAGAGTGTATAAATAGAACCAACCCTTCTCTAAAGAATGTGAAATAAACTTTTTATGGCACTGCCAGTGCTACAGCTGAGCACTGTGGGGAGTTTTGCACGGGATCCACGTGGAGAAACCAGGGGCAGATGAACAGTGCTCTAGGATTCATGGCCACTGAGGGAGAGATAATTGATTGACAGGTAAGTTTATCCAAAGCGTCTCCACACTGGAGGTGAGAGCCATCGCGCTGGGACACTTTGTCTGGCCTGGATCTCCTGCTGAGGGTGGAGGAGTTGGTAGTGAGAGCCTAGGTGGAGGCAGCACAACACAGCAAAGGAACAAAAGCTAACTGGTGAAGATGGGAAAGGGGGGGCTGTGTGTACACACAGAAATAGAAAGCATCAGCAGCGAGGCCTATTCCAGACTGAGCTGAAGACCTACCTATTTAAAGCAGTAGGAAAAGGAGTGATATCTCTGAGAATAAGCATACACCACCAGATGCCTTTCATCATCAGAGGTTTTAAAATGTAGTTTTCACAGTCTGAGGCTCCCTCAGAGCTAGAAGGACAGGTGGGCACACATTTCAAGGGATCTTTTATTTGCTATTATTCTCTTCAATACTACCCTGCAAGTTTCGTAGTGTGCTTTTTGGCTCTGTTATGGATTGTTATAAAGGCCTCAAACTGCTAGCATGGATCTAGGCAGCACTTCAAAAGAACCAGTGCCCATTTAAATACATTGCAGCTCATTATTAGCTTTCATTTTTGTTCTAAGAGACAGATTTCACACTACATGACAGTGCTAACAAAGCAAAATGTTCCTCTTTCTCCACAGATAAATTTAGGAGACACATATGCTTCATAAAAGCTCCAGATATTCACTGGTAGCACTCAAGGGCTTTGTAATTTGATTCGTAGAGGCAAGCCTAATCTATGACAGCTATTGTAGTTATAATGGCCAAATCCTCATTCATCAGTTCAGGACTACACTTTGTACCTCAAAACCCATTGCAATTTTGTTCATTGTTCAAATACCTTCTGCTTTTTCTTTTTTAAATTGTAATAATAATAATAACTAGCGTTCTCTAATGGTAGCTTGTTCATTGCTCCTTGACTATGCATAAAATCCTTATTTATGTCAGGAGTGCTGAGGTGCACATTATTTGATACAAACTGGAAAACTTACGTATAGCAAGCTTTGCTACATATAGCGTGCTATATTGAATTCCCTGACTGTTGAACTCAACTTCGTAATTTCATGGTTATAAGCCCTCTTATAACCTCAAGAAGTGTGCCCATGCAAATCTCATGTGGTTTAACAAGGTCAAATGCAGGGTGCTGCACCTGGGTCCAGGCCACCCCCGGTATCAACACAGGCTGGGGATGACCAGACCGAGAGCAGCTCTGCCAAGAAAGACTTGCAGGTGCTGGGGGATGAGACCCAGCAATGTGCACTTGGATCCCAGAGAGCCAACTGTATCCTGGGCTGCATCCCAAGCAGCATGGCCAGGAGGGCGAGGGAGGGGATTCCGTCCCTCTACTCTCACCTGGAGTGCTGCATCCAGCTCTGGAGTTCCCAGCACAGGAAGGACATCGACCTGCTGAAGTGAGTCCAGAGACCACCAAGAGGATTAGAGGGATGGAACACCTCTCCTACGAGGAAAGGCTGAGAGAATTGGAATTGTTCATCTGGAAAAGAGAAGACCTAATTATGACCTGCCAGTACCTGAAGCTAACCTATAAGAAAGATGGAGAGGGACATTTTACAAGGGCGTGTAAGTGATAGGACAAGGAGGAGCAGCTTTAAACTAAAAGAGGGTATGTTTAGATTAGGCATAAGGAAGGAATTCTTTACTGTGAGGATGGTGAGGCACTGGAACAGGTTGCCCAGAGTTGTGGATGCCCCATCCTTGGACGTGTTCAAGGCCAGGTTGGATGGGGCACTGAGCGACCTGGTCTACTCAAAGGAATCCAAGCACATGGCAGGGGGGTTGGAACTAGATGATCTTGAGGGTCCATTCCAACCCAAACCAATCTCTGACACCTACAGAGTTCCAAAAGCCTTTTATGAACATACCATTTATGCCAAAGTTTTGTTTCTTTCTTTTTGTTCTAAGGGATTTGGTGAAGCATTTCCCATACCACTCCTTCCTTTCCATACTTTCTGCACAAAGTCACTATGGTATACCATCCCCTCAAGCAGATGAAATCTGTCATGCCAGGCACTTGCTTCCTCCAGATGTTCTTCCACCTTTCTTTGGAAGCTGTGATTTCTGGTACAGTAACAGCTCAGTTTCCTATTTTTAGCACCCACTAGGACTGTACATTACCTGCAGCATGCAAGAGCAGTGTTACATTTCTCTTCAGTGAGATAGGGAAAAAAGACATACATACATTTATACATATTTATTGTATCTTTTTAAAAGTAGCATTTGCAGTTACTTTTAAGCATTCATCTCTCTTCTGCTTCAAATGTGCACTTATTGAGAGAAACATCTACTGGCTTCCAAGTCCAAGATTAATATCAATAATAATACATGCCAGAATCAAGCTTCACTGCTTGTTGGCAGCTCCTGTCATCAAAACAGTATACAGTAAGAAGAGTGTAGAAAAGGTCTGTGTTAATCATTCAGCAATAGGCTGGGGCTGGATTAGAGTGACCACAACATCTTCAGTTGAAGCACAACAATTTTCCTGAAGTTCACATTTAAATGTTTTTCTTTTGCATCGAGTAGGTGGACAAGGCAGTTGTTTTTTCTACAGTAGCTTCATAAGTTGATAAGGTAATTAATCTATTAGAAAGAGTCCGAGGCAGGGCCACGAGGAAGGGTCTGGAGGGGAAGCCTTAGGAGGAGGGGCTGAGGTCACTCGGTTTGTTCAGCTTGGAGGAGACTGAGGAGAGACCTCATTGTGGTCTTCAACATCCTCACGAGGGGAAGCAGAAGGGCAGGTACCGATCTCTTCGCTCTCGTGACCAGTGAGAGGACTGGAGGAAACAGCGTGAAGCTGAGCCAGAGGAGGTTTAGTATAGATATCAGGAAAAAGTTTTTCACTCAGGAGGGTGGCTGGGCACTGGAACAAGGCTCCCCAGGGAAGTGGTGAGAGCACCAAGCCTGTCTGAGTTCAAGAAGCGTTTGGACAATGCTCTCAGGCACAGGGTGTGACTCTTGGGGATGGTGCTGTGCAGAGCCAGGAGTTGGACTTGGTGATCCTGATGGGTCCCTTCCAACTTAGCATATTCTACAATTCCTCTATAGGAAAATACTTGCTGTAGACCTTTATATTTAGAAATGTCTTCTCTTCACGTAACAGCAAGAAAATACTTGAAGTCTGGCATGTAGTTAAGAGAACTGGGAACAAACCAAATTTCATCCTCGGATAAACATACGTAACTACTATAGATTTCAATCTAACCCACGCACAAAGTTTTACACATACTACAAACAGAAACAGAAGGTATCAGCAAAAGACTATTTTTACACTGTTTCAAATTAATTTGCAACTATACAATTTTAATTGTAATATAAAAAGGGAAGGAATATAACAGAACAGGTATGAAGAGAAATATTTTCCAAACTTTTATTTGTGCACATTCATCAGGTGAAAAAGATAACTTTTACAGCTTCTTTGGTGCCCAATATTCAGCATACAAAAATGTAAAAGACTATTCACAAATAAAACACAAGCTCAAGCTAAAAAAAAAAAAAAGTCTTAAAGGTAGTGCACATCGTGACAGCTTTGCTTATGAATACACAGAAATTACTGCAAAAATAAATAGAATGTCTTTTTAAAAGCAGCAATTTCATATCTTGTAAACTTCCGTTTTTACAATACAGCACTGTTAAGAGTAAAATCCAAAAGAACTGGAGTCTATACTGTGGCCGTGAGCAAGTAAAAGAGTCTGTATTCCTCTGCTATGGTTGGTCCAGTTTTCCTTTTTGCTTTTAGTCCAATGTGCAGCAGTCTTTGAAGGTGCTCGGTTAGGGAACCTAACCATCAAGTGGTGAATTACAAAATTTATTTCCTGCTTTCAAACACGAATGGATAAATCTGTTCCACAGCACTGGCAACAGCCTTTACGTTTGGCCCTGAGACACAGTTCAAAAAAAAAAAAAAAAGGCAGTAGGAAGAGAAAAATCAGGGAATCAGAAATTAAAACAACAGTATCTTTAAAAAAACCTTAATATTATTAGCAATCACAACTTCATACCACAGACAATAATAAGTTCTCCCCCATTTCTCCTAACTTAAGAAAGTTTTTCTCTGATCACTTTTCTGAAAATCTTTTCTTGTGAGGAAATCTGCAAGATGTTCTACATTGATCAATGGATAGGCTACAAATAAATAATACTGTCATTTAATTTCATAACAACTTGGCTGATTTTCAATTTACTGGCTTAAACAACCCAGAGAAGAGGCTGAGTGGCAGAGGTAAAATAAGTTCTTTTACTTATGTCAGTCTTCTAGGAATTTGTATTTCTTCAAGCCTAGCCACTTTTAGCTCTTGCTTTAAAAACCTACCAACAAAAGCTACTGTTAAATAATGCTGGATTTAACTGAAGTATGTTTCAAGCAAGGTTATTTTAGGTTTGAAAATTATAGATTATTACTTTCTATCGTGGGTTTTGCAAATAGCTTCATCATTGATCTCAGGACAAAACCTGCAAGATAGGGAATGGTTTTACCATCTCAGGATGAAGCGTATGAAGGTTATCTAACATGATCTATGAGTATCCAGGCAAAGAAAAGGAAAAATTACCTAGCAATGCTTTCTGGCGGTACTAGAACACTCTATGCAATGAAAAATTAACATTGCAAATAAGTGAGCGGTAACATGCCAGAAGATATGAATTCTGGATAGAAGCTTGGTGATGCAGATAAAGGAGAACAGCAATTTCTCACATGCTTTGATGAGTGTGAATTCAGGGTTTTTGTAACCTCACTTTAGACTTCAAAAGTTTCTTCCAAGTATAGAGAACTGTTCAAAATGACTCCCAAAACCAATAACTTAAGCATAAATTACTTAAGTAATTATTGTTTTACATGCTCAGTCAGAAAGCAAATGGACAAGAATAGGATTCTTCCTATATTTTCAAACTGGTCGATTGAAGCACTCAGCTAAAACAAGCCTGGTGAAAGATACCTGTCTTCTAGGTAGATACTGCACCCTCCTTAAATTTGGCTGCTCTTAGAAATGAAAGTTCTCAGGAAAGCCTTCAAAAAGTGAGAATAAGAGTAGGCAAATAGTTCCAGCAAAAAAAAAAATGCTACTTTCTCTAAGGCTGAAGAGATATAAAAACTGGATCATCATTCTAGGGCATATAAGAGAAGGAAAAAACAAAAAAAACCAAAACAAATGCCCTAAACAACCCCCTCATTGCTCATTTTGGAGTCAAAGAAATAATACTTCTTTCTATTACATGCCAGTGATTTTGATTATCTTTTACCAATGTAGCTAAATCTTTTTATACTTGTCCCATAAAAAGAACCCACCTTCTTGGGTTTTCTGTAACATTTCTAACTATGTATCTCAAATAAAATTCTCTGAGTCAGACGTATTACAAGTACTAGTACTACAGAAACATGAATCTTTAAAAGAAACCTCATCTGAACGCACTTGAAAAGGAGTGCAGTAAGGCTGAAAAGTAATTTAAAACATGTTTAGAATAAGAAGTGTAAGACTCTGGATATTTTTTTCCTCTACAATAGAAGCAAAACAGAAGCCTACAAAATCAACAGATGTCTGAGTTGATTCTTCAGACTCCCTGCAACAACTAAACCAGAAAGATGCAAAACTTTTATGTTTACCATATTTACCTTCATATTTGAAAGAAAAATTCTGAAAATATGAAAGTGATTTTGTAAGCAACGAAGTAATAAGAATCTTACAGAGAAGCTGAATCTCATTAGGAGGCCAACAAGACATGCTGAGAGCTTTTTATTACTGCAGTGATACTAAGGCTTCTTATTTATTTTAAATTTAGTTTCTAGTTTTGGCTAGACCAGTTGCACTGTTCTGAACACATACTGCAATCTTGAAATACTTTTTAGCCCTTCATTTTTAGATTACTAAATCTGATGGAAGTTTTGTCTTCTTTAGAAAACACTGCTTCCAAAATCTTGTGGGAAATGTTCCACATAAACATAGGCATTTGTTAAGGAATTAAGATGTGAAAATAAAAAACCCTTACCCAGCTTCTGAACCAGGAGCTGAGCTCTAACAACTGCAAGACATAATTTCTGATAAAGTGATACACAATGATTTTTTTGGTTCGTAGCATTTTAACATGTATTCTCTGAAAAACCTGACTTCTTGTACCTGGACACCAGTGGTGGACACCTCACAAGCAAACAGAAAACAGAATGAAAAATGAAAATGATGAAAAAAGAGGAAAGAAATGGCACGGCCTCTCCAAGACCCAGGAGAACCATGTCTTTGGTTACATGGGAAAAATCACTGATGCCTGTGATTCAGTGGTGGTTCTCCTAGCTGAGCTTTAACAGTAAAGAGCACAAGTGTGAAGAACTGCAAATATTGGTCAGCTTCATTTATGACAAAATGCTACACTATCCTATGAGTTTCCATTAATCTGCAGTTTGGAAATACGTATTTATGAGAGGGATGCTAATGCTAAATACAGCATAGTTAACAGCACTACAAAAGGAATAAAAAAGGAAGAAAATTCAAATATTTAAATAAACAATAAATACCTGCATTCTTAAGTGCTATCTTACTTTTGGTTTCATAAAAAAAGCAGACTGTGTACATTCAGTCTAATCAATTTTTTGAACCTACCAGTAATAACACTTTCTCTACAACTCTTCTGGCACTTTCACTCAAAAACAAACTAAGTGCTAGCACTGGGGAACTAAATCCTTTCAACATTATCTTTTGACTGTTTTTAACATCTTGCTTTCCCAAACCTACTGGCTCTAAAGTTAAATATTCCCAACAAGTTAAATATTTATTTTTTGACATTAAAATACCTGTAACTGTGATACTGCCTGTGGAAAAAATCTGTAAGGTAGCTCTGAGAGACTTTATTCTGTAACACACGGCAGGATGAAGTTCTGGTTCATAACTAGAAAACAAAATGAAAAGTAAAAAAGAGAGATCTAGAACTGAAAAATAAAAACTTTAGAAGTATACCAGGACTAAAATTCTTTAAAATCCTACCGTACCTCGCATGAGGTCTGTTATTCTTTGTAAATTCTGGCAATCTGATCTCAAAGGGCATGTTGCACACTGCTAAAACATTCACAACTTTAAAATCTGTGAAAATTACCTTTTCAAAAGAGAGGAAAAAAAAGACATTAGAAATTTACTTTACAGCAAGTCAGATGCATGGGTTGCAAAAAAAAAAAAAGACAACGGTACTACTTAGAATATTTTAATGAGCCAAAATGAAAACCTTGAGACTGATGCCTTTCTAATAGGCATCTAAACAGTACTTAATGGACTCAGATCACTTACATTATCCTCCTGTGGTGGAGTAACTGCTGAACTAGACACCTCACAGTTGTATCATGGTTACTACAGCAGTATGGTTATAGTACAGTTTAAGAATGAGACACAGAAACAACTCAAACTGCTGTACTAAACACCTCCCCACTGAAAAGAAACTAAATTTAATAGCTCATATAACATCAAAGTAAGCAGTAAAAGTTTAAATATTGTTGCAAACTTCTTTAATGCCTTGTTGCTACACATAATTTTTATTAAACTAAGAATAAAAAAAAAGGCAACAACTGTTTTGCTTTAATGTCCAGTGGCCAGTACAGCAAACTGGTTTTCTACTCTGCAACTTTCTGAAACTCAACTCAAACAATTTGCTTTCAGATATTCTTTACAACAGACATTTTAGATGACAACAAAATAGCCAACAGACAACTGCTATACAAAGAAACCGCACTGCTGAGAGGTCAGTGTTGGCAGTGTCACTGGGGAAACTTTTGCTCATTTTCTGAGATTGCCTAAACTTTAAATGGCCGTTCTTCTTCGATCTACACTTTTTAGAAAGATATTTAGAAATATACTTAGAAAGATATTTAGAAATAAGCAACTTGGCCTTAGATCTATTTAATCTTCAAAATATAAACTGCTCACTTCATGACAAAACTTGATGCGTCCACCCTGGAAGCACTGTGCACCTCACTGCCTTAACATTCCATTCCAGCTTTGAGAGGCTGGGTTCAAAGTACGGAACTGTGACAGTAAGGGTGTCACACTTTTGCTGGAGTCTGATGCAGCATTACTGGCATAGCCTGCTACCACTGCCTTTAGGTTCTACAATCAAAGAGAGTCTCTCCCTGAAAACGACAGCTACTGTGCCTATTTAATTGTCTGCCCCCAAAATGAACCTGTGTGTGAACAGCCCAACAGACTACCAGGAAGTTTTAGAGTACCAAATCGTGTCATTTTAAGTTGACCATGTTGCTGTTTCTCAACCCTTACTATGAAACACAAGTGCTGTTCCTGACTGGTAATGTTAACCCAAACCCAGATAAAAGAGGGTGTTTCTTGTCCTAAGTATTTTATTTGGCTTATTTCCAGCTGTGCAACATGACAGTGCAGGAGCACTTTTTCTTCTCCCTCTTTAATTTAAGAGAGTCAAACTTGCCCCTATTAAGATGGAAATGTATTTGCTATTCCATCAGAAATGAGTGAAAATTATGTTCAAATAACAGTAAAGTTTCAGCACTTTTCCCAAATAAATCTTTTGAGATATAGTAAATTATATCTAAGAAACATCTGTGGGTGGTTCATATATTAAACAAATTGTTGTTGTTCATTATCCAGTGAAGAAGCACTGCTCTGAGCTGCCAAACAAAACTCAAATCCACAAAACAAAACAGCTTCTCTTTAACAAGCATCTGGAAAATGTATTCCAACACAAAAGGGGCATCTGAGTGAAAACAAGTTTACTGCTAAATTGTTATGCTCCCTCTTCTTTGTTTCTTTCTAAAAAATGAACTACCAGCGTAACTTGAGTCATGCAAATCCTTTTTCATCACAATTACCTGAAAACCTAGTTTCTGTAGACTACGAGCTAATCGTCTGGCACCAAATTTAGCTTCTTCTTCACTATAAAGGAGAAAGAAAAGAATCTAGCATTAACAGAAATAGAGTATATAGTTGTGCACACACACACGCCACAATAGCTACTCAGACAACAAAATGAACCATTATCTAATGTAGCACATCAACCATGATCTCATGGACAGCCTTCACTTCATCCTACTGTAAGTATTACATTTTAACCAGACAGCGATTCAAATGGAGTCCTTCTTGCCCCATTTGAAGAATATCTTGGCACTTGGCTCCAGCTAAAGTGAGAGACGTGTTTTGATCATACATGATTTTAAGTACCCTTAACAGATAAATAAGACCATGGGTAGTCTGGAATTAACATCCTGAACAATCCTCTTTCATTTTGGAACAAAAATCATACACAGAAAGTATGCAAATTTACTATTGTAGCTTACCTTATCCTTACTTCGAAATGCAGACATATCTTAAAGGAATCAGCTGTTAAGAGTTTAGTGAGTGTCAGATGTATCTGAACTGCGAGTCTGCTTTTGCTTCTTTCCCGTCCCTCAACACTGTAAAACTTGATTAAATTCAGGTGGGGTTTTGTGAAAAAATAAGAGATATCCTCAAGAAAGGTCATCCCTTCCCAAGTCTCAGCTTCTAGCTAAACACACAGAATTATTAAAGGCTTCTCAAATCTCTTTAGGATTTTCTTAATAAGACAGTTTTCCCTGCTGCTCTCCCAAGAAGGCTAAACTGATGTTGCTTAAAATTTCAACACTGTCTGAGGCAAACACATGACATAGAAAACTTTCTCCCAAATACGTAGCTTAACAAGGATCTATATGTGATCCAGTGTGAGCAAATCTAAGCAGTGGCAAGTACCACCTCTTCTTCATTTACAATGTTGTATTTTAAAATACACAAGAATTTCGAGCTAGAGAAAGAATCTTCATGAACTCACCTTGTGGCTCCTGTGCAAATAACTTTTCCTGAGGACCAAATTGTGGCCGTAATCCTAGGTTTCCTAAGCTTCATTAAAACCTTCTAAAAAATAAAAGTGGAAAAATTGGAAATTAGCAGTAATTCAATTTCATACTGGAAAAAAAAATTATCTGTTACCCAAATCAACTAAAGTTACACTAAGACTTCCTTTATTTTTGATAGGCTTGAACTGTTCCTTCATCTTTTTCAGTAATTAAAAGCCCTAGCGCCCCTGAGAGGAGCAAAAAAAGCATAAAATATCTCAGCCAATGATTCAGTGAACACAAAATAGATTAAATGAAGGTATTTTTCACTGAATAAAAAGCTGAAAACCACAAGCACCACGCTGATTTTTTTCTTATTACAGTGATTTGACATTGCTGACTCCTTATCGAGATATATTTTCTTGACATGGCCATCAAATTTTGGGAGGCAAAACAGACCCTGAGGTGTAAGAGGCCTCATCACATACCTTGTACCCAATATTCACCTCACCAGGTGCTGTCTCCTGAGACAGCATTTCATCACTCCCGTTACTGTACAAGTAGTATATTACTGACTGAATACCCACAGCAAGAGAAATAGAGAAAGAAAATTCTGCATTTCTCTATCCACCATACACAGGTATTAGGCAGAAGAATGTTTAGCTTAAGGAACATTTCTAAAAACAGATAATTGAGGTATGCTGAATCTCTTACCCCAACATCACGCTTGTATATCACATTTGCTCCCTCTAATGCAATCTTCCTCAAGTTTAAATGACATCTTGTTCTAAAAACACACACTACATTTGTGATTAAAATGTCCAGTGCAACATCACTGTCCGCATCCATTGGGGTGATTTACAACTCAATTTTCCCACCAGCTCACCACGAAGATCACATCCTGAGAAGCAAAAATGATAAAATTAAACATACCAATAGAAAATTGCCTATTAATGCCATGGTATACATTTGCCCCTTAAAAGAGACAAGAAGCAGAAGTGACTTCACTCTGACTCATTTAACAATGTGAGGGGAGGGGGAGTGTCTGCATCCTTTGTGCTAGAAAATAGGAGGTAACTTGTTCGAAGCCACATTGCCAGACTTAACAGAAATGAAGTGCATATATATATATATATAAAAGAATATTTTAAATTGCTAGTTAAATATGTTACAATTCTTATTAAGTATATTAGGACACTGTAAAAATTATTGAAACTTCTCCCATAGCACCAGTGGATAATCTTTCCTCAGCTCTTCTGAGGATGTCATTAGACACCTCAGGAAAATGCACTTCTCTGACTGCTGAAGTTGATAATTCTGAATAGTTTGACATTTGTGCTAGAATGGATGAGCCTATGAGTAACTTTGAACTAACACAGGTTACACAAACTGCAGTCTGTAGACAGCCTGCTACCACAGCTTTCCCATCTTCAACGACCACTCTTGGCCTATCTCTCCCAGTAACAGCTTAAAGCAAACTATACAAAATGTCCTGGTGGCAGCAACAGCCTGGGCTGACCCTGTGCACTGCCCACAGGAAGGCATTGTACGGGCAGAGTGAAATTGAGTGTTTCTGAGGAAAAGTACAGGTAACTGTGAAGGCACAGGATGGCCACCCAGTGCATGCACTGCAATCCTAAGGCACTCAGGAAGCATGTAGGCTGCCCATGCACATCAAAGGCGACACTCCTCACACACCCCTCAACTGGGAAAGAGAATCCTGACACCAGGAGTTGGGCTACCACTCGTCCCAGCCCAAGAACGCCTGACATCTCTTCTGTAACCATACCACAGTCAAGACAGCAGACATCTCAAATAGATCTCAGGTAAAGAAATGAGAAGGGAAAAGAGCAAGATCATTGGAATATAGTGAAAAGAACTTATATAAAAATTTTAGCAGTATTTCACCCAAAATCAACAAAAAAGAAAACAAAGAACAAAATCAAAGAAAAACTGTCACATATGTGAAATGCTCTACATGGTCATTGCCATGGAAGAAGCACGACACCATGCATCAAGAACAATAACATACCTAACAGACCATAATGTATTTACATGACTTTAAATGCTTTGGCCTTATGTTCTATATTAGAAATCTTCAAGATACAACATTAATGTTATTATCAGTATTTTCATCTGACTATGCCTTCCTAAATATCATGCCATAGTCTGTAATCGAGAACTCAAGGTGCATCTTTGACTACCATTCACTGACAACACAGAAGTAACAAACTACACAGCAGATGTGCACAACGTACTGGGTCAGCTGCTGTGGTGGTTACTGCTTACACTCTGCAGCTCGTTCCCTGCTGAAAGAATTATTCTGTAATTGTTCGTTTGTCCCATATGAGAAAAGGCAAGATGGATGATAATACAGAAAAGAGATGAAGAAACAGCTAGAGCAAAACAGAAAAACCCAAAGGTTACGTGTGGGGGTGGAGGGAATGAAGGCAAAGAAGAGAACAAACAGTAACTAGTAATTAGTACTCCCTGATCCCTTTTAAATCTTTTTTATTGAATCAAAAATTACATGAATCCTCAAAGTTAGAAATTACTTATCCCATCTGGTTTTGATGGACTACTACAGATTGGGCAAGTAATTTACGGCACCAGATCCAAAGATAGCACATATGCAGATTTTGAATGGCATGCAGGCAGGGCCAGCATGGCACTGGAACCCGTGGTATCTTCAGAGAGGCATTTGTTTTCCACCCTGGCTTCAACTCCTGGCTCTCGCTGAGTTCATTTACTGGAACCCGGGAAAGATTGTCAACAAGATACCTCCAATCAGCAGTGTCTCCCAATTATCAGCAAGCATCTGCTGGCACACTCAGCCTCTACATTCTGAAAGAACACCACCATCATGCATAACATCCTTGAAAGGTTGCTAACATCTAAGCAAACCACAGTACTGTATGATAATGTCCCCATAAAACATGGCTTATCTTAAAAAGATCCAGGGAGAAAAGTCACGTGCTCATTCAGAACAAAGGAAAAAGTGGTTGAAAAGAGAGGAAAATTACAATTTAAAAGGAAAAGATCTATTATTAAGGCAAAAAGGCGGCTGTGGAGCTGTCAGTAAGGATGTTTTCAGCAATTACAGTGTATCTTGGTAAGAAGTACAATCTACTTGCATAGATTTTAAGGGGAGAAAAATTACACAGATTACAGTGGTGTGCCACCATTTTAATTAGCTATGTTCTGAAAGCTCAAGACAACAGATATTAAGGGACAGAGTTTTTAATTTGAAATTGTATAAATTATGTCAATGATTTTGAATACACCATTCCTATTAAGCATACAAATACAATGTTAAAACTCTTCCAAGGCACGGTTTGGAAAGATTGGGTAAACCAAAATGTTTCTAGGCTTGGATACTTGTGATCAAGAAGTAAGCAAGCGTAACATATCACAATCTTTGATTTAAGCGTTCATTTTAATGTCGCACACCTTACTTACAACAAAGGAAAAAAATAATCTACAGAGAAGATGTCCTGTTACCTTTCTTTCAGCAGCCTCAAATAACTTCAGATTCAGAGGAACCATGAGAACAAAAGCAATTTGAACTTTAAAAAAAAAAAAAATACATGGACAACATAAAAAAAAAAAATCTGAAGAACACGTTTACAAAAAAGGCCTAACAATGTCCAAGAAAGAAAGATGTTGCTCTTATTTACACGTATCTCCAGCAGCGTGACCAGCTGGAACATTCTGATCCTCCTCTTTCCCAATTGTCTCTTGTATTCTCTGCTATTCATACACACTACCGTAGCACTGACTGTTATTTCCCAAAACCTGAATTCCTGCATTTCCATATCTTTTCTGCAAAATGGGGAAAAAAGTGTTCCTTACATATAAGCCTATTTATATTCCATATTTATGCAGTTACACTTGCAGAACAGAGGTTGAGTAGAAACCAAACATCTGGTTCTTTCCAGTTCTGGATTTGCAAATGCTTAAGTTGATTTTATTGAGCTCAGCTTAGGTTTTGTTGATTAATTTTGCCCTTTGAAGGTTCTCTCATCTGAACTGTAGAATTTTGGCAGTCTAAATATAATTTCTAAAATGATGTTTTGCCAGCTAATGCAAATTTAATAATAGGTTAAATTTGAAAATAATTTGTCTACATGTACAGCATTTCTTTTAAATTATGTACTTCATCTGACTTTCTCCAACACAAGAAACTAGCTAACTTTGATTTCAAGTTGTTTTGCACTAGCATAACACAATCTACCCCGACAGTGGAAACAAGTTTAAATACATCTCTGCAGAAGTTTGCATTATTTTGTTTTATCGGGGAAATTTTAGAAGATTTAGATTTCAGGGATACATCTGGAATACTACCCTAAGAGAGAAAAAAAAAACAGGAAGGAAAGAAAAGTAGATAGATTAAGCATGATAATGAACAGAAAAATAAAAACAACAACAAAAGCTAATGCAAGGATATTTGACACTGTAATGTACCCCACACTGAAACTAGAGAAACTCCACAGAATAAGAAATCCTTTGGAGGGAGGAATGAACACTCAAGTACTTAAAGCATTACCTATATATCCACTGTTAGAATCATGGACACACTATTTTAGATACTCTATAAACACACGTGAAGACAAAACACCCTGCACTGAAATCTTACAATCTTAAAAAAGCCAGCACTCCATCTTCAGAAAGTTCCAAACCAACCACAGCACCATCATCAAAGAAAGAGGAAAGGCACTTGGGATGGCATATATAAACAAAGCATTGTTTTAAGCTCTTGACTACCTTTGATCCAAGAAACTTGGAGGTATAAAGGTAGATGGGGTATATCTAACAATGGTTATGTTAATGTCAGAACAGTTTAATAAACACCTTTTTCACCAGCAGTCTAAGTATAAGCAACTTCTACTGGTTATTTTTAACCTTTCTCCAAAGCAGTTCACAAACTGACCAACTCCACAAACAGTTCCAACAGCCCAGCTGAAGGGATATTGGTCATTACTGCAGCAGTAGACATTTGTCAAACTAATGCCTGAAAACTATCTTTCAAGAAGTTAACACGAACCTCTACAGGATGTTTCCATATGAGACGGAGAATAAATAAAGCCCGTTAGGAATGCGGAGAGTTGATTATATTGTTCCACTGAAGATGTACTTTTAAAGATCTGTGTTCAGCCCCTCAGGAAACAGGTCCATATGAAATGTCAGAGGTGACAGACCTCTGAAATCTGCTTGAATCCTCAGACACAATACAGTCACAGTGGCAAGTGAATGACTCCCTGAAACCAAGAGCAACGTAGCTACTACTGTCTGTGCAGAACATCCTCTGGTCCTAACAACTTTCTTAGTTCCAGCCACTGAGCTAGTGGGGCATGCTTTTACTTTCTGTTGCAATGGCAAGTTAAACTGTGCCTAAAGCAAAAGGCCATCTTGAAATTACTACTTCCACCTTTCAGGATTTGCAGAGTCATGACTATTTCTATTTTGGGGGAGAAAATTTTCAAACAGGTGCAAAGCCAGTATCAAAGCAGGGATTTGTTCAATTAGATCAATGCACAGAATGATAAGATCAGCTATACCATAAGCAAGTAGGACTTCATTCCTGCTGTCAAATCTCTTGGTTAAGCCTACTGCATCTCTGTGGGGTCATCCAACACAAATCCATTTGCAAGAATAAAACCAAATAGTGTATAGAGTAAGACAAGAAAGCATATTTTAAATAATTCATAGCACGCCATTTTCCTCAAATCTTTCTCTCATCAAAACGTCCATTCATATTCAAAGCAAGATGCACTCGAACTCAAGTTTGTGCCATCTTTCCCTTAGAACATCCAGGAATACTTGAATGCCAAGCATTAACAAGAATACTTTTGGTCTTTATAATATGTGGAAAATCATCATAAGCATGACAAAAGTCTGAACCAACAAGTTCGGCGGCCATTCCAACTTGATGAAACGTCGTAAGAAAAATAAAAATGTTTAGCTGGAACAAAATATTTTAAGGCAACGGGTAAGCCTCTCACTCCCTCCCAGTCAAACATTTTTATCATTTGCGCGTCCCAGCTGAGCAAGCACGAGCACCCTTCCTATTCCCGCTGCCGGGAATCACACTCAAAGCCCTACATGCACCAGCGTCACAACGCTCAGGTCAACAACTACTTCTTCTCCCCCCTCAACCCCAGCCCGAAACTTCTGCGGCCAGCACGGCACAAACAAAGCGCAGGCAGCAAG
>VZTF01006550.1:478659-528182 GCA_013397755.1 Cnemophilus loriae | reverse complement strand
CCTCGGGGCCGGGCGCGGGCCGGCCGGGCCTGTCGGGGAAAGGGACGTTCCTCCGCAGGATGCCCTGCCCCTTCCTCCCCTTCCCTGCCCCGGCCACGCACCCCCTCCCGCCCCGGGCGCGATCGGCACCGCGGCNGCGGGCGGGCGGCCGGGCGGCGGTCGGGGCAGCGCAGGGCAGGGCGCAGCGCGGTGCCGGTCGGTGGGTGCCGGTCGCCCGGCGGCGTTCCGGGTGCTGGGCCGACTCCTCGCGACAATAAACATCCCCCAGCGCCGCGGGCATAGACGCGGCGCGGCTAGAGCGGCCGCCGGAAGGCACGGCGGCGGGGGGGGGGGGGGGGGNGGAAGTCACGGCGGCGGGAGGGGAGGAGAGGAGGAGGGGAGAGAGGGGGCCGCGCTTGCAGCGCTTCCGCTGTCGTCCGCCGCCCCCGGAGGCCGGGGTGCATCCGGGATGGGGCCGCCGTGCGGGGCTCCTCTCGGAATCACAGAGCGGGTCACGTCGGTAGGGACCGCAGTGGGTCATCTGGTCCGACCTCCGTGCTCAAGCAGGGTCGTCCCAGAGCACATGGCACGGGACTGTGTCCAGATGGTTCTTGAGTATCTCCAGTGAGGGAGACTCCACAGCCTCTCTGGACAATCTGTTCCAGTGCGCGGTCACTCGCACAGTAAAGTTCTTCCTTATGTTCAGCTGGAACTTCCTGTGCATCAGTTTCTGCCATCGTCTCGTGTCCTAAGGCTTGTAAAACTGATAACAGGCTTCTGCTCGACCACGTCCAAGGCAGCGCCTTTGCCAGCGAAGCTGCTGGAGAGCTGGTGCAGCTTTCAGCTCAGACGTTGAGAGCACTCGTGGCACATACCGGGCGTTTCTGTGGGGCACTGGCCTTGGCACCTCTTTAGCTTGCTGCAGCCCCCTTGGTCTTTGGCCTGGCCGTTCCACACGTATTCCCTGATGGAACCGAGTGGTCAGCGTTGGTCTGACAGAAGCCAGCAGGCATTAGAGCTCACAGCAAGAGCACGCTGCCAAGTGTTGCTCCTCCATGCATGCATGTTGCACTGCAGCAGGACTCCGGTCACTGCCTCTTGTCTTAAAAATGATTTTAATTTAATTAATTTATTTTTTTAATTTAAAGTGACTATTTAGTATTGAAGGGATAGTGTACAGCAGTAACCTGTGGGAGCTTGGTGTATGAGCAGACTGCTCACTCCAAGTGAAACAAAGATATGAGCAGGTGACTGAGAAGTCTCAAACATGCCCAAGTCCTGTGAGTTCTGCGAGGCTCTCAGTACTAAGATTTTTGTGATTCTAATGTTAAAATGACTAAAGTAAGACTGCTGCTTTGCACTTCTTCAATATGCAGATTGTTTCAGCCTTGCAAAGTGAGCACATGGTGCATGCTTAGAGGAGAAACAGAATGGGGCCTGTGGACACAGTGGGGGTGCCTGGGATGGCACTGGTTCTCTCTGTCCAGGATGGTTCTCCAAATCTGGCGCTGTCCCACCTGTGTTATCTGTAGGGAGTAGAGCGTGTGATGAGCTACCTTTCAGCTACACTTATATTTTCTCTTGGAAAAGCTGTTCATGCTTCCCATGGGAGCCCAGGAATGTGCCTGCAATGTGGCCTATTAAGGACTCACCACCTAGACTGGCGGATGAAACTGATGTCAAGTTGACTTCAGATTTATAAAGAACATTGGTCTTTGTATGAAAATAATGTATATGTATATTTACAGAGGTGTACTGCAAAGTATTCACTGTATTGACAATATTCTGAAACTGAGGTTCTGTAATTATGTACTTTGCTTATGTGACGTTGTAGCAGAATAGCTTTAATTAGGATAGAAGGAACAATATGAAATTTAAATTTTGAATTCTTCGGAGTTGGCGTGTTTTCCTCTGCTAGATTCAGTTTAATCCTTGAAATGCATGACTGGGTTTGCTTGTCAAGAATAAGCATTTCAAGTTCTCACTTCAAATCAGCTGCGAGTGCGTGGTTTCACTCGCCTGTTTGTCGTGGGGCAGCGCTGCCACCCTGTGGCTTCCTGCAGACACGGAGCCACGCGGATGCACCGCCTTCGGGTGAACACAGGCAAGCGAGGCAAGGTTTTGGAAACCAGGATTCTGAATTTACCGTAGTTCAGTAACTCTGCACGGTAGCTCCAGCACTTTTACAGAGTGCCCTAAGGCTAGTTTTGTTCTTTATGGGCTTCAGGCTCTGAGTCATTACAATTACACAGCCAAAGTGGGGTAGAGTGTCGTGATGTCTTCACTCCGCCAGTTCTTTCAGGTTCTGGATGGCTGTATGACAACAGATGCTGATTTATTTTTTTCTGAATAGCTGATCACATCGGCAAGTTATGAAGAAAATCTTTATAAAAACCCTGATTTTGCTTGAATTCTGACTAAGCTTATGTTTTTTTCAGCATAACCTTAAAGGTCTACAGAAATTCGAAAGAAAATGTCTGCAAGCACACACTACCACTGTCTGTCTCCACATGCTTGCTCTTTTCAGAGTATAACTTTTTCTAGCACATATTCTTCAGAATTGTGCAGTCGTTCCTGGATTTTAAGAAAATTATTTTTGCTGATGGAGAGATGAACCCTTACCATTTCAAAGTTTTGACTGCTTTGTCAGCCTGAGCTTTTCCTGTTTAGACTAGGACGTGTTCTGAAGATTGCATCTTTAGATATATATTTGGAAAATGTGCAAATGTGAGCAAGTAGCTATGATCACATTAATGTGGAATGCAAATAAGGTGATTGGGCACCTGCCTAATTTGGCTCGTAAATTTATCAGTTGTGCTGCAATTTTATTCTATACCTATATCGTTTACAAAACTGGTTGTTCTGTCCTTTCCTTCTCCCCTTCCTGGTCTCCATTCCTCCATGCAACTCTCACTTGGCTCCATGGCTTCCTCCACTCGTATGATTGAGATGCCAAGGATCTGGACCTTCTTGAGGTTCTAACTTACCAGATGCCGTATGACATCAGACAGAGAAGGCACAGAGGCCATTTCTGACACTGTCACTTCCTTGCTACATGATTTCATTTTCCTATGCCTTTATTTAGCAATCCTTTGTTTGGGAAGTAAAGAGGGGATGGAGATTTCGGGAGAGTGTTTCCTATGCTTGGATGTTCTGCAGCATGGAATTGTGGGCTGCTTGAGACCATCAGTAAGAGTGTGGTAAAAACAAGGTAACTGAACTTTGGGACACTGCATGTTTTTTGTTCAGTAATTACAGCAGTGAGACTGAATGAAGATGCAATTTCATTATGTTGTTATTCAGCTGTAGCTGCATGTTTCTGTAAAAGGAAATCACTCATCAGACTGAAGCAAATGCTTGGTTATCTGGATTTTTCTATTTTTACAGGATTAACTTTCAATCAGATAAGATCCTGTGCAAGGTAGAATATGGGAAAGTGTAGGGGAGAGAGCAGAAAGCTGGATGGCCCCCTGAGGCAGCCCACAATGAAGGCTAGCTGGAGAGTTTTATGCAGCTATGTTGTAAATACTGTGGTGTCTGAGTGGAAGACTGCATTGAAGTATTCGTGTTTGAAGAGGAAGTACCTAGGAGCAACCAGTGTTGTGGATGTTCCATGGAAATGACCTTGTGTGAAATGGTCATCAGCTGCAAACATGATACTGCAGGTTAATTATGAGACATCTCCCAGGCTGGCAGCCATCAGGGAATGAGCAAGAAGTCAGTCAGGGAGGGAATCCTTTGCTCAAGGGCTTGGTTTATCAGGTGAAACAGTAAACTCAGCTGTGCCTTCTCACACCTCTCTGATGATGTACAGTATGATAACTCATGCCAGCGCTGTTAAACAGTTACCTCCCTGCTGTAAGTGGCACTTATACCAGCTCCACAATATTCAAACATTGTTTAATTTTATAATATATATTATTTTATAGGTTTGTTTAGAGAAAAGATAAATATAGTTACTACATAGTATGTAGATATTTATGTCACATTTTTATATAGTGTGTATATATTGCATAGTGTGTATATCTATATATTGCATAATATATATTGCTAGGTATGCCATTTAATATAAAATAAGCATATTAAGAAAATGGCAGTGAAGTACCCCAACATGAAAGTCAAACTATCAGAATGAGACTTTTCTTTAGTAGACTTTACAACAATTTAATACATACGTATAGTTTCAGCCTCTATGACTGAATGGTATTTACAGATTATGCATGCTGACTTCTGTTGGCAGTAAGAGAGAAGCATGGTGAAAGTAGAATCAGAAGACTGAGTGTGAGGGAAATGAGGAAGAAAAATTTGTGAGAAGATAGTACTATTGGTTCCTCAGCAGCTTCCCTGCGGTGCTGTGTGTATCTGTAGCCAAACTGGGGGTGCTGGCCTCGGCTCCCCCTGTCCAGCTTGCTTCCTACCCCAGCAGAACGATGTTAAGCATGTACACACAGAACCTACTGGCTGTCTGAATTCTTCCCGTGGATTTAAGTAGAGGAATATCTCAGTTCCAGATTTTGAGATGAGGTTAACTTGTTGCTATTTGGCAGTGGTGAGAAAGAGATACTATAATATCTATAATGGGCGTATGTCAAATGTTGGTGTCAGGCAACTCACAACTCAGGTAGAAAAGGTACTGCAGGCTTAGGTAAAAAATGAACAGAGGTTTTCAGTGTCATAATTTAGGGTATAATATTGTTAAAATCTCATGTTATGTTTGTTCTTGAACTTGGCCTCTCGCTTCTAGTGACCTTTAGTCTTCATATATATTAGTTATGATTTACAAATGCAAAGAGGGTCCCCGCTGAGAATTTTTGGCCCATAAAAGAAGAAAGCAGCTTGATCTAGAAAAACAAGTGAGAAGAACACAAGACTGAGGTGAGACAAAGGCATCAAGTATCTCAATTGCTGTAGCTTCTAAGGCTGCAGTGACACTGATAAATAAAACAAGGCTGAGGCTTATCTTTCTTTGTGCTTGGGTTTTAGCAGGATCCTTGCTGTGCCTTTGGCCTGTCTGACTTTTTCCCAGAAAGTATCCAAGCATGGTTTTGGAGTAGCATATGCCAGGGACTGTTCTTAACCTTTGGTGTGTAGAATAAAACTCAGGTCTGTGTGGATGTGTCCCCAACCACAGCACTGACTGTTGGAGCCAGAGGATGGTCTATAGCCTGGTTTATCTGTTCTAGTAAGTGTAGATGTAGATACAGATACACAGCCTGAGAGGATCAGTCCTACACCTTACTGATTCCTATCTTTGTACTGAGTTCAAAAAGCAAACATCCCTGGTGATTTCAGTGTGCCTAGGAGAACAGCCCACAGGTTTGTGCACCAGAAAAGCTGGTGCCCTAAGCCTACTCCAAACTTACGTGTGAACCTTCAGCCTGTCATTTGTCATCTCTTTTTCTTCCCATCTGTATAATGATAGCGGCCTCCTGTAGAAAAACATTTGGTCATGAGGGGACAGCCAAATGCTGCAAGATGACTCCTGTCTTCTGTATACTTTGTGTATTGACTCTGAGATGCTGAGAGTGTAAAAGTCCCTATGTAAGAAAAAAACATGTTATCAGCGAGGAAGAACTGTTCCCATTCTGGTCACCTCGGCCATCAAAAAGCATCACAGGAAACAGGATGCTGCAACGAGAGGCCGTGCTGACGCTTCAATTGCTTGTCACACATGATGGTCTTTGCCTCTTCCCTGACAGGGGAGGGAAGTGCCGCTGCAGCAGCCTGGGAAACCATCCAGGGACAGTTATCTGTGTGAGCACATCCCTGGGAACGCTCCCCGCCTGTGCCCACTCCTCCTTCCCTGCTGCTGCTGCTGTGCAGGCTTTCACAGATGTTCCTCCCAGAAAAGGCAGCTGCAGCTCTCAACCTCCTGGTTTCCATCTCCCCGGTGGTCTGGCTCCACCCGTCTGTGATGGAGCTGCTGATAGTTCCTCCCTTCCCCAACCCATCCTGCTGCAAGGACTGAGCTGTAGTAATCAGAGGAAGAGGAATTATTCTGTGCCTTTTTCTCCCTTTCCTCTTGTCTCCTGGCTGTGTAGCTATACCCTTGCTTTCTTTTCCTAGTGTTTCTGATCCTTGTTTCTTAAAAAACTTGTAAACAACCAAGAGAAAACTCAAGACTGTAGATAATCCATATTTACAGTTGGATATGGTCTAATAGTTTACACAGCAGCCTGAGGTCTAAATAAGGATTGGATTTTTTTCTTTGCTCAAGTGGAAAGACCTCTTAAAATTTAAAGTGAAGGAAAGATTTGCACTGGTTTTTATTTTCTTGCTTTTGTTGTGATCTTTTTTTTCCTTGCAAGGAGGTTTTGAGGATGGTGTAACTGAGTGCACGCATGCACATTGGCTTGAAAACGCATTTAATCTGTTTACAAGTTTCGGTTTAAGGGCAAAACCCTAAGGCAAGAAAATGCGTCATCCCTGGACTGTTGTGACCCTAGGGTATGTCAATGCCGCATTTGGGAAATGGGATGACTGCATGCCTGGGCCTACTCAAAGTCAGTTTTATACTCGGAGACACCAGTGTCTGAAGTGAAATCAGTTACTTGCAGAACTTTGCTGGGTTTGCAGTGTGCTGGCAACAGTCCTCTCAAAGAGAACACATAGCTTTTCCCCATCCTTCCCGGAGCATAACTTTTAGGTCAGACCTATGGCATCTCAGAATTGCAGAAATTCCCCAAGCCATAACACATCAGTAGCTTTGCAGTACTAGCGAAAAAAAAGTGCCATTTTTACTGGTTGTGCCACTTCCCATCCATGAACTATGCTGGGCTGAAGAGCATGAAGCAATCTGTGGCTGAATAGCGAGCACAAGATGGTATTTACCCTGTGGGCCTGCATTTGATAACACAGCTTTAATATGGGAATAGTCAGTGCTAAATGGGCCAGCAATGAACACAAACAATTTGAATCTGGCTGTTGGGAGAAATTCTGTATGGAGGATTTTCCAGGTGTGTATATACACGGCAATTGCAGGATGCTTGGTTGTTTGCTGCTACAAATTTCAATTTCTTTGAAATTGAAATTTGTGTCAATGTAGTTGAAATTTCTTTTGTAAACTTGTCCCTTTTGGGAAACTGTGAGTGCTGATCTGCATTCAGATATTCAGACAAAAATTAAAACATCGTGTAATTTTATCAGATTATATCCTCCACTTGTACACCAGATAGGTGTAAGTTTTGTTCTCTTTTAGAAAGTTTATTACCTGCAATTAGCTAATGTATTTTGCATATTCTAAATTTTTTTACTACAAATTATAATGAGAGGTAATGACAATGGAGTTTCGGCAAAAATTGCCTTTTGAAAAATGTATGTGATTTGTTAGCAAGGAAGCAAGTTTTTGTCAGGCAGACACAACTGAGGGGTTATAAATATAAATACTTCAAGCAAAACTATGCTTGTGATCTTATCATTATGTCCAGGATTCAAACCAGCTTCCCTAGAGAAGAAACCACACAGATTTTCTGTGTCCTTTATTTTCTGAGGGGATCTGGGAATTTTGACCTTGGAGGCACTTTAAAGAAGAAGCTATCTTGCACATGTTCTCCTTATATGCACCTTGAAGCTTGAGGGCACGACCAGCACTGTGGCCTCGCTGCCCCAGTCAGCGCTCAGAGCAGCACGGTGTTTTGCAGGTGTCTGCAAAGTGGGTTTCTTGCTATACCGATGCTTCAGGCTGGCAGATTTCCATCCCAGTGAGAGGATAAGATAAGCCTAAAAGGTATTTTCTGTAAGACCTTAAAAGCTCGAGGAAAAGCTTTTGCGGAGCAGTACAATGTCAGCACCAAACCCAGGAGCCTGAGCACTGAGTCAGCACTGCAAATAAAGGATTTGCTAGTCTCTAGCTGAATTGAAAAATGGTCATGAAGTAGCTAGGTTGAAACTGGTTTCTTTACAAAGAAACAAACAAACAAAAAAGAATACTAGTCTTAATATCAAATGGAACTAAACTACTTTTATAGAGTTCTTATCTTAAAACACATAGGTCCATAAGCAAATTTTCTATGAACTTGTATCCTGTGACTGAAGCAGCGTTTGGAGTTTCATCTACAGCTGACATGCTGCTCTATATGCTCTGGTATCTAATAAAGGCTGAGCTCATGTTGAAACCCTTCCTTCAGTTGCAAAATTTATAGACTTTTTCTTTACTCAGCTGCCTGTTTTCACAGACACAAAAATATTAAAATTATAGTAACTTCATTATCTTTGGGATCTCTGTCAAATCTAGCTGAAATCAGGCAATGAATTCAAACATTACTAGGAGGGAATGTATACAGACACTCACACAGCTGCATCTACATCCATGTAGATGCAGAAAGATAAACCAAGTCAACTTTTTTTCCGCATGAAAAAGGGGTATAAGTATATTTTGGTAAATATTAAAATGCATCACTTTGTACAGAAAAGCAAGAAAGCAAACAAAATATTTTCTTTAAAGTCATTGGCATCAATATTTAAACCTGTTCCCTCTTTTCCTTAGCACATTAGTGAGTTCCTTTCAAAATCATCAGTTGCTTCAGTTAGACTAAACATACATTTTCTGTTTGCAAATATTTTGCGGTAAAATTGCACTCAGCAGCAGGGTAGAATAATTTCATTCATTGTTCTCCTGAAGTGTGTAGTAGAAGTCTTAATTCATCTAAGAAACTTAGGCTGTTGAAGCCAGCTGCCAGCACTGTGCCCTTACTGTTGGGTCTGTGCCCTTAACACAAGAGATTAGCAGCCCAGGAGTTCCCAGCCACATAAATGCCTCTGGAATAATATGTTCATTGTCTTCAAAATTGAGATAAAGCCACTATTTGTCTTACAGACAGAGTAAAGTCATTGTTTACCTTTCTGTGTGCTGCTGGTTGCTGTTGCGTATTTCTTGTTGCTTTTTGTTTCTTTGTTGCTGAACTGCTGCTCAGAGGCAAGGACTGAGGAAGGTGCAGGATGCTCGAGGAATAGTTCAGTCCCCAAGAGGCTTGCAATGTAGACTGCTAGATAAAGTGAACAGCAGTACGAGAAGCAAGGGTGTCTACTGCTGGTGTGTACACAGTAAGCATCTTCAACACTTACTGTTCCTGCAGCTTTTGGCACATGGTTACAGCTGTGTTCCTCACATTTCATGGGGTGCCACTGTATTTCTCCCTTCTCTTTCTTCAGTATTGTATTTCAGGTGGGGAATGAACACGGCATATGGTCATTAGGTGGGAAGATGCTGAATGCAGTTTGCAAGAATTGCAAGACAGGGTGGCAAAGAAGCATGTGTTAGAATATTCAGAATTTAACTCAATTTTATGCATATCTCAGATACGTATCAATTTCTGCTTTCTAGAAGGAAATCAGCACCTTGCTCTGAGTCTTGACCAGGCATTAGTTAATATAGATTTAAGTGGAGATTTTGAGCAGTTAAATCCAATGATTAGTTTCAATTCAATGAGTAAATTTAGAGGTTAAAATGTGCATTTGCTGTATCAGTCATCTGCACTTAGCTTAAGGCCGGGAGCTTCTATTCTGTCTCCCTTTAACAGACCAACAATTCCCACTGAATTTCACAGTGCCTGTGGCAAAGAAATCAGCAAATCAGTCTGTTCAGCTGTGGTTACCAGAGTCGCTCGTCTCTCCAGCAAAAGCTGTGGCTGTTCAGGGTCTCTGCGTGGCTGCGAAGTCAGTCAAGCCCCTGTGTGTAACTGTGCATCTCACCTGGCGCAGTCCCATCCGCAACACTGAAGTTGTGCATGGTTAGGCCAGGCACAGAGGTCTGCTCTTAATTGTGTGGGATGGAGATAAAGCTGCGCAAAAGTGAAATTAAACAGCTCTCCCCTTCAAAACCATTAGGATGATACTGCAGGCCCTGGCCCTTTTCATAATGAGGGCCGAGATATTTGCACAGCTCTTGGTTCACAGCGAGCTGCTTTAATTAAAGCTAACCTAGCCCACGCATGAACCCGACTGGCGAATTTGGGTCGCCTGGAGGACGCGCCACCTCATCCAGTTATCTTGGGGAAAAGTGGGGGATGAGAATAAACACAATCCAGGCTGCACGGGTGCCCGGAGCAGCTCAACGCTGGCCTGCGGGGGATACCCCGGGGGAGGGAGCCCCCGGGAGGGTCTGCGGCCCCCGCGCTGCCTGTGACCGCGCTCCGGGCCCTGCCGCCGGCCCCCGCAACTAGCGGGGACAGAGGGCTTGGTGCGGGGAAAGGCCCTGCAGCCCCTGCTGCCCCTCTCCTGCTTTCGGCAAGAAAGTACCCAGTTATCAAACGGAACCGAGGGATGGTATTGAAAGAGCAAGTGAGGCGGAAATTTAAAGCCCCTCTGCTAATAATAACAGTATAAATAACCGAAGACATCTTGTAAACAGTGCGGTCATAACCCTGAAACATTAAACAGCGCGGTGGGATCTGGCGCATCAGCTGCCGGCGGCCGCTGCCGGTGCAGGGGGAGCGCCCCGCTCTCCTGTTTATCTCAGCCTCATCTCCCACGGGCGCGCTGATCGATAGAGAAGAGATGTTTAAGTTAAAAGTTCCCGGCGCTGAGGACCGACTGTACTTCATCAATAGATCTCTGCTCCTGTCCCCGCGGAGCGGAGCGGCCGGAGCGGCGGGGGCGGATCCCGCAGCGCCCGGGCGCCGGGCTGCGGAGCCGGGCCGGGCTCCCGCGGCGAGCTGCGGACCCAGTCACCCCCTCCCCCAGGGGTTTTTTCCAGGTCTTTAACTCCGGGGAAGCAGCCCTCCTGTGGCTCGGGGCGGAGAGGGTGGACCCCCGCAGCGCGGCCGCTTCGCGAAGCGGCGGAGCTGGCGGAGGCTCAGTCCTTCCCCTGCCGAGCCCGAGAGTCTCAAACGAACACTTAACACCGCTCCGTGTTCAGTAGAAAGGAAGGTTTATTCACAGAAATAGAGCAGAATCTGCTTGAAGAAAATATATCTATATATCTTTAGGGTGAATTACTTCATAGAGATGACTGTCAAAGTCAGTTTTTCTAGGCATCTACATATTTCAGAGGTCTCAGACAAAAGATACACGCGTGGTAGGTTTTGTTTGATCTCTGTCTTTTCTCTAGTAGCTCTTGAACCAGCAAGGCTGTAGTTGCAGGACACTCGACTGTACACGCATTTAATAAAGTTAAATAGAGTCAGGATCTCTCGGGGTGGATGGAGTCTTTGCTAGGGCACATTTGGTCTCCTCTGCGGCGGGAGAGCGGCTCTCCCATGGCTCTGCCCGGGGCCCAGGGCAGCGGCGGGGCCGCGGCCGGTCCCTGTCCGCCCCGCCGCCCGCTCCACGGCCGCGCCGGGACGGACGCTGCTGGCCTGGCCGCGGGGCTCAGGATGCCGTCGGGCCGCACAAGCGATTTGTGTTCACCACTTCTTTCAGGTCACTCTCGGGTTTGCCGGCTACCATAAAAGGCCAAGTCTGTAGCCAGGAAAAGACACGAGTGGGAAGGGGGTTACATATGGAGAAATGCACATTGCAACGCTCATATCGCCAGCGGGTCCGGCTCGGGAGCGTCCGGGGGGACCGAGCCCAGCATCCCCCACCTGAGTCCACTCCGGGCAGCGCTCAGCGGGGCTCAGGCCGGGGCAGTTGCCGATGGCTTCGGCAAGGACCATTTCGCCTTTCCCCGGCGGCTGATGGCGCTTCGCCTCACAGCCCCGGCGGTCCCCACCGGGCGTCCTCGGGGTGGCGGAGCCCGTCTGATACGCGGCAGAAGGGAGGGAGAAAGGAGCCGCCTGGCTCCGGCACATTCGCACCCCCCCGGCACAATCTCCGCGGGCACCTCGCCATAGCTGCGCCTCTCCCCGCTTTTGGTCGTGACCGGCGTGGGGACTCCGATCCGCGGGAGCCGCATCACGCCTCGTCGCGCTACCCCGGGCGCAGGAGTTGCTCGGGGCCCCGGCAGCCCCCGGCCGCTCTCCCTGGCCTCCCGCGGCTCGGGGAGCATGTTTAGATGTGCCTCTGTGCGGAAGAGGAGGGAGGTTGTATCTATATTGGGTGCTGGTTTTGTTTTACTTATTTTATTTTCCCGTGTTGTTGTGCTGAGGATTTCGGTTTTAATCAAAAATTATCTCTCAGGCCCTTATCAGCTGACACAGCGGGTAACGTACTTTCCCCCAGAGTCCAGAGCTCAAAAGGCAGAGCCTGACCTCAGGGAAACGTCCCCAGCTCCCCTCTGTGATTCATTTATGCATCAGGGTCTGCATGTGCGGGCAGTGTAAAGGCTGTATGTCTAAAAAGAGCCCAGGCAGATGTTGCTTACCCCCGGTTTACATCATTTGTACATATTTTTAGAGCTGGAAACTGGATATTTCTGGCGGCCAGTTATGGTCGGGAGATCCAGGGCTGCTCAGGAAAATATGTAGTGGGAGCAGCAGGAGGGACACCACACAGCCCAGGGAGAGGCATTGTGGAGTGTGCCTGGGGCAGACACCTCCCCTGGAGAGTCTGCACTGGTATTTATTTCTCCTGTGCCAGTTTACAGGGATAGGAGACATGTCCTGGACCCAGCAAACCCGAGTGGTTGAGCACAGAACCCGAAGAGTCCTATCTTTAAAAAGCTAGGGCTTGGGGACACTGTTGTAGCAGGAAACATTAGGGTAGAGACACAGGATAATAAATCCTGGGTCCTTCCTTAAACGTATGCTTTTCTACCCAAATTCCTATACCTGCCCACTTGCAGGTAGAAAGCTGCCATCAACCCTCTGTGGTTTCTCAGTCATTTCTGGGGCAGTACAGAGTAAAGCCTGCCCCTGCTTATTTGTGGCCAGCGTGGCTGCCTGTCTCTCCTGGAAGGAGATTGCTAGGAACAGCAGAGGGGGCCTAGGAGGCTTGGCGCTCAGGGCACAGGAGAGCTGGGAGCCTGTCCCCATGCACAGTACCACTTTCCACCCCACTGGCACCAGATTCTCTGGGAGAAGCACAGCAAAGTTTTCTGCCCGCACATGCCCCATGCCAGCTCCTCGCCCACCTCTCCCCATGCACACGCACAGAGCGCCTGTCCCCGGCGGACTCTGACTTACCAAGTTGACTGGGTGGATGTAGCCGTTTTCATACTTGTCATTGGCCAGGATCTGCCTCAGGTGAGCAATGTAGCTGGAGGCCAACCTCAAGGTGTCCAGTTTGGAAAGTTTCGTGTCTGGGGGCACCCAGGGTAGGGTGGTCTTAAGCCTGGAGAAGGCTTTGCTAAGGACCCTCATCCTCGCCCTCTCCCTTGCGTTGGCAGCGTTTCTCTGTACCTGCTTTCCCTCCTGGCTCACTCCATTTAAAGGGCTCTTCTTGGGGGGAGCTTTTTTCCTCTTGCCCGAGGCCCCTCTCCCCTTCTGAGGGGAGCCATTCTCGCCATTGGATCCCTCCTCGTTGCTCTCGGTGGACGCCCCAAACTCTTTGTTAGTATCCATTTTCAGGCCATCGCATTCCAGCATCTCCACCTCCTGCAGATCTTCCACATCACTGAGGGACCCAGTGGACATGGTCTGGAAGATGCCAAATGACCAGCGGGAAAGGGGGGAGGGGGGGAAGGAGGGCAGCTCCTCAAATCTATTTCAAGGCGGCGTAGGAGAGAAGGGGCGCCAGTATTTTCCTCCCCTTCCCTCCCCGCCCAGGACTAAGGCACAATACCAGTCCAGAGAGGATCCCCGCCCTCCCGCCCCCCAACCCTGCTTTGCCTGTGTTTGAGGGAGGGAGTGAGATTGTGTGAGAGAGGGAGAGAGAGAGGGAGAGAGAAAGCCGAGGAATTTAGTGAGGACACTAGTAATTTATCTGGGGGATAAGAGAGGCGGATCCAGCCCAGGGGAGGGGCCCTGCCCACTGAGCACACCACATCCCCAATCACAGACCTTTGCACAGGACAGGGAATGAGGTATCCCAGCAAGCCTTTGCCGAGAGCTCAGAACTGGGATTCAAATCTTCACAACTGGACTAGAACAACTCATTTACTCTCTCTCCCCCTGCTCTTTCTATCCTCCCCCTTCCTCCTCCTCCTTCTCCTCCTCCTCCTCTTCTCCTTCTCCACTTCCCTTAACAGCCCAGGGTTGCTCTCCCCCTCTCTGCCTTCTAGATGACCCAGGCAGCTGGTGTCATGATTCTTGATGAAAGCCAAAATGGGTCATGAGCAGAGAGAGCAGCAGATCCACCAGCCAAGCCTTTCCAGGGAGCTTTGAAATGCGTGCCGTTGAAACGCTGTCCTGTAACCTAATCTGGGGGAGATTTGTGGATGATTATATTTGCGAACGCATCCTGTCCAGCTAGTAGCATATTCCAGGAAGGGAGTGCTCCGCTGCCTGGCCAGCAGCGTGGACCTTGCCGTCACAGTCCAGGGGCTGGAGGCAGGAGGATCTGACTTCTTCCAGCCTTCCGGGGTGACGTCCGACAAGTCCCGGTCCCTCTCAGTCTTTGAGTCCTCCCAGCTGTGAATGTTGCGGAGGCTTCCTGGTCCACAGGTGTGCCAAGTGGCCAAGATCCCAGCAGTCTGTGAGGCCCACTGAGCCAAGTGAGAGTGTTGTTCTTCTGGGGAGGTTCTGTGTGGCTGCGGATGGGGTGGCAAAAGTGTGCACAAAATGAAGGAAACGGGGAGGGGGGGTTATTGGATGGTAGAGTTCCCACAGAAAAGAAACCTTTACTTGGTGTGCAGAGCAGCAGATGTCAGTGGTTCATTCCGCTGTACCCGTGAAGTGTTTTGTCTGCTGATTTGTGCACGCTCAAAAGTCGGAGGTTTTGCCTGAACAAAGAGGCAAGATAAGGGATAAGGCCGCTCCTGAGGGAGTGGTGGGACTGAAGGCATTAGGCTGGGCTCTGCAACCACTGAGGCCAAACATTCCCAGTGGTATTACCACAAGTGTGAATGAGCAGGTTGCTGTGTAGTTTGAATGAATAGACTTACGCTGCTGTTACAAACTTATGCACATGTGTATTCAGTCTCAGCAGAGCAGGCTTTCAAAAGCAGTTAACCTTGTCCTCTCACTTCTTCCTCTCTATGTAAAATAGTCCCCTAAATCCACATTTGGAGCCCAAAGAGGCCAGTGAAACAGGAACTTGCTCCCATAACTCCTTCCCTACTCACACTCTTCCTGAAACCTCACAGGTTGCCGCACAGCCTGGGTTTTGCACACAAGAGACTGAAGAACTGCACACAGGGACTGCTCTTATTGCCGGAGCAATTCCACTTATTCAGCTGCTTTTCTGAGGATTCACGGAGCTCCGGACAAAAATGTGCAGCCTCAGATGTCACCATGGCTCACAGTGGCTCATAGTTAATCCAAAGTCACTGGAGCCACAGGAAAAGTTTCTTACTGATCTGTGTAAGCATCACATAGGGTTTTCTGCGTGCATTAGAAAAACCCAACAAAAACTGTGGAGGGCCAAACTGGTATGTCTGCCGAGTGCTGTGAACTGTTTGCAGATTAAATTTTCAGTAGGAGGCAGAGTGTCATTTTTGATAGCCAGCAAGGAAGTCTTGCCTATCTCTTGATCCATCTTTCTTCCTTGGCTCATGTAAGCCAGAAGAAAAAACAGTAGATCTAAACTTTAAACCACCTCTTTATCATTTGTCTGGAAGATAACACCTTCCCACTCACAATAGGATAAGTACATTAAGATATCATATCTCCAAGCCCTGGGCTCTTGGGAATTCACTAACTTCTAAATTCTTGTTGTGTTAACTGCACCCTGTTTGTGTTTTCTCTGTATATAAACTAAACTAAACAGATTGTCAGCATATCAGTCCTAATTAATGAATTACTTTTTTTTTTTAATTTTTATAACATTGGTGTGGCAGATCCAAAATATTAATAATCACCAGTGTGGAGATTTATGAGTCTCCTTATTTTCTAGGCCTGATTGTTGTTTGTGCAGGTGGAGATTTAAATGGCCATATCCATTGCAGAGATTTATAGTCCAAGTGATTTATGTCACAATTGAGCTAAAAGACTCTTACTGGAGCAAGGATGATAGAAAACCAAGTTGAAGTTGCTTGTGTCTCTAACCATGAATGACCAGAGAGGACAAAACCCCATCAAAATTTCAGCATCAGAAATTCCCAGAAGAACAAAACGACTAAAACAGTATATATTTATGGTCTTTCCATTGCTTATTTTTAACTTTACTTTAGTACTTGCTAAACTTTTGTTGTAAAAATTAGAAGGGACGATCTGGCTTTTTAAAAATGCCTTTAGTATGCTGCTACGTATGCATTCTGAACATCAAGATATGCATACACGTGTGTTATGAGCCTTTAGAATTTCCACACATTTGTAGTTTTTACTTCTTTACATTTTTAAATACCCGAGGTCATTAAAATTGGCCTAATACAGGCCACACACGTTTGAAGAGACACAGGGCACATTTTTTTATTCATTTTGCAGATATTACTGCATGTATGTGATGTATACTCACATACATATTATACATACGTGTATATTATATATATAGTATAATATACTTTGAGTTCTTTATGCATACAAACTATTATACACTCTTAACACATTTATCCATTATTCTCTCTCTAAGGGGGGCAGCATGGGCAGACTTAAAAGAACAACATATCCTCTAATCTCCAGGTAACTCCTACTTCCTTATTTGTTTGTTACATGACTTGAACTTCTGCTTTTCCAACCTTCCTGTTCCTTGTGTCTCACCTGGCATGCCCAGGGCTTGTACCCCTAATCTGACTCCCAGTTTCAATCCTTTTTCCCCTCACCTTTTGCGCAGTCTGCCCGACACTCTGAACAGCACCTGATTTGAAGTAGAGACTGACAGGGTGGAAACCAACCCAGTCCTGTGGGAAGGGTAAAACTGGGGTGGCTGCAGCTGCCCAGATGATGGTGGGACCACTCGCTTCTCCAGTTGGATGACTGGGACTACAGACCTGCCACTGGGTTAATAACTGGCTGGGAAAGACAGATGGAGCTAAAGTCCTTTTGGCCTTTCCAGTGCATTCACTTCTTCATTCATGTTTTAAAAAGGAAGTTGAAAAGCTGGCATGAGGAACATCAGTGCAAATCTGTGGATTTACCCTGTAGATTACTTTCTCCTCTGCATTTCTCTGGTTACACAGTACCATGCATCTCTCTCTTACTCCTGAGTAGGAGACCCACTAAGACAGCCCATTTAGGACATGCTAGGGGTGCTGGGGACGGAGGTTCGGGATGCCTGGTTTGAAGGGTGTCAGATGAGGGACACATTACACACAGGCTTATGCTGGTCTATGGCAGGTTACAAATTTCCCTCTAGAAAAGAAGTCCTGCTTTTTATACCTCCAATCCTCCTTTTCTTGTGCAGGAGTAACATGGTGATTTGAGAACAGCTTTGGAACTTGAGGCCAAGCTTTCTGCAAGCGTCTTGTGGTTTTGCATGGCACAGCTCGGTTTATTTTCTGATGTTCTGTGTCATTTATCAAGGCACCATATTTTCACTACACATTAAACAGTCACCTGTGGAGAAGCTCAGATCACCCAGAGCTGAAGGAAACATAATCAGTTGCTGGTTTTAAAATTATTTGCCCAAGTATAATACAGGTGTTTTCTTGTATTTGGAGAATAACCAAGGAAGTCACCCACAGGCAGCCAGCTGATCATGAATCGTGTTCAGTCAGGTTTGAGAATAATCAGTAAGAAAAGTACAGCTGCATTAGTGTTTTCAAGTTGCCGCTTTAAAAAAAATCCTGGTTGCACTATTTCTCCTGGTTACTCTTGGTCTCACCTGGTAATCAAGTAAAATGGTATAGGGTCTTTAGAAGGATACTTTAACATACCTTAAGTGAAACAATGCCAATAATATAATATATACAAATAACTAACACTAATAGTATTAATAATATAAGATACTGTAGAGTATGGACTGTGCTGGGGAAATTGATCAAAATTGTTTGTAACAGTGGAGTAGCTTTTCAGAAGGGTCTGAATCCCTTTCACATCTCATTTCCAGTGCTGTGTGTATGTTTCTGGTCACAGTTTTAGTTTGAAAGGTAAAAGACATTGTGAAAAATAACATAAATCATCACACAAGGAAAAAAGTAATGTTGTTGCCAAGAGAGTAAAAACACTGTTCTGGAGAACTGGCCCAAGGGGCACATATTTGTATGTGATATCAGCATCACTGTCCCTCCCCAAGAAATCCCAATCTCTTCCTTCAAAGCCCTGAAAAATCAGAGCTTCTTGAGAAACTCTTTTCTAGAATAGTTTATTGTGGGGAAAAAAATCCAACCCAACAATATTTCCATCTACTTTCATTTTAAACTATCTCAAGGTTTTGTGGATACCTAGAATGGAAAAATTTCAGTCTTATTGATCAGAAATTTTAGAAGGGAATAAGAAGTAGTTTCAAGAAAATTTATGAAGAAAATTATGCAGGAGCCATAATTCCATTTCATGTGGTTTTTTAAACCTTGAAATATCCCAAACCCGTTGAAACTCTGAGAAGTGGAGCTCAAGAAAAATTTCTTTAGTGGATATTGAAAAAATACTTTGTGAAACTCAAAATACCTAATTCCAGATTAAACATTTTAATCTTTTTTTGTCACATTGATGACAAAATCTGTGACAAATGTAAGTAGTGCTTTTGTTTACCACAGGGAGCACCTGTAGCTGTAATAACTGGATGACTTTTACCTCCAAAACTTATGCCACCTGGTACCTTTTCCTTGAGTGGCTCCACAAAAATCAGCAGGGCTGCTTACAGGGTAAACCAGCCTGTGCGAACAAGAATAGCAAAAACTGCCTCTATAGAAGCAAAGTCATGATTAAATGTCTTAATGCCTAAGAGAGATACTGACAACAAGGTCAGTGTCTCAATTAGGAATTCAGACGTGCCTTAATCATCAATTCATCGAATCCTGGTGTGACTCACATCCTCCTCCTATTCTAGATCTATGGTGAGGGCTTTGGGACTGCTCCTGTGTTAAGCAATGTCTTGCTGTGATCTGGAACCTGTGTACACCGGGAACAAGAAGCATGTAAGATATAGGAGTTATTGAAGCAGGAGCAAGACAGCTAGTCCTTGACATGAGCGCTCAGCCCAAGCTGTGAATGAACTATTCATAGATGTGCTAGTGAATCCTTTGGCAGGATGCTTGTATGAAGCAAACCGAGGAGAAATGAGCTTAGTTGGTCAGAGCATGGGACAAATAATGCCAAGGTCATGGGTTTGATCCCTGTACGGGCCATTCACTGAAGAGTTGAACTTCATGATCCTTGTGGGTCCCTCCCAACTCAGAATATTCTGTGAAACCCAAGTGGCTGTGTCATGTTAGTTTTATTATTTATTCCTCTACAAATTTATTCCTATATTATTTATTCCTCACAGACAGTGAGGAGAGGTATCCTCTTCCATCTCTACTGCAGAGACCATTACTATGCATTGCTTTCAGAATGCAACTCTGAAATATTTTTACATTGTAAACTGCAGACTCTTTTATGAAGTGGTCAAAAGAGAAATATGCAAAAAAGCCAATATATCTTATGCAAAATTGTCACTGAAGGATTAAAATGCAGGCATGAGTGTTTTGTTTTGAATATCTCTTTCTGTGATGTTTCTTTATTGGCTAATCCTTTGCATTTTTGTGACTTTAAGACATGATGAAATTTGTCGATAAGAAATAAGTTCTCTTTGCCTTCCAGTAATTAGCACATTGGATAAAGTTTTGGAAAATAAAAGATCTTTTTTTTCAGAGGGAAGTTTGTAAAAGAACACTTTGTAGGGGAGTGGCAGGAAGAATGTCAGTTATTCTGGTGAGATTTTATTACTCTCATGGTTTATGGCATGATGTGTGTATGTGTAGACACAGATTTTCTGAAATTCCTATTCACTTAAAGTGCTCACAGTTTCTGAAAGTTGGGCTCCCACATCATTAAACACAGTAGGCTGGGCTATGTTCTCTGTTCCCATCCAAGTGAAACATCACATTCTGAAACCCACTCTTTGTGGGCTGCTTTACTCTATTAGAGATTGAGCTGGCCACAATTTGTGCTGCTAGAGTCCCTTGAGCTCCATTTGTCACAAGGGCTTTGCATTTTAGCATAGGTGGCCACATTAAGCCTTTAAGAACACATGCTGAACTGCAGTGACATAGCTGCAAAAATATTTTGACTAAAAATGCTGATATAGTAAACCAGTAAACAGGCAATATTCAGCTATCCATGTGTGCACAGGGGTTCAACCAACTCAGTAGTCGGCTGAAGAGCATATGTGTTGTGGATGAGTCTGAAATGGGAATGTTAGCTGGCAAGACAAAGGAGAAAGCAGATTACACATCCTACTCCAGTGACATAGAAAGACCACAGTCACTGTGCATTTCTTTTCATTCTGACAGACCTTATATATGCCTCACAAACTGTGACTCTTGGAGTTCCTGGAACATCCCCAAAGTGGGGTCATGGCACTTTGCCACAGTGCAGTCCTCTGATTTTATGGTGCGTATCATAGTTCATAATACATATAGAAAATGGTGTTGTTTTAGAAAGTAGTATTGCAAAAGCACATAATAAAAGTCTATTTAAGTAATTTGGAGGAAAAAAAAATAGTTTTAAGAATGAACCAGGGGACAGCACACAAAGAAGACCATAAACGTGTGTTGCAGTGGAGTTCCACAAGGCTAAGAAAGGGCCAAAGAACTGAAAGTAGAGAGCAAGGGAGAAAAAGCCTCAAGTGCAGACTGTGAAGGCAGGCTGGCTCTCTTTCTCCTCCTTGCTTTTCTTTTTTTCTTTTGTGTTTACAGATCTGGGGTGATGCTCAGACTCCCTAGTATGCATTTCTTAACTGGGGGTGTGACTAACCCAGAAAGCAAGCTGGTTAAAGGAGCAAAACAGAGAGATGAGTCATCAGACCTTCCGTTAGCCAGGTCGAGCATGCTTGTGCAATTCAGTAAGGGGAAATACAAAACAAAGTCTAAGAGCTTCTCTGAGTCTATACAAAGCAGAAAAGGCAAGTTTTTAAAAACTGCCTGGAAGCTAAGGCATCTGTTCCAAGGGATTAAAGCAGCCTTGTCTTTTTAGAAAGAATGGAGTGGGACTCAGATAAGTACTGGCTAATGTTTTAAAATCAGATGGAATGATGGTTGAGGCTGGTGTGGAGAGGTATGTTATTCAGAACCTCCTGATTTTAAACAGTAAGGAAGGATTTTGATGCCTTATTTCAATCTCCATATCATTTCAACTTGTTCCACCCTGAACAATAGACCTCTATTTGCCAAATTTTGCACCACAATAAGGCAGGTGGCTCTTTCTCATGCAGGCTTTTTGGATTACGTAGCAAACTTACCAGATATCATATATAATTCCATTTAACATTTACCAAAATTTGTTGGCAGAAATATCTTGATGTGTATTCTGTAAGGCCTGAACAAAGATGTGCTTGTGATCACTAGGAGCTAGACTGAATGATATTTCCACAGAGTGGAATAGATGTGTAACATTGCACCCACAACTTTTCTCTTAGCACTGTGAATGAATTCCTCAAAAAGGTTTTCTGTGTATGCAAAGCCCGTACTGGGGAGCTGCTCAGCCAGTCTGAGCACAGGGCCTTTAAGGGGAGTCAGTGCGAACTTCCATAGGGTGCCAATGCACATCAGATGTCTGGTGCCAGCTTGGGCTCTCCAGGGTGAGAGCTGTGTTCTGTCCTGAAGATTTGGCAGTTCCAGGGAAAGCCTCTGTGAACTGCCTGGTGCAGCACCCATAGCGATACAACACATCATCTTTCTATTTTTCTTCCTCCCATGCCCTGACTCACTGTAGTCTTTCATCTCTCCTTGGCAGTGTGTAGCCAGAGCCCTTTCTGAGATGCAAACCCTGAACTGTTCCTGCATTTTTAAGTGTTGGTGGAATTAGTCTTATAGCTAATGGCTCAGTGACGTGTGTAACACAACCTTGCTCCTACAATTTATGTTGCAAATTAACCAAGTGCAAACTTAGGCTAATTTAAAAGAGACCAACTCTTCTTTGATTAAGACTCTAGCCAGAGACCTGGTGTATGTGCATTGATTTTCTGCTGTGTTACAGGCTTTCTAAGGGTCCACAAAAGCAGGATCCTTTCTGCTCCAGTCTCTCAGTGGTAAAAAAGGGGCGAGAACACTTCCCTGCCCTACAGAAACATTATGAGGGGCTTAGGCACTATGGTAATGGATATAGAGGGTAGCTAAGATAAATAACCTGATAGATGCAAGAAAATGATTGATGTTAGAATACTACAAATATGTTGAAAGCCTAAAATATCTTTGTGATGTCTCCTCATTTCTTGAAATGCCAATTAACATTTTTCACTCAGATACCTGATGTTTACATTGGCGCATTTTTATGCTCACATGTCTTACAAAATGGATACTTGCCCGACTTTGATTTTAGATGAAAGCATTCATCTCTCAACCTCATAGTAATTCTGAAAGATAGAAAAGTTGCTTTCATAGGAATAAAAACAATGAGTTTTGGTCCTGCTAGTGATGAGTGACAAGCCAAAAGTTTAATAAACAGACCAGGAGTACCATCATTGGTAACACTATAGCACAAGTAGCATATCACCATTGACTAAATTACTCCAAAGTCCCCAGGCTCTCTGTGAAGAATAATAAAGTGTTACTTTGGTTTCCTGTAATCCTTCCCCAGTAAAAACACAGGATTCCCATAGGAGAGTTAAAATCCATTAGTAGGCTTTTTTATGCCTTTTTGTAACTAATTGTCTCTTCCATGAAGGGTCTTACTTCCTTGAACCATGAGCTAATGCAGACTCTGAGGGTGCAGTGAGGCTGTAGAGAACTCAGCTTTTATGCCCATCTTCTTTCTGAGGGATCTTTTTTAGTTTCCCCACTCCACCTCGCAGCTTTCTAAGACTTTGCTGGTACTTACCTGTGCAGTGGCCATGTCGTGTGCAGGATAACTCGCAGGGCTGTGGGAAGCAGCCAGGTAGGCCTGGCACCTGAAGCAGAGCACTTTGTACCACAAGCAGAACAAAGCTGGATTTGTTAGAAGGAGGAGTAGAGCTTCCTTTGCTTCCCTGATAGCTGAGCATAAGCTCAGCTCATCAGAACAAGGCTAGATGTTTTCTTCTCACCCAAGGTACTGCTTTTTCCTACAATAATATATCATGACTACTTTTGTTTCCCATCACTGTATGCCATCCTTCCCCTTTTCAGACTGCTTGTCTCACACAAATTTATAAATTTTGCAGCTTGTTCTGTCCAGGTTTATTTCTCAGTGACTTCAATAACTCATCTAACTAAAGCTGCTAAAGAAACTTCTCAAATAATATTCTCTAATTTCCACAGCTGATATGTCAAAGCACATATTTGTAACTCCATAAGCTACATCTGAGCTGAGTTTGAGCTCCTCAGTATACAAAAATGAATACCAATTTTTATGAATAGATAAATATATTTATGAGCACAATTGTAGAGGCTTGGCCCTGTAATATATCAAGAGGCCCATGATATCAAACTTACTTGAACATGTGGCATGTAATGATATAAGTGACATGATGTGCAAACAATTATAACAATAGTCAAGTCATTTCTCTATTGATCTTTCCCTTTCAATTCTGAACTATTGTTATTACAGGAAAGTTGTAAAATACGTATCTTGCTACTTGAATTTTTTGTTTTCTTTTGAAGAAATGGATGAGGAAAGCTAAACAGCTCCAGAATGTACAACTCTATACAAGGTGTTGGTGAGGGGGGAGGGTGAATCAGTGATGAATGACCAGTCGTTCAATTGTTTTCTTTCTCGCAGAAATCAGAGACAGAGTACAGTTTATCTTACCCTGACTTTTAGCAAGACAGATTGCCAGGCAAAACCCCTGGGTTGAAGTCATCCAACCACCAAGTAGAGTAAAGAGACCGTTGCTGTTACCTTTACAAGACTGACCCCCACCCTCAGTGCCTTTTAAAAGTCTATGGTGTTTCTTTCTGGGGTTCTAATATGAACTTTGGCTACTTTCATACCATTTTTTATGCTGAACACAATCTGGAATGGTTTATTTGGGACCCAAATCCTCCACTGTTATACAGGCTGAGACTAACTCATTTGTGTACATGTCTTGCAAACGACAGTCCCTGGTGCAGAATTCCCCATCACACTGTGTTTAATTCCCTCCCATACTTTATTTCAGCTGCCACTGAACTTGTTTAGCTCTAGTTTGAATGTTTCAGGCCTGTGCTATGACACTGACATCAGTCAAACCTCTCACTTCATGGGTGTGAACGGGAAGGACAACTGTTTGCTGAGAGGTGAGAAACCCTAAGTAAAGGCAAGCTAACTCCAAGACAGGCTGTCATTGTCAGATTTCTTCCTGCACTTCCCTTTAGTTACGTTTTTTTTTACCAACTCCATTCCAGTAATTTGGAACAATACTTCTGGATGTGGCATCCTGAATTTATTTTACCCACATCTGAAAGGCAACATAGATCTTGAGTGGCCTTAATCAAGTCCTGAAGGTGCATATTTCCCAATTATAAATTAATCAGTAGCTTAAGTGAGCTGAAAAGAAACTGGGCCAATGTGCACTTTATCAAACAGTTTCATGAAACTGAGGAGCACAAAAGGCAGGACAGACAGAAAGAGTTAAAAGTGAAAGATGGTTGCACTTGCAGTATCTGTTTCTTGCAAGTGACTGTAATGTGTTTATACAGCTCTCAGCCAGGGTAGCAGATAATTAAAGGAAAGGACTGACACTAGACACTACTCCACCTTATACACTATGGTGTGGGGAAAGTCGCACAAGTGGGATCATAGGAAAACAGCAGCAAATTCCCTTCTCTTGTTTTTGACAAGCTCAATCTCTTCTGTCTTGCAGTTAGAAAGATGCCTGACTTAGTCCACCTTAGTGGGAGGGTGTTAAAATATACTGACACAGTTAGGGTCCAAGTTGATCCTTCAGCATTACAATCAAGTATTTTGTAAATTCTGACCACAGCAGGGCAAACACCTTTGCTATGGTCCAGTTCAGCAGGATGTACTCTCATCAGCCTAAATCCATCCCATTATCTGCCTATTCCTACAGCTATAGACCACACTTTCGTCTCAGACGTGTCTTTCAGTGAGATCAAGTATAGATCTGAGTCCTTGTCTAAGCTCAGATAACCAGATTGTGGGTGGGGAGAGAAGTCGTGGCAACGATGTGATTTCGGTGCATGTTTGTGATCGGGGGAGTAATTACCTGTTCTCTGGCCAGGGGAGGGGTCAAAGAAGACCATCCTCCCTCTGGGCTGCCCAGACCACTTGGGCAATTTGTCAAGAATCCCATAGGATAAATATCTGTCTCCAGAGACCTTTATAGTGACAAATCCAAATAAATCAGAGTCACTTTTACTGAGCACTTCAGCAGACAGCTCAGATTTAATGAATCAGCCTTCAGACCCCCAAGGAAGATTTTCTTTCCCAATCCCAAGAGGAACAAATATTCGACAAAATTTGCTTGCAGGATAAAATTCTATCAATCCATTTAGTAATATTTTGTGGTTGCAGTTACCTATACCACTAACAGTGTTTTAAAAAGCACTGGGAATGCAGCAAAGAGCTCTCATGATCAGCTGTATGATCAGTGTGTCCTTTGCAGAGAAAAGGAGGCTGCGATGGATCAGATGATTTTCCTCATCACTGATCGAGGGTGGACTTTGCATTCCTTTACTGGTTTCCTTCTGCAGTCTTGGCTGGAATTCTCCACCAACATGAAAAAAAAAATTAAAAAAAAAAATGGAGAAAAGAAAAGAAATCAGCCTTAACCCCCTGCTTCACCAAAAGTCATCACCCAGATAAAACCTTGCAGGTTAGTTGTTGTGGGTCATTCAAACAGTTTTAAGGCTTAACATCTTGATCCTCTCTAAAAACTTCCATCTCCATTTCCTTCCCCCCTTTGGGATCCATTCAGATGCCTGCTCAAATACCTGCTGGCGCCAGAGGAAATTCTCCTGTAACAGATACCCTGCGATGTAAAACCAATATTTTGTTTCCAGGGTCATCCCTTTCACACTCTCACAGATCCTCTTGCTTCAGCAACCTGCCTCTTGGTCAAGCCAAAACATGAGAAATTGTGGATCCAAAGGGTGGGATTTCGAAGCAGTTTAATAGGCTTGGTGATTGCTAACCCACACATTTCCTTGGCTTCCTCCTCCTGTTGTGGTAGCCTTGTCTGATAATTTATGTCAGGTTAACAGTCTGCTGGGCAGATACCTCTGCTCACAGTTCAGCAAAGAGAGACAAAGAGAGCAATTTAACCTGACCCAAAGTCCTCATGATGAACAGAATGGTAACACCTCTTCAGATAGGCTTGTACCTAATACAAAGGCCTAATAAGAAGCATGCTTCAGTGTTAGGATGTGAGGGAGTGCGTCAGGATCCAGTGCAACATAAAACAGTTAAACAAAAAACATTTTTCAGTGTCATTCATACGCAAACAAAAAAGCAGAAACATTTCATTTATAGTGGTTCCCCATCTCCTGTTTAGGGAATCAGGCTGGCAATAAGAATTGGGTCAGTGTTTGGAATTTGATCAGGAACTTCTTGGTTTGACACTATCCCATTCTACTTGTGGTTTTTATTTGTACTCTCTGGATTTTTACAGACTTTACATGATAATCAGAAAATTGCTTTATATTAATGTGTTTCAATATAATGAGCTTTGTTAATAGTCTTTTGGGATATGTGAGAAGGAGTTCTTCAGAAAGGACTAAAAATAAGAACTTTTAAAGTGACATTTCAGGTGCTCATTTCCTCATTTAGTCTTATAATAAATAACATGGGCAATTCCTCCAGGATGCTAATTGAAGAAAACATTTGAAGTTATTTAGTTATATTAAATAGATAATCCTACTTTTTATGTAACTTTAATGAAGTAAAAGTGCAAGGATCCAATAAGAAGGATTCATTTTAGGCCCTGTAATTGGACTGCAAATGAATTTTATTTAAACAACTTTGTCTTTTTAATTTCTTCTCATGAAGGAAACAAGCAGAATATATGACTTTTTTTCTAATTTCCATCTTTTAAATAAAAAATAATATACAGAGAATGTCAGGAAACAAATATTCTTTTGCCCGTGACTGAAAAAAAAGAAGCCATAAAATAAACTTTTGCAAAATGGCTGCATGTAAGAATTTGCCATGGAAAGGGCAATTTATTACACTAGAAATTTGTCATCTAGAATCCTGTGGAATATACCAGAATGCTTGTTCATTCCTTAAAAGAAGTCTCTTCCACTCTGATATAATATATTGCATAAAGTGCAGAAGAACAAGAGTAAAAATGTGTTTTTTTAATGATTAAGGACTGATCTTGTTCCAGTTTGAGTCAATGGCAGAACTCCATGGAACTGAGCTGAATATATGGGTGTAGATAAGACATTGTTTACTGTGCTTTTGCTTTTTTTTGAGAGCAAAATGTAAATGAAATATATTCCTTGCACAAATTAGATTATCCCAAGTCATCTGCTGACTCCTACTTAAAACAGAGTACAGGGATCTTTCCACGTTCTCCAGGAGCTGCAAGCCTGAGTATCTATGCAGCCTTAAAGACACACTTGCCACTGTGTGAATTGGCTGCTGTATCAAAAATGGGATGAACACAGTCATGGAACAAGAGTTCATGAGATTCTGCTTGTATATATAAATGAATGTAACATTAATAAATTCTCCCAGCCCTCTTTCAGCTGCAGTTGCAATTTTTTTTAAAAGCATCACCTATCTTTGTGCAGAGTCTTGCCTGGTTTTAGTCCAGCCATGAACAAGGAGAGAGTAAGTTGTTCCTCCATGTGCCACATTTGAACTGAGCAGAGGGAGCACAAACTGCATCACCGGTGCTTGCAGCAACTGAGTGGGCACTGGCCAAAAAAAAAGAGGGAGAAGTAAAAACAACCTTAAGTTGTATTCTGCCAACATCAGCCAGGTAACATATGTGGTAGAAATGGACAGAGATTATGCCAGTGGTGGAAATTATTCCTTACAAGAAAAGAAACAGGAACAGAGAAAGCACTCTGCTAGTCTTGATTTTCCTAAAACCCTTATTTGGGATGTAAAACAGCCAGTTTGCACGTCTTTAAGTTGAGACTCAACCAGTCCCTTGTAAGATGAAAAAGAACTATTTACCAAGAGCACTCTCATTTTTGTTAAAAAAACCTTTGGAAGACAAACAGTCTGACAAATTCTACCTAATTTCTTCAGTGGCACAAATCACTGGTCAGCTTGTGTAATGCCTTACCAGCAGAAACGGAGCTGCATTAAAAAACCAATTCCCTCCAAAACAGGAGGTAGGGGAAAGTGCTGCAAATGTTACAGAGTAATGTTATTAGGAAGCGTGAAGGAGGAGAAGGGAGTTGTTTACAATAAACTGACCTAATGATTCCTAAGTCATTGGCTGTAAAATTCATCTGTCCTCAGGTAAAAGCTGCAAGGCAAAGTGGATCAATATGGTTACCCCCTTCCTTCTCTGGCCCATCCTGGTGGGTGATAGAGCATAACAGTGTTGGTTTTGACATTATTAGGTTATCCTGAAAATAAATCACTTTTGAAAAGGTGAATAATTGGACAGAGCTTAGTGCTGACAAGCTAAAGGTTGGAGGCTGGGAGGAAGGCAGTGGTGAGGGGGAGAGGGAAGGGGGGCTGCTGTGTCGCAAATGCAAACCCATTACAGGAGGCCACCAGCATGTGAGGAGCTGTAAGTCTCATTCTGGTTTGCACTTTGGCAAATGAGTGCAGTTTTTGGTCTGATAAATACCATATTATATTCACGGTTTCTGAAACTATTTTTGATCCAGCAGAGAAATGAGACATACCTTTTCATGTCATCGAAACTCTGAGAGGTATACCCCTGCCCAGTAAAATGAAAAAGTAGTAAATTTTGTCCCTGTGAAAGGAAATTCCCACTTTTTCCAACATTTAGCTAATCTGTGGAGTTCCCACTGCCATAAGTGGTCATCAAGATAATATACTGTGGCTGGACTCTAAAAGAGCTAGATAAGTTTATCACCATCAGCCAAACTTTTAAGTAAGCAAGTGAAATTCATGATAATCCAACCTTATATTTTACAGCATAAAATAAACCCCCTTGGGGACACAGGAAAGACTGGATAATTGACTGTTTATCCAATAGATTGTTTTAATCCTTTTTTAGACACCTAAGAGACACAGCATCATTAGGCACAGGGTACCAGATTATTTGCTTGTGTCTACTCCCACCAAAGACTGAGGCAATATTTCAAGTGTTTGCTGTGAACTCGAAGTTCACGTAGAAATGTCTGAAGGTTTGGTGCTGATAGTAGATTGTAATTCGTCATTGAGATGAACATTTAATGAGGTCAATCCACCATTCCTGGAAAGTTTTCTGAATGTGAGTGCTGTTGTTCTGGAACAATGCTGGCATTTAAGGAATATAGGTTCACATCCTAATGGCCAAACATTTGCAATGGAATCACGAGTATATCATGCATAGCTGCATTACACATTAGCTTACCCACTCCAAATGAGTGATTTTCTTTCATTCAGTGTCTTTCTGTCTCATCCATTCTATCTTAGGTTGTCAATCTTAGGCTGTATTACATCAATTTTATGCAGTATCTGATGCAAAGGTACAGTTTGCATCCTGAATAGGGTTTACTGAGGCAAAACCATCTGTTGCAAACCATGGATTTAATTTTGATCTTTACAAAACTTTCAGACATACACCCAGCATGTTTGTGGCACCAATCTATTAAACATCATGACTGCTTGAGGAATATACTCTCTTTTGGGATTGAAATAATGAAAAGGATCCTGAAAATGCAGTTCCAAGTAGCATAAAACTCCATCTCCTTCTGCCTTCTTCTTACCTCCTAGCAGGTACTTAAGGACTTTCAGAAATCTGACTTCCAAGAACTTCTCTTCCCAAACATCTCTCTAAATGTCACAGTTCCTTGCAGTGCATGCTGGTGGTGTGAAGATAGGAACACAAGGGGCAGAATAACAGGAGTTGCCAGAGAGCTGGGTGAAATTTTGCATGTCTTCTCCCAGACTTTTTAATATCTTTGAGAAACTCCTTTTCCTTCAGAAAATGCATAATGAGAAATTTATGATAGGAAAACACCAACATATGAAATGGGCCACAAGTCATCAGCTTTTAGGGTTCCACAAACATCCAAAATGAGCCCTATCCCGAGGGAACCCTTATAAAGCAGTGCATTTTGCAATCCTGGACATGATTTTTCTACAGGCCAAACCCTGCGGTCATGGACCCACTTGAAGAGATTCTCACCACCCTCTTTGCCTTTGCTGCTTCTTCCTGTCCTCCTCCCCGTGGTGCTGGAGTTCACGGTCTGCTCTGCTGTGATGAGTCAACTGGCTGGCTATGCTCCCAAGCAGATTTGTCATAGTGCCTGCTTTCAAAACAGATATCTATTTTCTTCCTTTTTCTTTTAAAACCAGACCATTCCCCAGGTCTGGTTTGGAGTTCAGCCATCAAATTGTCACATCCAAGAGGTGGTAACTCCTATCAAGCAAGGAAGGAATCTCTTAACACTTCTCTGCTTTTAAAGAATTTGTGCCCTGGAAAAACACCCTGTTGTTAGATAAGAGGAAACCCAGAAAAGTCACCATCCATGAAAAAGGGAGGGATATTTCAGGCCACGCTGCTCTTCTAATAGAGCTATTCAAATTCATTATCACTACATGATACAATCAGTCCTATATAGTTATCAGGTTCTGGGGCTGTTTTCTTTTTCTGCCACTGACAAATAGGCCAAAGTAAACCAGGTCACTGATAAGACAGACCCCTGGGAAGATGCTCTGCCACACTTGATGCATGGATAGGGCTTTTTGTTCATCACTCACATGATTTTGTCTTACAGCATCTGTTTATTTTCCTTCTCCTTTCATTGCCCAAGTTTGAAAGCAGCCTGAAATAGAATAGGATTTATGCTACAATCTGCAAACCCTGAACTTTTTATTTAGGAGATTCAATGACTATAAGGCCGAGAGAGGCCTTTGGTATCCTCTTGTCTGACCCCTGCTACAACTGAGGCCATTAGCTTTCTCTGACTTAATTCTTGTTTGGTCTATCTACTGGAAAAACATCCAGTCCTGGTTTAGGAATTGCGAGTGGTGGAGGGAATTCATCACAACTCTCCGTGAACTGTTCTTATGGTCAATTACCCCCTTCTGTTAAAAAATTTCCATCGTACTTCAGTTTAGATTTTCTGAGCTTCAATTCCCAGACTTTGGCTCTTGTCCTTGCTGTGGCTCTGTAACCCTAGATTTCCATCCAGAGTCAGTTCAGAGAATGGGATGGTAATTAGGCACATATATATGTATATATCACTTAGAGATATTTTCAGTCATTATTGCCTCCTGAGCAGAAATAGGGTCTGAACAGAGTCAGGAGGTTTTCTGAGAAACAGATTTAAATCTGTTATCATTCTAAATATTTACATTTGTGGCATTTGAATTACAGGCATATGATTTTCCAGTACCTGTGGAAATGCAACTCCCACTAGATGCTTTTAAGGATGACTGGGTACATTTTCAGAAGAGAAATGGCTTGTTACCCAGAATTGCAGAGGATCCACTTTTGCCATTGTTGTCAGCTGAATGAAATCAATGCATTTTATTTGCAAAGCAAATTCAGCACATGTAAGAGGTCAAAGTGAATTCAGATATCATAGTTTCGATGCTACAAACTTATGAATTAGAGCTGATAAATGGGCTTGAGATCTGTTTCTACAGGGTTCTGTCATGTTATTACAAGATGTTTCTATTATGTGATGACCCCTTCCCTTCCCTGAGGATTCTCTGACAAATGCTGTCCAGACCAAGATGGCAGAGCTAGATTGGAAGGATAAGGCACAGCCAAGGCCTTACAATTTGCTTTTTAAATTGTTCTTTCTGACAGTATTATGTAACTTTACCCTTTCTAGGGGAAAATCCATGGAACCACATTTACTTCAGATGATGCCTCCTGATCTGGTTACATGCAGCATTTTCATGAGAGCTGTCAGGCATCAGTTGCCTCGCCCTAGGCACTAGAATCTGGGGGACTTGGGGTGCAGGGCGGAGAGGATGTTTCCTAACAAATGCAGGAGTAGGCATTCGGACTTCTTTAATTCTGTGCATAATTGTCCCCAGGCAGGAACAGCTGCTTCCTGCTTTGCTCTCCTGTGTTGCTTAGTTCTGCAAGCTCATAAGGCCGAGACAGATTGCGATTTGGATCAGGGACATTTTCCCCAGTGAATTATGCCACCAGCCAGTGAAGAACTGGCAAAGGCATGAGAAAATGCCCTGTGCCATGTGTCCACACCCACACAGAGGAAGGAGAGTAGTTAGTCTAGGAGGAAGCTGTGGTGGGTTGATGCCAGCTGGGAGTTTTCCTTTGTGGATAATGACTCTTGGTAGCTATTTAAGATTAGCCCACACAGGGGGCAGTAAGGGGAGAACTTGGCCCACAGGTGGATCATGCTGACACTTCCATGAGGTTGAACTGGCTGCACCAGAGCCAATTCACCAGCACAGATGAGCAGACAGGCTGGTGAAAAGAACTAACTCCACATCTGAGTGAGGACAGCAGTAAAAGTCTGTTGTCACTTTTGCTACTCAAGTATTGTCCCCCCACTCTAACTGCTATCACAGTTTTTTTTCTTTCAATGCCATTTGACAACACTTTGGTACTGGGAAGGAGAACATTTTAATAACAAGAAAATTGAAATTTAGTTAATTTGCAGTGAAACCCTCTAGTTGTTCCAATAAATTATGCTAGATTGTTCATTGAGAGAAGGTCTCAATGCCATACATGTGATGAATATGCAGGGACAACTTACCTTTAGAAGCAGCAATTGGTTGGTTTGTGGGGTTTTTTTGTCAGTAGTTGGAATTAATACTACATGTAAATGAACAAGAATAATAATTATGCTCTGCAGTTAGAAGTTCCAGCGTTTTTTGTTTATTTAATAATTTTCTGGAGTAGCTCACAGACATTGGCGCCCATTGTCCAAATACTTCATTTAGATTCCACTTTATAGCTGTCCTGAAATGTAACTGGTCATCTGGCCGAAACCAGAAGGCAGCCAATTAAATTCACAGGAAAACATTAATCTGAGCTGAAGAATTCATAGCACATGTGTGCAATCATTCCTCCTTTTACGTATGCTTTCTGTTCTTCCTCTGCTCCTGCTCCCCCAGCTCCCACCCCCTGCTTCTTATTTCACCGGTTGAAGAACGTGCCAACTCTAACAGCACTGTCCGAGGGAAAGGAAAATTAACATCAGTTTTGCTTTTATGTGTTCAGGACTCAGTCCAAGAAGACCACTAGAGTGAATGTTGGGTTTTTCTCCTGCTTTTACCAGGCCTGGGATGTGGCCCAAGCATTGTGTTGCCAGCATGTATCAGTGCACAGAGTGTGAGGACAGAGGTGGCAGGAGTCAGGGCGTGGGTGGCAATGAATGAGCTGCGGGCTGGAAGGGAAGAATGAGATGGAAAGGGAGGGCTTGCAGGAACTGAGGAGGAGGAATGGGGAAGTTGGGCGTGCTGGGAGCAGGAGCAGAGGTCTGGAATCACGAGGACATGCTCTCCCTGGGCCTGGGAGCTGAGTCTGGTCTTCTTACTTCTCTCCTGTCAGTAAACATCTGTGAACAACCTCTGGAGATGTGTGTTTATTGTCTCCTTCTCCCTTCTGTGTCATTTTGCAGGAAGTGACCCAGCTCTGCTGTGAACTTCAGCAGGGGAGAGGTGTGCTGGGGCTGCAGGGAGGCCACGCTCCTCCAGCCAGCCAAGCTGGGGTCACCTTGGTTCCACCTCCATCTCGGGACAAAAAGGAAGGTGCTGCTTTTCCAAGGAAAGGATTGCATCGCAAAACAAGCAGTTAAGCATTTACCATCTGGGAAATAAGAGGAAGGATGGTATTTGTACTCCCTCACTGAATGATAGTTTTATAGCACAAGAGGGAGATAATCTCCAGAACTACTTCCTAAGGTGTAGTGGAAGTTGGTAAATGGGTGGTAAATAAGGTGGGAGAAGACTGGGGTTAAGGTGCCTAGTTAATGTTCAGGGCTAAAATTATTCTACCCATTGTCTATGCCACAATGCTCCTAAACAAGGCTGAGTCCTGGGTTTCCAAAATTGAGAATCTAGCGGCTAAATAGATAATTGTGTATTCCTCCATTATCTGGGGTGCCTCACCTGGTTCCTAGGCTGGACTTTCACAAGCGCACAGATGTTATCAACAGACATGATTCGAGCTTGAGGCATTGTAAAAATGCTCCACACATTGGAGAATCTGATCCTGGCTGTTGTGGGGCCTGCTGTTCTCTGGGCATTCAGATTCTCCTGTTTAACTGTGAAGGGTTACACTGCTTACAGGTAACGAGTTTCACAGCATGGCATTGCAGTGTCTCTCAGGTGAGAAGCGATCTGTACATGCATGGAAAGCTGTCTGAGTGTAGTAAAATGCACAGATATCTAGATACATATGTGTGTACATGCCTCATATATTATTCAGGAACACTGGATGAGAGATAGTAGAAAATCTATACTATCCTATACCATCCATAAGGGTCTATGTGAGTAAGGAACTCCGCCGTAATAAAGCCATGACTACATGTAGCACTTTTTAACACCCTCATTGATGGACATAAAGAAATAAGGTTGAATGGGGAAATGCGTTATTTTCTCAACACCAGAGGGAGCCCACCTGGGATATAATCCACTTATTGGCATAGGGAGTGTGTTCTTTTCTGAATGTATGCTCCAAATATTTTTTTTTGTCTCTGTCTTGCATTCGAGGGCGCACACACACGAGAACCCCAAGGTTGTATCCATTCACAACAGATCCATGCCACTTACACGCATGTGTATATGTGTGTGTATAACCAAGATACACGATGTAGTGTGCTATATGCTTTTTGTTTTGATTTGGTTATTTAATTCATAATTCAGTTGAGATCTGAGATACAAATGCTAAGTAGTTTTTTGGCTTGATGTCATACAAAGTTTTAACACAATGCTTTTGCTCATGGCCTCTGGCCAATGTGTATGCCTTGCACGTCATTTGTGGATGCTCTCAGGAAAGAATGTGCAGAATTGCATTTATTTTTTGGCATTATGAGTTGCATGAAAGCTACTTTAATGCTTGTTCTAGGCCAGCTATTCAAAAAAATGTAACACTACTTGAATTTTATAAACAAGCGTTTAAACAGGGCTGGTTTATGTTATTGTTACTTACATTTTGCAATGAAGAGGCAAACACACTGATCATCAGAAGACAAACTTGTCTTTTGCTTCTTAAAAAAATGTATAAGTTACAGGTATGATGAAAACTTTTCTTACTGTTTTGCCCAGTTGCTTCTGACAGAAAGCACACAAATTACGAACAGATTTCAACTCTCATTTAGTTAGAAGTTCTCAAAGGAAGAAGGAAGAAATGCAAATATGAAGGACTGTTCATAGGGCAAAATCTACCTAGACTGTAAGATGTCCTACCATTCCGCAGGCATGGACTTCATTTTCACTCTATAGATGTGAAATGCCCATCAGTAAAAACTTTCTGACTGGTACTCTCTGCAGTATTCTATGAAAAAAATGGGCTTAGCCATTGCTCTTGCTACATACAAAATTCAGTGTTACAGCAGTTCCAAAGGGACATGGCTGGAGAGGTAAATGTCTTGGCTGCCTGGTTTGTAAAACAAAGTTGATCCAAGGTCAACACCTGAAAACGAGTGTTTAGGAGCTGAGATGTGGACCTCAGTCTGGACATACTTTCTCCATTTCAGAAGCTTTTCCCAAACTGTATGTCAGCTGCTGACCTGTTCCTGCAGTCCTAGGTCCTGTCACAACTGGCAATATCACAACTGCAATAATTTCTGATAAATGTCACAGCAGATGCTAGGTGAAACATGAATATTCATTGATTTGTTCCTCATAGCTTTGTCCTGGCAATCTCTTGTCTAGAATGAAGGGAAAAAAATCATTGCTGAGGATCTTTGAGTTTAAGGTCTGTGACGCCCCTCTACTGACGACCCAAAGTGAGCAGCACCTTCTCATCTTCAGGTTTTGGCTTGCTCAGAGGAACATTGCTGTAAAATATAACAGAGGCTGCTCTAATTTACAGCTGTCTGCACACTTCTTAGCAACCATCAGGCAGGACTGCTAGCTTTCCCATATGTTTTTCTTCCTCCTTGCAGTTCAGCCCTTGGCAGAAACTAAGGCTTAAAGGAAAGAAAGGGAATAGCTTGGAGTGATCCTATTCAGAGTCAGTTTTTTCCCCCTCAAGCCAACCTGGAGAGCTCGAAGCTGAAAGGAAGGCTCATAACAGTACCAACTTGGTCTGGTGACATTGGTGTGATAAATACCTGCAAAATTGCTGTAAACTCTGAGAGCCGAGAAATATAGTGGCGATGTACGAAACGAAGAGTCCTTTGGACATAGGGAGATGAAAGCACAGGAGACTGTGAACCATTTTGTTCGGAGAGGAACAGATCATGTACTAAAGTACCTCCTAGACATAAACTCTAGCAACAGTTTTAAAATGCCAGCTATTCAACTGATCTTGTAGTGACTTTCAAATGTGAGTATATTTAGTTCTGTAAGAAGAAAAAATGATGTAAGGAAACATTATGCTGAAATACAGCCTTCAGTGACTGGGGCTGGATACCTCTACTAACTCAAGGTTATTGGTTTAGAAACAAATACTTTAGCTTTTCCTCTGAACAGGTGAAAAAATCATCTAGAAATGATTGGAATATTTTTTGTGTAGTGTGAAAAGGATAAAGAACTCATTTTTTCCACATTAAAACATCCCTGAGTTCAGGAACTTTAGTCTTGATTACTTCAGGTGAAGTTTATTTTATTATAGTTGAATGTGAAGATTGCTGAAAGAAATCTCATGGGAATGCTCATTATTGTCTGACCATCTAAGTATTTTTAATCCAAGCAGTTTGGAGTCAAATGAATAGCCAAAAATCTATGTGCTTCCTCTGAATTTCCAAGTTGAGTATGCCTGATATTTTGTGGAATATTATTACACTGATTTTTTTTTTCTTATGGTTAATGGTTTTCCAGTTTCCCAGCTTCCTGTACTTCAGACTTCTTTTCTAAGCAGCTATTGCTGCTGTCTACCTCCACACTAAATTCTAGGAGCAAACAGGTTAAAATCCCTCTATCAAATGCAAAGCTAAACACTGCAATCTATTTCAGGAAAATGAGAGAATTACATCAGGGGATCCTCATCAGTGATGGTTTTTAAGGACCATGTTGAACAAGCAAGTGTCTGGAATGAAACATGTAAATTAACCTGTACTTAGGCAAGGGAGTGTTGCAGATGATCTCTGGAGAATCCTTTGATTCTTGAAATACTTTTTATCATTTTAAAATATAAATAGAGAGTTGAATTGTAAGGTTTTTTTAATGCATCATAATTTCTAGGGTTTGGTAGCATAGCTAAAAATCTGTTTGGAGACATGTCATGCTGCTATATTGAATGTGGTTTTTGATTTTTTGGAATAGCTGCTGAAAAGAACTTTTCACTTGATGTTTTTATATAACAACGCCGTTGTCACCTTCATTAAGTCCTCTGGCACTTTTCCAAAGGATTAACCTTTGATAATCAAACACAAAACAGCAGAGGTCTTGCTCTCACTCAAGCTTTGCTGCTCCTTACGAGGTGCTTGCAAGATGAACAGCGTGGCAACACCATCTGAGAAGGTCTGAAAGCCTCTCAATTATGGATACAGAAGCCATGCTAAACACAGCTTTAGAGATTTTTTTATATGCCATAATAGCAAATGAACAGCCCTCAGCATTTTTTGCATGAGAGTTCAAGTCATATCAAATCAGAGGAGGCCATCGAGAGAGGATGCACTGGCTATTAGCGAAAGGGAGTTAACAAGTGATGAAGTCAGGAATGTGCTGATGTCTTTAAGCTGAATGAGGAGGATAAAGTGTGGGAAGTCACAGCTTTCTAGAAACAAAGCCACTGTTGGGTTAATTAATTGGGGTGGGATGTCTGCACATTGAGGGGAGGAAAGGAGCTTCATTTGGTACATGTCTAAGTTTTGAGCAGCAGTTACAAAGGACTGTGAAACTAGGGGAAGGAGAGAAGTGTTTGGTACAGCTCAGACTGGCAGGGAGCCAAAGAAACTTGTCAGATATTTGTGAAAATAGGTTGCAGCTGCTAGGGCTAGGAGTGCTTCACGGTGTAAGCAGCACTCTGGGACTTAGTGAGAGCCTACACTGACTGTCCCCACAGTTTCTGACAATGCTGTGTCTGTCACAGGTCAGATTTCACAAGAGGGACTGGATTTGATAAAATGAAATGCCACACAGCAGGCTTCCCACAGTGTGGCATCTCCTTCTGGCCTGACAGTGCCAGGTGAAGGACTCTGAGATTTCTTTTGAAGACAAACCATATGTGCCTGTTCCTCTGTGCTTGCAGAACACGTATCTTCTCCCTGACATTTGACTCTACAGCAACATCCAAGCAAGCAGTTTCCCATTAATGGCAAATCAAAAGAGTTAATGTCACTGCAAGCAATGTGCCCTGATACCAAGGAGTAGAGATGACTGCTTTGTTTGACCAATAAGTAGTGGCCATTCAACTTACACTCAAGAAATTTTAAAAGGCTTGGTGCTTGTTTTTCTTTCAGTCCCATACTCTTTCTCATTCCTCCTCTTCCCTTGTTCCTTTGTAAATTTTACACTGATAAACTTTACCTCAGACCTTAATTTTCCTGCTAAGTTTGGGGGAGGAAAAGATAGTATTTACAAAACTAATTTTTCTGACTGCCTAAATACGTATTTAAAAACTTACCTGTCTGCAGGATTGATCGGTTTAACCATCCTAAATATATTACTTACTCTCCACTTCCAGAAAGAAGACTCTTATGTTTTGGGGAAAAGGATAATTTTGGGACACAAGAGAAAAAGTCACCAAGATTTGGAGGTGGGGGGTTTTATGTGTGTTCAGCTTGCATAATAATATCTGTTAAGCAAAAGACTTATAAATGGCATGACTTTGACTTTTAACAATTTTATATAGTAATACTTATAAATTTTAATGTGCATTTTTTTTTTAGGCACTTTAAGATGAAAATATTGTTTTGTGGAAGTTTCAGTGTGCTGTCCTGGCCTCAGGTAAGCACCACTACAGCACAAGTTTTATCCTTCCTCCTCTCAAAAATGCCTGTTCGTTTTTAAGAGGAAGAAGGAAAATAAAGGAAGAGTGATGGTTTGCTTTTGTTGTTTTACCCTCATCTTAGTCCACAATATTAAAGTAAAGCAGTATCATACTTATAGAAATGTTGGTATCTGTATGCATCTTTCATAGGTTGTGCAAGGCTGGGGTCAGCAAGTGTTTATCATGAATGGCTATGCCCATCCTAAGGGTTTCCATCATCCTGTGAAATTATAACAAAGCATGCTGAAGGTAAAGGAAGGGATCCTCTTTTCCTGTTTTAAAATACAAAACAAGAACAAAATTAATCAAAGGGACAGTTGCATTTCACTGTTTTTCAGTGCTCACATATTGCAACTATTTATTAACATTTTATTATATCCTAAATATAAGTCAGGAACTTTACAGGCTGTGGAGATGGGTCCTCATACTGGTGCCTCAGCTGGAATGTATCACAATACCTGATTTACACCAGCTGAAGGTCCCTAGTTTTGGATGAGGCTCAGATGTTTCACCTCAATCCTATGTTTGGCCCTGAGAGCTACTTTGTACGTTTATAAACTTATCTAAATGTGACTAATGACATTTCCGCATGCCCATCAATGTGTGTTTTCCCTCTTTCTTTCAAACCTGCTTAAAGTAAAAGAGATAAAAATCCAGGAGAAGGGCTGCCTGCCTTTTTTATCTAGCCTGCCAAGGGGCACAGACAGGAGAATGTAGATGGAGCTCCTCCTCCCACTTTCAGGACAGAAAATTAAGGCAGATCTAGATGGAGAAGCAGAAGAAGGTGAAAAGCTTTCTTTCTTTCCTCTTTTCCTTATTCCTCTTCCATTTTTTTAAACATCTAGTCTCCTTGAACTGAAGGACTGATGTTTTTATCTCCATTTTTTCCTCCACTCCATCATGCAAACAGTTATTCCAAAATCACTTGGCAGCTGTGAGACAAGCTATTTCCTAACCCTCAAAATAACTTTTGTTTTGAATAGTTCACAACTCCTTAAAAATGCATCCACATATATGCATGTTTTGCATGGGAAAGAAAACTTATAGAAGTAAACATTCATCGTTAATGACTGTTAAAATCCTGCTACAATCATTATTAAATTTGGGCTCATTCTGTATGGAAAGTCCTATGTATTAATCAGTATGTATTTGTGATGCAAACTGTGTAAGCACTAAGGAAAGAGGCAGTCCTAATCCTAAATTTCTGCCATCTGGACAGAAAGGGTGAGTTTGTTAGACCCCCAAGTTCAAAACAGGGAAGGGATTTTTTTCCTTGCTACAGTCTGAAAAGGCCTTTTAAATACTTTTTGGCTACCAGCCACATAAACAGAAACACCAAGGCTGGCATACACAATACAAAATAAAACCATGGGGGTGCAGTTTGCCCAGTTTTGTTTGACAGCCTCACTTCACTAACTAGGTGAGGGTCAGTGCATGTTGTTGAACACTTCTGTTACCTTTCATCTGCTTGCAGGCTGCTTGAGCACAGACTTGACAGGAGTTTTCTTCCTAGAATTGGTCCATAGTAACCTCAGTAACTTCCTTTACACTGTGGTTGTAACCAATCTTTGCCGCTTTCATAAAAAACAGACACAACTTTGCTATCCCTCTCTGAAGATTCACTAGAGGCATTACTGCAGGAGAAATGATACCAGTAAAATAGACTTTGGAAAAGACATCTATACTTGGTGAAAAGCAGGCAGTGGCAAATAAGACTGGCCTTTTTTTGCATCTAGACACAGTGTTTCTTGTCTTGTCCAAAGCATGAAAAAGTATTGATAACCCTACCAACATTTCCATAGTAGAAAGCGTCTCTCCTCTTCAGGGCATTAAGTGGAGAGATTTCTTGCTGGAGAATGAATGATGCAATGATAAAAAAATATTTGGAAATTGCTTATTTCTCAACAGTTATCATATTTTTCTTCTTAAACTAACTCTTCCTGCCTAAAGAGACCCTGGGGATTCCCAGCCTTCCTTCCCCTTCAAAATGGAGCTGTGAAAAGCTGTTGTTTCTCTCCTTCCCCTGGGTTTGTTGATATCTGAGTCCTATCACCCTCTTCCCCTTTGTGAAACCTGAAGAATTTGAAAAACTCCACACTACTCAAGGAAAGAGAGAGGCTTCCATGTGTGTCAGGGTCCTCTTCACAAGCATATTTAAAAAATTACCTTTATTGCTGATTTCAGCAGATCTCCAGCCTACAGACTGATTGTTTCTAATTAGCTATTCCCAATTCACTAATAAATAAAATGTACTCCTGTTATGCAAATGCTAATGACTTGATAAGGCCAGTTCAAAGTAAAAAGCAATAGAAAGTAGAGTTAACTAAGAAAGTACAAGGCCAGGAAAAGGAGTAAAATGATCAGCAAGTATTTGACTGTGATGCATCATTAGACTGGAAAAGTTGAACCATTTGACCTCTGGAGGACTGCTCCAATGTGAATTTATCCCATGATCCTAAAAATATTTGGCTTTCTCATCCTGAAAGGTTGCCTCCAAAATAAAGTGCCCGTTTAATGTCTTTTTTTTCCTGTAGTTCTCAGAAGTCAGCACCTCAGCATGCTCTTTTCTTGTCTTTCCAGCACTGAAAATACAGCGGTAAAACCATTCCCCTCTCTGCACATAACTTGGGCAAGGATTGGATACTTAAGGAAGATAACAGATTTGATGAAGAAATTCAGAAACACAAAACTGACAAATGAAATAAACAAGTTTATCGTATTTCCTGTATGAAAGCATAAAGAGGAAAGTTTCAAAGGAAACAACTTTAAAGTGACAGAACATGTAAGAACATGTGATTTAAATGAGTTTACGAAGTAAGATTTAAATACAGGCTTTTAAGTTGGCTGGATGATCTTTATTCAGTTCTTTAAAGGTTCTGAACTGTTCTGTTCAATGACAGAAATGATTTAACTTTATTCATAACTTTATTATGTTAGTTAAACAAACTGAAACAAAATGAAATAGATAAAAAGAACAAAAAGAAAACCTCAACAACTTAAATCCATCAACACCCAGCAAAGAAGCCCCAGACTATCACTCAGTCTGGATCATTAAAGCTAACATCAAAATAAATTAAGAATTAAGCAATGCAGCTATCAAATTAAGACCAGGCCTATTATCAGTCTCCCTTCTTTGAACTCTCTTTTGGTTATGATGATTTTGCCTCCTGGAACTGCATCAAGCAGTGGGATTGCACAACAGACACCACGAGAGCACTCTTGACAAGCCAGTTGTGGTAACTTGTCTTTTGCAGAAGCTGTCTTTTCAGAGCTCCATGGACTACCAACACAAACCATAAAACTAGTCCTATTTCAGTACTTCGTAACTTGTGAAGTGTATCTTACAGAGAGAGGACTGCGAAGCTCAAAAGATGAGGCATGAGAAGGCAACGGCACGTTGTGAGGGACAGGCTGACCTTTCGCTCTCTAGTGAATTTTTAGGATTGTTTCAAATGGGGAACATTTTGGGCGTGGTCATAGGTCCTTTCCAGTTCCAGCTATGTTAAGGCGGATGGGATCTGCCCTTGCTATTCCCCAGCTCCTTGTCACCATTCTTCTGCTAGTAGGTAGGCTTCTTTCAGGTGTTCTGGTGGCTCATCCTGTGTGAGCACTTGCCATGAAATGGGCTAAATAAGCAATCATACAGATGTGAAACTACCCATTTTATTTCGGCTGTCCTAAGTAGTTCTGGGTGAGGAGAGGGCCCCGGACTGTTTGCCGTCCCTTGTGTAGGACTGAGCATGGTAGCAGTGGGGTGATGGCCAGGATTTGGGACTAGGCTGGAATTATCATCTCTGCAGGGAACAGCTGAAGCTGTTCTGAGGCTGAAGGAGGAGTGTCTGCAGTATTATCTGTTGTGATGGGGAATTTGACTGACCCTCATACAGACCTGTAGCAATTCCAAAACAAAAATTTAAGTATTTCAAAAGACTGGGAGATTTCCCAGCTAGAGAGAAATGAACAGCTAAAAAGAAATCCAGAAGACAAAACAGAAAAGAAGGAAAAATATGCAGTTCATGAACTCTAGCTTTCACAGCCATTGAAATTCTCTTAGAATGTATCTTGGAACTCTATTCAGAAAGAGTGCTGGCAAGTTCTTTCTACTAGTGGACCCACCACGAGCTAAGAAAGCTTTGGCAGATGTGGGCACAGCCTCTTTAGTGACATCTTGAACTTCTTTTCCCCAAGAGGTGCACGGAGAGATAGAATAACAGCAGAACTCCTGCCTAAGGGGCTTCTTTGTCTCTCTCTCATGTCTTGCAAGCTGCTCTCAGTGCGCTTGGTCATATCTGCCTCCAGACCTATGAACAACCTGCAAGCTGTGCAATTTTCTCTAGTTGGCTTCAAATGTCATTCCCTTGGTTATTGCCTATTTTGGGCAAATTTCTACTAAACCAAAACTCTGGAAGATTTTCTGTTTTTATATTAGAGCATATATGTCTGGGATCTTCTCCTCTAAACAGCAGAAATGTCGACACTGAACACCCGCATTCCTGTAGGAGCCAAGATGGTTTTATCTAAGTGACAAGGTCCAGGGATGATAGTATGTTGCCAGGTTATGTAAGGTCCAGTTCATATATCCAATTAAAAAGAGGGCTTTTGTCAACAACTGACCACTTAATGTTCATTTATCAGTGAAGATAAAAACTAACGAACCGGAGAGCTGACAATCATCTTTCCATTTGGAAGGCACATTGCATTGGACAGCTGTTCTTCCGGAATCTCTCTCAGTATAGAAATGCTACTTTAAAATTTCTAAGATGAAATGTAGTTAAGAAGTAAATTTATTTCACCCTGGTGTATCATTGCTCTCACCATGTGTAATGTTCATTTCCTCTCCTGGAACCCTGATGTGCAGCAGCAGGTTACACAGCCCTGGCTTCTATGAACCCATTGGCTTCGCTTAGGATACATGTCTTCATTTTCAACAATGTTGTCATGTTTCTTCCTAATCCAGGCCACTGTGTCTGCTTATTAACTAATGGGAGGTATTTCCTCAGGACAGTTCTTGTCTTCATTAGTATGTTTGCTGGTTTATCTCAGACCTGCCAAAATAAAGAATGCATAATAAATTTCAGAATAAAAGCCCTGGACTTTTTAAACCTTCATTGTTACAATGAAGAAGTAATATCTAAGATTTTGACCTCTTACATTCCCTTTTGGAGGCACAGTTTGAACATGCCAAGAACTGGAACCAAAACAATCATTAACTAATTAAGATTTAGTAACTACAGTCCATGAATGAACTCAGAATAGACACCTCTTGTGTCTGACTTCCCCTCCGGGTGCCACACTTCTGTTGTGAGCCCAAAAACCGAATGGGTCAGGGCAAAATGTAGCTCTCAGCAATCTCAGTAAAGGGGCAAGTGCTAAGACCCATGTGAGTAACACGACAGATAGCATTTAATCTTTCAAATGCTAAAGCTATTACAGTCACATCATGTCATAAAGAAGCACTGCTAAAATAAACTAAAAACCCTCAGTGGGAAAATACAGTTAGCTGGGACATGGAGGGTTTGAAGGAGAAATTTTTAAAATAAGCTGTGGCAGCGCAGTCCTGTAGTCCTTTTCTAAAGGGCACTCATCTCATAGCCAATGGAAATGTCACCTGATCGAGGACTGTACACTCCAGTCTGACATCAGCAGTGTTCTTGATATTTATAGCCCTGTAAATTATGGACACGCAGCCATTTATCTTCCCTGGAGTAGATTCAAACCTGGCGTGAGCTCACTGGGATTGCAGCTGGGTGGACTTGGCCCTTTTTCTGTTATACAGATCTTACTCCAGAAAAGCACTTAACTCTTAGGGCGAGAATAATCTGATTATTTGTGCTGGAACATTCATGTTTGAATTTAGGCATGTATTAGACTTAAAGGGACCTCATCAGGGATGTGATTTTTCAGCTTACTTTTACTGATGAATAAAAATATTTTTTTTCCTAATTGCATCTGAAACTTTCAGCTTTGTATGCAACTATTTTCCTTCTGTTTTATACTGATACTAGCATGCAAGGGCAGCTAGATGTCTCACTAGAACAAACTCTGAAAAGCTTTTCCTTTCCCAATCAAGACCAGCTAGAGTCTCTTTGTTACTAATTGTATTTTTCCCCCAGTTCACATCTTCAAGCTTCAGAACATATTAAAAAAGAAGTCACAGAGAAAGCTTCTTGAATAGGATCACAAATGTGGCACTGCTTCACCTCCGTGTATTTTGTTCTGAAAAAATATACGTATTATCATTTGCATTGTTTGATTGTTTCAGTCCATTTTGTACAGCATTTACCACAAGAAAGTGAAAATCTCTCAGAACGGAGAGCAGTCACTATTTTATGTGAAGCTCCATGCACTCATGATTTTTCTCGGAATATCTTCACTGAAAAAGGACTGGTATTTTCCATCTTTCTATTGACTACAATCAATATTGCATCAGGTTTTAGCAGGGGTTGCAATTATGTTACTTCTTTACAAGCCAGCCCGCGTGATCTTATTGACCTTTAAGAAATAAATATATGGGCATTAAACAAGCTAACAACCCCTGAGAAGTGGTTTCACCCCCGGAGAGTCACGGTCTAGGATGGATAATGAATAAAGAGCTTATCAGAATCTTTGTAGCATATTAGAAACATTCTCCAGATTACCTATAAAATTCATTAGAGACTAGTGACCTGTGTTGAAGCCTGATAAGACAGAAGCTCAGGAGAGAGTTGAGAAAAACACGATCCATCAGCATAATGGAAATCAAGGATTTGGAGTAGAAGTATATAAGTCTAAGTATATAGATAGGGAACATTGCTATTTGGAAAAGATAATGAAAGGGCAGAAAAAGGAACAGAAAAAAGTCTTCGTTCTTAATGCTGCAAATATCCAAGGTGAGAGCTTCAGCACTGAATTATATAGTTTGTAGGCTGTATCTTTGCTGATAAGTAAAAGAGGGTCAGGAATCCAAACATTATGTACAGACTTGTGTCTGCCCTGCTCAGGGCTCGCTTGCTGTGGAGTGACGGGCACACAAAACAACAGTTCTGTGGATCTCCTATGGCCCTAAAATACAAATGTCCTTTTGTATACGCTTTTTCATTTCAGGTGTCCAAAATATCGTCATGGACGCCCAAATGGTGCTTTAGAGCATGAAAGGGAGGGCAGGCATGTAATAACCCGAGGTGTTTGGGAGTGGTCCCTGGAGTGAAGACCTGACGAAATGTACCAGCGCACAGCCCAGGAGAAAGATTTCTGGGGCAGCTTAAAACCAAAATGAAGGAGTGAGAAAGCAATTAGTCAGTATGTGTGATCAAGGGCCTGTCTTGGCCTTATGTCCAGCTGCTGCTAGTTCATAATCTGGTCATTCTTTCAGAGACCTCTCATATCTGAGTGGCCTGCAATAAACTATAGGTTTTGATCTCTAACTAAGAAAGAAGCTAAGTGGGGTTTTGTTTCTATAGCATAACTTTGCCACCACAGAAAGGGAACATTTGCATTCATCAGCCAGTGTGTACATGAGTGAGACTGCCCTGGGATCAATGGGAGTACAGTGTTTTTGCATAGAATATTAGGTATGGACCTAAATTTTAGGCAGATGGTCAAGGCAGACGGCATGACTGCCCTCTTAAAATAAAGAAAGAGAGGAGGTTCACAGGTCGTGGGCTGGCCTTCTTTAAAGAAATTCAGTATCTCTCCATGATGTCACTGGAAGATGAAAAGTTTATTAGCATTGGTTATAGAAGTGTGTGGCTGGAAGCAGATGGAAATACCAAGAAAGAAAGCTTGTAATTGAAAAATGCATGAAAATGTAGAAGCTGCAAAGAGATCATTAAAAGCACAAAATGATACTGTTTATTTATAACTGTAAAATAAATATAAAAGTGCTAATTAATAGGATTTAAAATTATAAACTGCAAAAGGAAGAGTCATTTTTCTGCTTTGCATTTAAGTTAGGAAGAAAATCCATCTTGGAATCATTAGTGGAGATTAGAGTTGCTGTATTTCATGGTGAATTATCAGCTGTGATAACTAGATGGCATTGCCTTATATGCTTTGAGGCCTCTGAGCCTCAAAAATATATTTTACTTACAAATTAATCTTTGTCACTGTAAGAATCATTTTGGTCAGCATTAATGAAAGCTGTTCTTATTACAAGCTACCTCTAGAACTGAGCTTTTGATAACAATGCCAAACATCACAATATAGGTAGTGAAAACATGCTTGCCACCATTAAGAAGCAACAAAATTACACAGAACTGAGATCCAGATGCAATTTCAAAACCAAGTGTGGTCATGATTTTGGAAAACTGACATTAAAGAACACTTCAACTAATCAAGGTTTTAATTATAGCCATTTCCTCCTGCTTTTTCCAATGTTTCTACCAGTGGTGCTGACTAGACTTAGAGGTGCGCTGGCTTTCCTCTGAGATTCATGTCCTTCAGTAGTGTTGCTAGTGTCAGTCCAAATGACAAAATTTTATTTCTGTTTCCCACTTTCCTTGCAGAGAGTGAGTGAGACTTTTAGCTATTAATGAATTTTTTAATCTCTGGAGTTAAGTAGAACTCTAAGTAGAACTTCTTCCATTGAAAGTATCATTTTTGAGAAGCAGACATAGAATCATAGAATGATAGAATCATATGATTCCCCTCCCCTCCCCTCCCCTCCCCTCCCCTCCCCTGAAATAGGAGGGGGTCATTACCAGCATATGCAGCATATAAGAGTACCCTGCAGGCACTGACATCAGGAGATTTCAGGTTGGTGTAACAGAGGTTCTAACTGCATGTACATCCAACCAAAATAAGCCAGAACTACCACAGAAACCATCAGTCCTGAATTGTCCTGTCCCTGCTGCTTGATTTAAAAAAATATTTTTTTATTAGTTTTCTGTTACATCTTTGGAACAAAACGTTGAGATGTTCCTGGGCATGAAAACAAGGACTTCTTGTTTTATTTTCAGCCGTGACCTCAGCTAATGTTGGCTCGAAATGTTTAAGTGAACATAAAATAAAGGCCTTGGTTTTAGCCTGCTCTGTTAGAAACCAAATCCATATCTGCCTGAGTATACCGAAGTTCAAAACACCCAACTGAGGCAGCTTGACCCTGTTTTTTTCCTCCTTCCCTGTCACAAATATATTCAGTAAATGAAAGGGCACACTTTTGCTGCCAGTTTTCACAGTTATGATTCAATTTTCACACAGCTTCCAGCGGAAATCCAGGACCCATTTCCAAGGACACGAAGTAAACAATGTTTGCCTCAGTGTGTTGCAAACCTAAGTGGTTAATGCATTTAAGTGATGACTTTGGAGTTTGAATTAATTCTCACCTTCTCCACAAACAGACATCTGTAATACAGTACGGACACTGCCACTAAGTGCAGGGAAGACTTTCATGAGTTCTGTGGTGCCGTGGCATTTTTTTAAGAGAAAAATAGGAAATTAATAGGAATTATTGACAAGCCACATGACAACTATTTCAGTGCTATTTCATTTATTTTACAGAATCATAGAATCATAGAATGTTAAGGGCTCTAAAGGACCTTAAAGATTATCCAGTCCCAATCCCTCCCCCTATCATGGGCAGGGCGCTAGACCACTAGACCAATTTGCTCAAGGCTTTATCCAACCTGGCTTTGAACACTGCCAGGGTTGGGACATCCACAACCTCCCTGGGCAACCTGTTCCAGTGTCTCACCACCCTCACATAAAGAATTTCTTCCTAATACCTAACCTAAATTTTCCCTCTTTCAATTTGTACCTGTTACTCCTCGTCCTATTGCTACAGTTCCTGACAAAGAGTCCCTCTCCGGCTTCCCTGTAGGACCCTTCAGATACTTGAAGGTTGCTATCAGGTTTCCAAGCAGCCTTTTCTTCTTCAGGCTGAACAGCCCCGACTTCCTCAGCCTGTCTTTGTAAGAAGTGTTCCAGTCCTTTCACCAACTTTGTGTCCCTCTGGACTTGCTCCAACCATTCCATGACCTTCTTATGTTGGGGACATCAGACCTGTATGCAGTACTCCAGGTAAATCAGCTTGAGGTTTATCAGAGAGAAATTTATCAGCTTGAGAGAGAAATCAGGGATATTTATCAGCTTAAGAAAAGCTATTTGGCTAAATTTATATCTCTAAACTAAATTCAGGCTGTGACATCAGGAAAGATATTGGCTCATTGATTTTACATTTCTTAGGCTGCTCAGATTTTGGTTTGCAAAATATGGTTTTCCAATGTTGAAAGAAACAAAGTGCATAACTTTCAGTTCATAATGGTCTGATTCTTGTTTTGGCATAAACAATACTAAGAAAAACTATTATATAAAACAATATAATATATAATATATAATATAAATATACTGGCCAAGCCATATGTGGCTTTCTTAAATTGAAGTAAGTTCCTTATGTGAATCTCTATCCACTAACAGAAATGGGAGGAATCTTTTGACTGGAAGAGAGACAGAACTTACTCCTGATGTTCTTAAATTATTATTCCTATGTAACA
>VZTF01006550.1:366334-478427 GCA_013397755.1 Cnemophilus loriae | reverse complement strand
CACTTTGGGGCCTGCCCACCAGCGGGCTCCCTCTGTACCTGGGCTCTCTGGCCCCCCGGCTACCACAACTGTTGGTTCAGCCGACACAGCACCTATGAGCAGATGAAATGTGACCTTTAAAATGCTTTAATTATCAGGATATTGATACTGCAGTTTTTGAATCTGCTTTGTGTCCAGATTTCTGAAAGAGTCAGAATCCTGCTAAAATTTTGTGGCATGCAGATAGCAAAGAGCCAGGACCCACTCCCTGGATTCAATCTGTATAGCAGGTTATCCCACACACAGCTGCACTGACACAGCAGTAAGAGTTCCAAATCCTAATCCAAATGAGATTTCTGGATATTTTATGGGCATTAACTAATTTGATCCTCCCATTTCTTTCATTGTTTTCAAATTTAAACAATTACATTTGCACTCATTTCACTCTTAAAATCTGTGTTCTGGGAATTGTGTTTTTCGAACTCTTGTAGAGTTTTTGAAGTCTTTCAAAAAAACTGCCAGAACCCTAACTCTTTCTTCTCCCATGCCACAGCTGCATACCATGACTTCATGGCAATCCAGCCTGTTTCCAGGCTGAGAGTGTAATGCTGACATACATTTTGCTAGAAGTTAACCTCTCTTTCCCCAGTACCTCTGGCAGTCATTCCAGATGACAGACAGATGCAAAATGGCTTCAAACTTGTTTTATTCTCAGTCATTAGAGCACACTTCTCAGGATTTGCACAGATGATCTGTCTTGGGTTAAGAACATTTGAGGTCCAAATCCACTGCAATAGGCAAGGACATCCTTTTGGCCATTGCTGAAGACTAGTGAGTACTTTTCAGAGCACCTTTTTACACCAGGTGCTGTAGACCCTCCAGCTGGCTACAAGAGAACTGCAACATTACTCAGAGCAGTACAGTTGCTATACAGTAATCACACCAGGTGAGGTCTCTGAAGAGTAGGTTCAACACCAATGGCATGATCTGTTTGGAAACTTAAAAGATGCGTCTGTACAGCTTGCAGTTCTAGAATTAGTATGAGAAAGCTCTAGGGCATCTCTCTAGTGACTGCATGGGGAGCAGAGATCCTTAACTTTTTTCTTTTAATAAATAGAAAGCAAATTATAAACAGTAAAGGGATATTAAGGTACTTTCACAAGTGAGAAATTCAATAGTCTCAAAAGTAGAGCAAGACGAGTCACTGAGTCCTGATACAAATGTACATCACTCCTTGCAGTCTGCTACCCCTGCAGCCCAGCTGCTTAATCCATCCCATCACAAACATATGCTTAACACTGAGAAACAGTGACATTTGCATATTGTTTTGGTGCTTGCTGCAGGAGTTGCAAGATAATAATTTAATACAATAAGTGATATTCATTTGTGGTCTCTAAAATGCTATTTCCTAGCCTCTGTCCCTTGAAGGGTACAACCATACCTGAGCCTAATGTCATGCATGCCCTATCATGTGAGAACATAGGAGAGAACTCAGTTCAAAATTCAGATAATAGGTGTCATTCTTTTTGAAAAAATTACCTCTATTTTGGTCTAGAGATTTTCTAGTAACCTGTTTTTTGGGGCAATAGCGAGCATGAGATTGGTAGCAGAGATTTGACTGAGGTCCCAGCCACTAATAAAGGTTTCTGGTGGTCCTTTCCGATATGCCATGAACTATCCTTTTTTTCTGTCACATATACTTAGCCACATTTACATTTGGGTACAGCACAGGCCAGTATACTAATACAAGTAATTTCAAATTAAGTCTCTCAGTCGTTTCTGGCTCTATAGTATAAGTTCCAATGCAAAATCTACAGAACACCCACGTAACCCATGGCTTTTAGATCTCAAAGTAAATGTTTTCACATAATCATGGATTGCATCCAAGCAAATGTCTGTAAGATGACATTTCTGGAAGCTTTTGCATCTTTACATTATATTTAGTTTACACAATATACTGTACAACTGGAAAAAGTGGCCATATGAGCCAGACCAACATTTGACCTCTTGTAGAGTGCCTTTGAGAACAGGCTATTTCTCTACCCTCCTCTACGCTAACACCTTTTACATCAGACAATTTCCAAATCAGGAATTTCTTTGAAGTTTCTGGTCTTTCTTCCATAGTTTACTTTTCAAAACATCACAAGGCTAGTGGAATTCATGTATTCATATGCTGGGGGCCCCCATGCAACCTAGCCTGGATCTGAGTTACCCTCTCTTCTTTACATCCACTTTCTTTTCCTCTCTCTGTGAAGCAGTCCTGTTCCAGTCTGAGTCACTGGGAGTTCTCAGAGTTTCTGGGCGGAGTTGAAATTTGGATCTCCCGGCCCTACCATCATGCAGCCTTTGTCCTTCAGGCATCATCCACCCTGTTTCTCAATAGAGCTCAGCACAGGCATTCTGCTGGAGCACTTTTGGTGTTACGGGAGAGGGGATGCTTGTCCCTGCAAAGGCCCACAAATCTACACAAAACTGATCTAAAAACATTCAAGGGACAGGAACCAACACATTTCTACTGGAAATGTATCAAAGGACAAAATCCAGCGCCTTCTATCATCTGGCTTTCTAATACTGTGCACGCTGTTTCCAGGGCTTCTGTGAAAATAGTCAGCGAGCTGTGCTCTCTGTGGGAATGGCTGCAAGGAGGGCATAACAGCGGAAAATAATTTCCTTTGGAGTGCTTTCTAGTGTCCCATGGAGCCTGATCCAAAGCCCGCTGCAGGCATTGGCAGGCCTGCCAGAGAGACTTTAATACTCTTTGCATGAGGCTTCAGCCTATTCACACATCAGCAAAATTTTTTGTCATGTTGCTAGTTTTACAGAAACTACTGTGGTGCCATCTGGGAACAAGGACAGGGAATCTTTTCAGTTCCCAAGCATAGGTGAAGGGACTTTTTTTGCTTGTTTTTTTAACATGCTGTGAAATCCAAAGGCACAAGAAGAACCACTTTTCTCTCTGCACAGATAACTGAAACTACAGCTTAAGTTTTAAACTTTTATCTTTTGTTTTTAATTTTTCCTGTATTTCTCAAATATATAATTTGGTGGGAAGAATCAAAGACATGGGGACATAAAACATTATGTCTGTTTTATGACAGACATAAAACTCTGTCATTTTCAGTTGTTTGGGGTTTTTTCAGTGCAGTACTCCCTGGCTTGCAGAAAACAAAATGTCTTTCTGAACTGCAACTTCTTTCAGTCAAAGGAAGGAGAAACATAAAAAATGGATGAGACAACAAATAGCAGATATGAGAAGGTGAGCGACAAGCAAAGAAGTTAGCTTTCTGAGGAATAAACTGACTATAGTGCTTCTCAGAAGAAGATTATGAGGGCAGCATGCAAAATATGACTTTTTTTACTTGGTTTCTATATCAGATATTCATGCATGTGACATTTCTTTGTTCATGCCTGCAAACTGATTCTTCTCGAACTGAATGTTACCTTCCAGTGCCAGTCCTCATTTTGTCCTCTGTCTTTGCATTGCTAGGCTCAGCTACTCCCTACAGAGTGTCTTGTAGGTCTCCCAAGTAGCAAGGTGTCAGCTGTCCCAGGAATGGCTCAGAGAAGGAAGATTTGTGCCATGAAGTGAGTTCTTCAATGTCACATAAAGATAAGGTCAGGCATCAGCCTCCTCCTCAGAAACTGCATAATACTATTTATTTTCTCAACCCAATCGACTATTTCCGTGAAAGATGAATTTCACGGAAATAGTTGATCGTGTGCTGCTGCTTGTTCCAATATTTGATGATCAAAGGGTTTGGCAGTTAAAGGCATGGGCAGAGACACACTCACATGCATCCCCAGAGGTGTTTAAGGCCAGGCTGGACAGAGCTTTGAGCAACCTAGTCTGGTGGGAGGTGTCCCTGCCCGTGGCAGGAGGGTTGGAACTGGATAATCTTTAAGGTCCCTTCCAACCCAAACCATTCTATGATACTATGATTCACAGAAAAGCAATATGTGGTATGATGTTGTAAACATTTTTCTTAGAAAAACTGGCAACAAATGGACTTTGTTGCCCACAGCTAGAGATCAAGTACAGCTTACATCAAATAACTTCACTCCAGCAAGAAGAGTAGATTAAGACAATAATTATGCTGTGTTTCTTCTTCAGTAAATACGCAAATTTAAAAATTGTACAAATTTTTTAGTTACGCAAAACCAGAAAGTCTTTCAGAGAGAACACCACTAAGCAATGTCTTAGTCAGGACAGGGCTTTTAAGAAGATGGAGTATTTATAAACTGCCCTACATACTGATAAGACTGTATGATTTTATGCACAATAACTGCTGTTTGCTACATTGCAGGTACCAGAGTGGGGGATGTGGAGCTTCTCATCAAATCATTTTGTGTAAGTGCACATTTAACAGGAAAATAAAATAGTTAACAACCTTTAAAACAGGCTTAAGTATGTTAAAGTAATGTGTGTCTTTAAAAACTTCAGGAGTGGGTTCTTTATGGGAAACTCAGAATTTACAAAAATATTTGGAGTAAAGTCAAAATATTATGAGCAGTGCTCTGCACTAATGACACATATCAGCAGTATTTGTAACCAGAAGAACAATGTGATAAATTTTAATCGCTAGAGACCAGGCTTTGTGGGAAGTGCCTAATACACAGACATCCTTTATAGGTTTCCAGTTATGACCTATGTCTGAAAGACATTTTAATGATAACTACGGAAAGTAGATGGATTGTCTTCCCAGAGTGTTGAAGGTCCTGTTTGTTGTCATCCGCAGCTTCTATAAAGACCAGAGATTTTCAAAGGTACTCTTCTGTCCTGCTATCAGCACGCAATACCACAAGGATGGGACTATCTAAGATAAAACATGCCAGAGACATGTAGTCCTCAGGATTTCCTGTGGGAGTCTGACCAAAAGAAGGCAATATTAATAAATATAAATTCTGGAACATTATTATCACCAGAGCTGTGTCATGTAGTTTACCCTTGAATTCTTATAACCCCTCTAGTTTTCTCAGGCAGTTCAAGTATTTAACTGCAACTGGTCAGAGTGTTAGACCTCCCCACTGGGACAATTGTTTTCAATTACATTAAAGGCTCAAAGCCTTTGATAGACGTGCCAAAGCAAGGAGTTTAGCTTGCTGAACGTTTTAACTCTTTGAACTAATGTGGGATCCGGGAGTCCCCATACTCTTGGACCTTGAAAATGCTTAAAAAATAGATGCAATCTGGAAGAAGATTAGTGCCAAAGATCTGTAATAGTCCTCCCTTTGAGGATGCTGTTGCCTCTTTTTATTTTCATTTTCTTGGAAATGGTAGTTAGAGGGAGTATAACAAACAGTTTTTCTTGAGGAGGATAAATTCAACCAGTGAAGTCCCAGTCAGCCAAAACCTTCTCTAAATATCTAAAGTGATTTTACCTATTTTTTTTTAAATCTTCAGAACTATTTTTTGTTTCTGTGCTCCTTATCACTGCATTTCTTAGCAGAGAAGTGAAAATACCAGTGCTTGGTGGTTAGCTTCCTGCACCTAGAAGGAAAAAAAAACAAACCAAGGAGCAAGGCAAAAAAATGCCCAAAATACACTGATCTTGTGGGATTTTTTCTGCCAAATCCTGGTACACTATTCAGCATAGCATATAATACCATTCTGCTTACAGGAAACTTCCAGAACACCTTATTTTCAAGTTTTACTTTTCAGAAATTCCTCTCAGTCATTCAGGTTACACAACCTTTGGGCATTTCTGCCTCTATAGATTAACACTCAGGTTTGTCTAAAGAGACAGTTGTTTCAGAAACTCAGGCAAACATTAGCTCTGTTACAGTCCTGCCTTATATACTGAGTTATTAACATATGGGCATTGGCAGTACTGTGACCTCGAGTCATTCGGGATGGTTTCCACTGACTCCCACTATCTCCACTTCCCTTCTAATGCAGAACAAATCAGGACAGGCAAGAAACGAAAGGTAGTCCACATCAAGTCATGCTACCTCAGTGGAACAGTAGCTTCTAAACAGGAAACATGGCTTAAAAGACAGCTGTGAGTGGGTGGATCACACTCTAATATTGTATCTCAGCTTTGATGAGAATATCTTTCTTCATAGCTTACTAGAAAAGAGCTGATTAAATCTCTGCACAAGTATGTTTGCAACAGACTTTGTCCTACTCATTACAAATGGAAAGCTAGATCATTCCTTTCAGGCAGTCTGATATTTTTGCTGTTCAAATCAGAATATGCTATTCTTTTTGATGAAAAGAGCAGTGGAAAGCAACTAAAAGCATAGCTCTAAATAAATACAATACACATCAATGCTTTCAGAAATGAGCTTTCATGATTTTTGCTTTGACAAAGATCCTATGAACTCTACAAAACATAAACAATACCTCATAATGAAACACTATTATTTCAAAGTTGACATCACATCTGACTCAGAGTGTGACTTTTTGATTGAGATTAAATTCAGTTTATTTAAAGGTTTTAGAATAACTCCTTAGTTATCTAGAACACAAGATAAACATAACAAACAGAACATTTATCTTACAAATAAAAATGCATTTATCTTACAAATAAAATATTTCTTAACTTTCTTTCTTTCTTTCTTAAATTCTTTGTATTTTACATATGGGAGCATTTTATGCATGAAATTTTCACTAAGATGCATGTTACAATGATCAAATCTCACCTCTTTATGTGGGGTTTTTTACAGTGCAGAGAGGGAAAAATAATGTAGAAGAATATAATCACGCCCACATGCCTAAAAAATCATCAAGTCATGACCTATACATGAGAAACATTTTGGCATTGACTTACCTTTCAGAATAGCTCAAGAAGGTTCATTTTAGATTGCTTAGAGCAATGCTGGAGTCTTGTGAAAATACCACCTGTCTTTAGGTACCCTGATGGTTAAAAACGTGCAAATCACCAAACAACAATCCCTCGTTAGAGCTCAGTAGCTCTGGCTATCTTATTAGAGTCCTCCTTATGTTCATCCTTATTAATCCTTGCAGGATTTACCCTGCAAGTTAGGAGAAGTGTTGTGGTGGGCAAAAAGGTTCCCTTCATAGCCCACGTGTTAAGCAAATGAGTAAATCTTTATAGAATGAGGAGCAAAAGCTACCACCTCCAGGGCTAGGACTGTATTTCTGGATTTGTTCAAGGCTTCTTAGTCTGTGCTATGGAATCCTAGCACTGTCAAAAAACAAAAATCAAGGTACAGTCTGAGATAATAAGACTCAGAAAATTTGCTTCCTGAATTGGGATAACACGAACACTGCACCCAAAAATTAATCACTTTAAGGTGTGGTGTGACTTGGTGGTAAAGATTTCCAAATTACATAACTAGCATACCCCAGGAATCCTCACATCTCACCTCATCTTATTAGTCAATTGCTATGTTAATCAATTACCAGTATCAAATGTGTTTGCTATAGTCTCTGAGTTACTAATAAAATCCTCAGAATAAAGCAAGAATGATGTGAGAAGAGGTCAATGCTTTATAGCCATACATGAAATATTTACCTCCCTGTTAGTCTGGACAATTAAAAGTTGTTAAATCCCAGGCTGCCTCAAAGAACCATTCAAATGGTTCCTCCCAGGAAAGAGTCTAACTGGACCTAAATTGTCTAGCAAATCTTCAGAAGAGATCTAAATTCTAAGTATATTCTAATGACTGCTCATTTTCTGCTTGGCAAATCTGTAGCTAAGAGAGAGAAGGGAAGAAATTTTAAAGCGTATGAGCAGCATATCAAGATTAACAAATTGAATTAATGATAATCTCAAGCAGCCAAATCTGTGGTTAAGTTGCCCTGGTTTTGAGAGCATCACCAGCCTGTGAGTAAACACTGGCTAATTTAGCACCCAGTTCTCATGCTCTTGATTCAGATCGAAGTTGATTTTTATCTATGACAAAATATACTGGTAGTTTTTTCTTTCTAGAAATACTAAAAATTGAGTAAAAAGAGCCTATATTTTCAGTGTATTTAAAAAAAGATTATAATTCAGATAAGACTATTCATGGCAACCCATAGGTCTTTATCTTTCTCGTCTTTGCTGTACATACTGAAGTATGGAACCAGACAATGAGGGGTTAAATAGTAGTGGTGCAGATGCAGCTGGGCCATGTTACACTAAAAGGACCAGCTAATGGGCATAAAGGAGGATTAGAAAAAGGAAATAGATGAAACTGCACTGAGTGCTGGCAGGGAGAGTCTGGATTTTTGTTTAGGGGCAGGGACTCTTGTTTAGGCTTTTTTATGAACCTCAGATAATAAAGGGAGTTTGCATTTGTTTGTTGGCTGCACTCCGTGCTTATTTTTTTTCAAATATTTTTAAATTCCAGAAGTCTACAAGAGCTAGAATTGTGAAGGTTTATTGACAAATGGATACTAAAGTGTTTAAATATGAAGATGCATCTTTATATGTAGGGTTTTCCTGGGTCATAGGGGTTATTTTGAGGGAGTATCGTAGTAGCCTGGGGTTGACATATCCCTCACCAGAAAAATGGTGGAGAAAGAAAATGGAAGATATCAAGAGTAGAATTATGCTTGTAGGAGGTTCAAGCTCTTGCTCTCTTTTCTGTGTGCTTTCTTCCACTACAGAGAACCTGGCAGGGTTTTCACAGCATGTAGGTAACCATCTACCTTCTCAGATGCCTATCTGCCCCTGAACTTTCAGGGGAAAAACTTGGCGAGCAGTTGAATCAAAGAATCCCTGGGTCATCTTCTCCTTTTCCATGGGAAGGAAGAAGCCTGATGGGAACACGTATCTTTGTTAGTTTACAGAATTGCATAATTACAGAATTGTCTGAGTTGGAAGGGACCCAGAAGGATCACTGGGTCCAACTCTTAAGTGAATTCAGGGTTTTTTTTTGAATAGGGGGAGAAACAGGGAGAAAGCTAACATTTGGATACATAAACATTATTTCAGGAGTCTGCTCATCCAAAGTGTACCTATAATCATTCTTACAAGTATTAACTGGTTTGAAGAAACCCAGAGCTGTTGAGGCATATCAGTACTACAGTGGAATGGAGATGCCCTTAACATTTTTTGATCCAGGCTAGTTCAGGCCCTGCTAGCTGCTCACAAGGGGACTTGTCACAGCTTCTGTGCATGTGCTTCTATTCAGCTGAGCTTTGCAGCTCATTTGTTTGTGGATCTAACTAGACTTGCTGGCTGGAGGAAGCCAGACTTGCTGTCCACATAAAAGTGGTAACAGTGGTAGCTGGTTATGGTGTTCTTGCCCATCCTGCTATCCCTCAGCTTTAAAGTAATGCTGTGTTGCTGGCTTTCTTTTTCTTCTGTAAAGATAGTCCTCTATCAGAGCTACCAGCATGAAAGATTTTCAGGTGTTTCAATGCCCTTAAAAAACAAACAAAAACCCTCAAAACCAAACAAACAAAGAAACGGCACCAAACCTGCAAACTCCAGGCGGAGTTTTTTCTGTTGCCGTCTGTCTTTCACCACAGAGAGGAATAATCTCTCTATTCTTGCTGAGGTTAATTATCACCTTCAGACTAGGATTCATAATGTCGTATCTCCTAGAGAGTTTCTGACTGTGCCTGTGCAGGTAGAAAATAAGTGTGTAAAACCCAGTCCTTGGGAATGGGTCCCACAAGGAGTTGAACTTCATCCACCACCACCATCCCCTCCAGAGTGGCTGGGAGTGCTCTCCAACATAATGGCTTCCAAGTAATACCCAAGATGAGAGAAAAGGGGTAACATCAGGGTCAGGCCCCTGCAAATGGCCGGTGACAGACAACAGACCAGACTCGTGTCTGCCGGAATGGTGCCTGGTATTGATTTACTGACACAGATATGGCCACACAACTGAGGACACAGACTACAGTGTCCTCATGCCCTTTGTCTGTGTAGGTCTGGTATTCCATACCCTGCACAGAGGTGTATCTTGGGGCAAGCAAATTCAGTGTGAATGAGGCTGACTTGCCTTAGCCTCTCCCTTGCAGCGGAAACAGCATCTGTCATTGCTCTATGCTTTAAAATTCTGGATTTATGGGTGCTGTCTTTGGCAAGGTTGCCGAGATTGAAGGGACTGAGACAGACCAAGCATCTGCAGGCAACTACCTGCTTGTGGCAAGCTAACATGAACAATTACAGCTGACTAATATCCTGGACTCATGTGCATTGGCTTATTGCACAGTTTGTGAGAGGTGAGAGTAATGAGCCTCTGCTTTAAATCCATCTGGAGTTCATATTCAAATTCCCTCTTACTCTGATAAGTCAGTATTTATTACCGTCCTAACAGACCTCCTGTTCTGTGGATTCTTCCTGAAAGATCATGAGTCCACATAATGTTGCTGTCAGGGGGATGATCTCCTCCTCTACCTCTGTTACTCTCAGCGCTTTTCTAGCTTACTCTTTGGGACTGCACTTACCATTTTCCCACAGGACCGCATTTAATTGCTCCTTGATTGACCTTTTGCCTTGTCCCAACAACTTTGCCCCTGAGGTCATTTTACCAATTCGTTATTTTTGGTGGAGGAGGAAAAAAATCCTTCTTAATGTCTAAGCTTCTCTCCCTATTATTGCAGAGTTAATTACAAGAGAATGATTTAGAGATATTTATCACCACCTTTTAAATATCAGGTAGCAAAGTGTTCCCTGAAAATAATGGTTCGAGAATCCTTCCACTGCTCTCTGCTTAGAAACTCTACCTTTCATATCCAGAAATAGGTTAAACGTGATTTTTTGATGGAGACTTGAATATTGTGCTGGATCATTCACACTTTCCATTATCCTCGTTGTACCATTTGCTGTAAAAGCAACAGGGTAGTAGAGCCAATTCAAATCTGTGATCTTTGCATAAAAAATAATTGTGCTTTGTGGGACAACACATTTTAAAAGGTTCAGAAAACCTGCTAATCAATCACACAGATGACTCATGCTTATACGTACTCTGCTGAAATCAGGTGATGCTGATAAACATACTCTAAGAATGTTTATTAACAAGCCATTAACGAAAAAAATAATCCTGGCTATAGAAATCATTTAATCATTTCCACATGAGTTATTCTCCATAAAGCCACAGTCAGCTATCTTTCCTTTTCATATACTCCAATCCTGTCCCCTAGCTTTGGGGTTTGGTGGGGGAATTACACTGCCTTGCTGTTCCGCTAGTCCATTAACCCTTCATAAGACATTCACAAAAGAAGCATAGAACATTAAGTATGGTCAGAGCAAACCACCTGCAATGTTTATGTATTTTATGTGCAGTCTGTTTTATCCAGCGCTAACGTTCCTTTGTCTGGTGGGCTGGCACCAGCTCTTTCATTTGAGGGAGTTTCTTCTAACTTGGCTCATTTGTGCAGCTTTCGTTTTACAAATAGTCACTTGTCAGAAGTTTCAAGGCAGTATTTGTAAAAGATATTCAAAATAATGATGAATGGTTAAAATGAGCATTAAAAAATAAATAAATTCGGTAACTATTTATCAAGATTAAAAACTAGAAGTGCATTTCCTCCAGCTAATATGTGGAACACTTCACCCTGGCATAGATAAATCATGAATCAGCCAAGAGGTTAGTTAGGGCTTCCAGTTCCTCTTAGGTCAGCTTACTAAAGGCTGGATTTCTGAAGAAGTAAGGATTCAGGGGTTATTTCTTTCTTAAGTTATAATAATTAACTCTGGGGTTGCATAAAGCAGCAAAAAAAGGTGTAATTTAACTTGTATCCCAATAAAACAGGATCTAAAATGGTTCTTACAGAGTATTTTCTTTCCTTTGGTGAGAAAAATAGAAGACCCAGGAAAGGAAAGGAAGAAGGAGTTCTCTCAAGTGCAGGGCTACAATCTGTAAGAAAAAGCCTTTCCTGTGAGCAAGTGAAGGGGGTGGAGATTTGCACTAAAATAAACAACAAAGTCGGGTCTTGTGTTGGATGTACTGACAAGGTTGCAGGCACTGGCTTTAAAATGTTTCATCCCGAGTATCCAGTGTCTCCCAGAAGGACGTGCAGTAGGAGGAAGTGTGAGGTTAAGAATTCAGAGAGATTGGATAGATAGTCGAAAGACTTGGGTAGACAGTCTGAAATTCATTACGAGAGTGTATCCCGGGGGTCACCACAAACATCCTATAAACATCAGTGAACTTTTCTGCAATCCAGAGCTCCAGGAGCAAGTGTGGTGAGTCATGAGGTGTCTCCTCCTCTGCACACGTGTATCTAGGGGGACAAAGGAGATAATGATGGGTGCTCTCCGAAGAGATTAGAAGTATGGGTTTCTAATCTATTTTTAAATGTCTCCAAACTGACCAGCAAATATGATCTGACTTTCCAAATGTTGAGAGCACTCTTTAAATCATGCGTCTGCTAAGTCAGGCTCATGAGTACTTCTCAAGATGAGTAATCAACGCTGAAATTTCCACACATTTCTTGGTAATCTAGTAGAAATGCACATCTATGCACATGTGCGCTGATACCCTTTTAATGATTAGGAGTGAGGGAAAACACATGAATTCAAGGAAATAGAAAACCTAAAAGAGTAGTAAAAGAAGGGTCATAGTGAAAAGTCAAAGTGAAATGATTTTGCACTTCAGTACATGCTTTGATTACCATGTCCTATCCTATTCAGAAGGATTTGCAGAATGTCTCAGTGAAAAACTAATTAAGTGCCTTAAGATCTTACAGTGAGGCTACTCAGTGGTGTAAGCAGACGTTCTCTCAAGGAACGGAGTTTGTGTGCAAATCCTGGATTGAGCATACGTGACATCTTTGATTCTGAACACCTGCCTCAGCTTCCTTTCAAAGAGTTTTGGGTGGTTCAACTTTCTCTTGCCATTTTTTGTAACATTTTTCATTTGCTTAAGCGTGTTACAAGTTTAAAGAACCAGTTATGCCTCAGTGTTGTAGCGGCAAAGGAAAAATAAATGGAAGAAATATATTCTAAAAATGTTCTGTAGTCTCTGTTGCACATTAGGCTTAAATCCCTGAGCTTTAATCTTGAAGAACTTTGCATAAAGTTAATTCTACTGAGTGCAGTGGGACAACTTAATCTCGGAATATGGTGTAAAATGTTTAGCACATGAGTAAGTGATTGTAGGGCTTGGGTCTAATATCAGAAACCTCTTCTGCACCAACAGACCTAAAAAACTGTAATAGAAAATAATTTCATATTGCATTCGCTCAGGTCTGAATTGCATGCCACTTAGATTGCTCCTCTTGCAACAGCCTGCCAATTTGTTGTAATCTTGTACAGACTTTTCATCTGAAAGTTCAGTTTTGCAAGTACAAGATGTGGGAGCTAAGATGATATATTGAGGCACATAAGTAATCAGGAAAAAATGTAGTTCAGCCCATGTATTCTTTGGAAATATGTATAAATATTTACAAATTATGGAGTTAAATCCAACTCATTTTGTAAATGAAGGGATATTCTGCTTTTTTATGGGAAACATCAAAATCCAGGAAGCATGGGAGAATAAGACATAAAGTCTTTTCCAAGGGACATTCATAAACTCTCATAAAATCAAACATCATGCAGACTGCAACCTTTCTCCTATTTTCATTGTGTGCACGCCTACACATCCGTGCGTTTGTGGAAGCAACTTTCATACAAGAACTTTTTTTCTTTTTTGCATCTACCAATTACTTTGTAAACAACTTAAAGAGATTGGTGAGGGACTGCTCTGTAAAAATGATAGCACATCTGCAGCACAGGCAGTTAAAGTCAACAATTAATTAATTGTTAAGGGCTCTGTTCATCCAAACGTTTGGCTCTGTATTTACTGGATGATTCATGGCTTGTGATCCCTAGTTTCCAGAGAACTCAGTCTGGTCCTCCATTTCAACCCTTCCCCTGCTCCCCATTTCACCCTTCCCTGCCCACACCCAACTGCAGAGAGGCACAAACACGCTCCTTTTAGAGTAATAGCACTTTATGGCAAACAGCTCACTCAGAACTCCACCCACTAAGTGTATTCTGCAACCACAGGCACTGCTCTGCTGGAGCCTGTGAGACAGAGAGCCCTCCTTGCCTGGTGTCAGTAATTCACCGATAGATGAGTATTTACAAAACAAGACACACACAGAAGCACATACGATCATCTTTTGTGTAGCTGGTTTTTGGTAGGTTAGGCTTTAATCCCTCAGTGTAAAGCAGTGTCTGCTGGTTGTAGCAAACAGTTTTTTTACCAACCTGTATGAAGTTGTGGAGTGCTGTGGTCAAGAGAGGCTCTGGCAGTCTGGGAGGCACTTTGTATCCCAGCTTGGTTCTGGGCCTCCAGATAAGAGATGTCATAGTGATTTGCTTGAGTTGCCTCTCCGAGAAAGATCTACTCTCTTCCAGTGTATATAGGACAAAGAGAGACCATTATGTTTACAGTGAACCGAATCTGTACTAGACATGGTCCAAAATCTGTAGTTCTTAGGTAAATTCTTAAGGGAAGCTGTTCCTCGAATAAGGAGTGCCAAAAAATTGCAGCAAGAATAGATAGAGTTAAAACGTTATTTGCTCATTAATATTTTTATTATTACTAACTTGCAAGGCTCCCCTGGAGTATAACAGCAGAACATTAAACGTGTCTAGCAAAATAACAAGTACCTACCACTGAATAATTAAAGTTGTCACTGAAGAAACAAAATGGAAAACCATAAACAAGCCTTGAACAAACAAGAAATAATCAATGCATGATGATAAAGGGAACCAAAACATCTGGCATCTTTGCCAGAAAACATCTACAGATGTGTTCTGATGTATGATAAGAAGAAATAACATTTTGGAGTCACAGGCCCTCAGTGAGGCTTCTGCCTTCCAGTGTGGTTAAGTCACAGGGAGGTGCAGCCAGCTTCGCTCCCGCTGTGGGTCTCAACGGACCTCCTGGTGAATTGTTCGGATTTCTGAGGGCTATGTCTGGTGTATGGGGCAGAATCTGATTCAGCTTCACAAACGAAGTGACAAAAGGAAAATTGTGCTATTTGCTGCTTCCTTGGGGCACTCTCTTCATTCTGAGATCCAGGCTGCTTCTAAAAGTACAGAGCCCAAACTTTGCCTGAGTAATCCAGTTTAGACATCACTGATGGGCAGACTCATTGTTTTGGTATCTTTTCATCTTGAATTTCTGAGAGGGACAGATAGTCAAGTGAAAAGACAGATTAGTACTATTTTGTAGATGGAAATGTTATTCTCACCCTTTCTTCAGATGTAGTCTTTCAGTCTCATCTTTTAATTTACAGCTAGCTTACAGATAACCTGAACATCCACAGGTAATGTGGATGTTATGCTTAGCCAGCTGTCATTAATCCAGGCATTTTACTGGAAGTTTCCATAATTTAGCAATAGTCACTTAATGAGGCATTACCTAAATTCATAGTCTAATTGCTTAAGAATCAGATAGCAGGTTGGTAGGTGAGGATTCACTGCAATTATATTAAAAAAAAATCAGAAAAAAAAAGGTAAGACATCTTGTTTGATTCATGAGACACTGATAGAGCTGACTGTGGTTGTTCTACCTTTTCCACTGTATCTGCACAGTTTTCCTTATGGCAGGACACACAAGAAGTCACTTTAAAATAAAAAAATACCTGGCTGACTGCTGAAAAGATCATTTGTCAAGAGAAGAATGCTGTGGAGGGAAACTCTGACCTCTAAACCTGCAACAACAACAAAAGCCAGTGTTTTAAAAAGTTATTTTGAAGCCTAAATAAACCTTGACAGACTCCCCTTAAACTTCTTTTACAGTGATTAATTTCCAGCTAGGGAAATATTGACTCTGAGAGAAAATGAAAATATTTCCATCTTCTTTCTAACACTGCATTATAAGATCATTTGACCTAGTAGATAGAGTGGAAAATCACTATCTGTCTTGATGTTATTAGATGGATCAGGTTTCACATCTCTCTCCCTCTGTTTTCCTTTGCTTCCCCTGTATCAGCATGTCATCTTCCCGTCTCTCTCCCCTTCAGTCTGGCTTGAGGAGGCAGGGCCCTTGGTGCTTACGGGAAGGGTGGCTGCCTTTTTTGTGGGGTGATTGTGAAGATACAGGGGGCAGTCAAAGGCTCACAGAAGGCCATGAGGAAAAAATCCGCCTTGCCCAAAATATTAAATGTACATGGTTACTCACTTTTGTTCTGATTATATGTTCTCTCCCTGTGTGGAGGAGTTGTCCTTTCCAAGAACCAGAGCCATTTCTCACATCACCCACACACCCTCCCCATTTCCACACCGAACTCCTCTTATGGGTTTGGCTAGATACTGTAGATGCCGTAGGAATCTTCCAGAGGGTTTTGATCACGATGCCTATGCATGTATGTATACTGCAGCCTCAGATTTATTAGGAGGGTAAAAAATTCATAGTCACCAGCCCCAAAAATTCCTTTTTAACTGCCACTGATACCTTGAGATGTGACATGCACCCAATGAATTGCATGGCAATACTGCCTCCATCCTACTCAGCTGGGCTCTAAAGTGCATTTGCTGTCCTCTAAAAAGTGAGGGAAGGAGGAGCAGGGTACACCAGCTGGAGAGACAGGAGCTGTGGCAGAAAAGCTCCATTGTTTGTTATATGTCCCACTGAAACTTTTCTTCATGAGGGAACCTACAGTAAATTTCTAAAGTGACTAAAGTCATTGCTCCAAAAACTTTGGCAGCCTTTGTGCATATCCTATTACTTGCTTGGCTTCAGAGACAGCAGGACACAGAGCATCTTCTAGAAAAAAAATATATGTTTGATCCTAGCTGTTTCTAACAGAATTAGCCAATTCAAACAAGATGAATAATAATAATAAAAAATCTAGCTCAGATCTCTGTGTCAAAAGAGACATAGAGAAAACATCAGTCAACCCCATGGAGTATCCTTCAAAGTGTCCTTGGAAGGATATGAAATATAAGTTGCCCACAGTTCATTACTTTGTAAAAGTGGCTGTAAACTACAGTGTGCCACTGTCCTGAGGATTTGCCTCACCATGCTTCCTTCCTGCAGCAAACCTCTGATGGAATGAGTTATTTGGTTTTGCATGAATCTGGAGAAAAACTGAGCTTAAAGATTCTTGTTAAGGCAGCAGATTGTAGTGCTCAGTAGAGAGATTTTGCATAATGCATTCACCCCTCCACAGCACCCAAAATTAGCACCTAACTGAATTCATGTGTAGGTAAGTACATAGAAAAATAAATATTCTTCTTCTAGAGAATCCTTACACAGGGTGAGGTGCTGAGTTCTTTTCACAGCAAGGCTTCTTGATGCTCGCTTCTTTACAGATTCAGGTCGTTAAGATAGGTCCTGATTTATGAAATCTTTCCTTTTGAGGACTTTTTTATTGGGCTCCAATGTAACAGTTCCTAGGCACTCTCACCCAAATTAGGTGATAAAATTGCATGGTTCTGGCTCTTTTAAAATATTTTCCTGGGAATTTCTATAGATTATAATGGCACATTTGCTGTATTTCTGTCGCGACTTTTAATGCTTAGCCAAAGGAACAATCTTTGTGATCTGAAGTATTTGAGTTTAAAGTTGTAACTATCAGCCAAAAGGTGAACAGCCAAAGCCTGCATTACTGACAACTTCTTGGTCCATTGATTGCAGTGCTCCTGTGCCAATTCACAGACCATAGTCCATAGATGCCAAATCAGTTAAGTAAAAGCTGAATGAAATTAAAAGTTTACACTCTCCTGACATATAAATATATGTTAAAAATCAGCCAACAGCTTCCGATGATTTGTCTGTACTCTGCATAAGGATATGCACGTGAAGAGTTAATGAACTTATTAAGACTGAGTAAATATTTGTTTATAATTACAAGTAGGCCCCAAGCCAAGTATTTTTTAGGTCTATTAGCCAGACTAAGTCCACAGCAGAAATGTTGAGTAGGACTGTGCTTCTGATCTTATCCCTCCACTTCCACTGTGCTCACTCCCCACACTTTGGGGTTCTCCAAAAGTTGTTTCAGTAGAAGGTTCTGTTCTCTTCTCTTCTCTTCTCTTTTGAATTCTTATAAGTTGCAGGTGGCAGCTGCCATCATTTTCCTTTGAAGATAGAAGTAGTCAAGCCTCAAAGAAAGCACTGTCAGTGCTAGGATCTGGCCTGACCTCCGTAAGTGGCAGTAGACAAAATCTCTTCTGCCACCAGCTGTCACTCCACCAGCTTTCAGTGTTTGAAGCCTTGCATGAATATGAACTTCTAATAACTTTCATGAACCAGTACACTGCAAGAGCTTTTCAGATCTCATCTCGATTCGCTTTAAAGATTTCCCATTCACTTCTACAAGAATAAATAGGGGTTCTTTTCTTAGTGAGTTTTCCACTTTTCTCTGGACAGGACCAGAGACTTCTACAGAAGATTGGGCTAGCACCTACTGCCCTGCAACGGATCGTCTCAGTGCACCCCATGTTTGCCCTGACATGGATTAGCCAGGGGCAGAAATGTTTTACCCAAAAACTAATAACCTCAGAGTCATCTGTTTTCTGGGATAGGGTTTCCCCATAAATATAAAACTGCCTGGCAATACAGTGCCTTAGTGGTGCTTTCAAGATGAGACAGAGATGAATAAAGGCAGGGAGGTCTTGCCAAACTGTACAGGGAATCTGAAAGGAAAAGGAGTTTTATTTGTGACAAGGAAATTAGGGCATGTCTTCTACAATTTAGCACTCTGCCTAGTTAGAGAGGGGAGCAAGGACTGGTTAAACCAGAAGGAACAATGCGTATGAGGAAATACTCAGAGCTGGATGCTGAGCTGGCAGAAACCAGCAGAGGTCCACTGGAAGTAACTAATTGTTTTATATCAAGCTTGGATGCACAATTAGGATGGAGTTTTCAGAGCTGAGATTTACTATTGAAAATTGTCAGTTTTGTGGGGGCAGGGGGAAGAAGGCCTGCCAAATAATGCGCAGAAGATGATGGGATAACTTATGCTCTGAGCAGAGCCAAACTGCACACATGTTCAGCAGTTTCAGATGAGCCAAATTCTGGAACTCTACATCTCCCACTTGCAAACATCAAAATACAGCAATTTTGTGCTTTTCATTATCTGTCCACCTCAAAATCTGACTTTTTGGTAAAAAAGTGAATTACCTGATAAGACCACTCAGCAAGACAGATATTCTTGTTTGGCAGCAGGATGCTGCTGCTTCTGGGCCCAATGTGAGACCCAGACTGTTTCTTTAGTGAAGATGTCACACTCCTTCACAAGCCTGGGTGTGTTCGTGTATTCTTGACACTGTATAGCTGCAGTAAGCACCTGATGGAGAAGACTAAGAGTAGACATCTCTCATGCATGTGTATTGCCATTATATGACTATTGAAATAATCTTTGTTGTTCATTTTTATTCATCTTTTGTTGGGAGTAGTAATAAGTATTTTTTGTTTGGTTGTTATAAAAGGAGCTCCTACAGCTGAAGAAACACAAAAGATTGTTTTCAGCAGTACTGAAGGTATATTTCAAAGGCAGACGCAGAAGTCTCCAAGCTACATATAGGCCAGGATTTACTGCTCCGTCTTAAAAACTTGCTGCCTTCTTTCCCTTTTCTCTCAGTATCTTCCTTCCATTCTTCTGTCTTTACATCTTTTCCACTACCTATTCTTCACAGCCAGCTGGCCTTCCTTGGCCACCTTCATTTCATGTGCATAGAACCGTCACACTAAAAGAAGTGTGATTTCCCTTAAGGTACCTAAAAGCCATACTCCAATGTTTGCAGCCTACAGAATATTTTCTTTCCAAGAGCACAGTGTAGTTTCGATTCCTTCCTCTTTCATAGGCAGCTTGGCTTTCAGAGACAAACCTTATTGCACTTTCAAATCTGCACCTGTAGAAGATGGTATCAGAAGGTACAATTCCTTTTGCCAGCCCGTTTATCACAAACCCCTTACAAACACATGTGCCTTCTGTGTTCTGTGTTTTTTGGAAAACTTCTCTATATTTTGTTGTATTATTACTCCTATTGGCACTGTTACAGGGATTATACAGTGCAGCCAAGGGCTCCAAACAGAAATACACAAATAAGAGCTTTTTTTTCAGTAGACATTGCGTAGATAAAAATCAAAATGCAAAATACTGTAACTCTTCATCTGTGCAATAACAAGAGGAATAGCATGAAGCAGTAACAAAGCAAATAGGTTTTTCATAAATTATAATAATTGCCCTTCTTTTCTGATCACTCCTGTTGGGATATGTAAGCATTCTGGCATGAGCGAAAGCGAAAAAGGATTTAATGAAGAAAACCTCAAGCTGTTAAAAGTGATGCTGGATATGTAGCAGGAAAGGTGAGGAACAGTGCAGCCAACTTTGTACGTCTCTGGTGCTATTAAAGTTGCTTAAAGAGACTGTGTTGACATTAATAATAATAATAATAATTATCAGCATCATCTTATTTTCTCCCATTTCCTTATAGTTTAAACCGAAACCTAGTAGTGATGGAAGGGTTAAAGTCCCAACAGTGACATCATGTGCTGTCAAGGGCACATTTCCATTCTGGAGTTGAGGATGTCCATTGGCACAGCAACAGGCAGGGCAGCAAGAGGCCTGAATAGCAAGACAAAAGAGAAGGAGAAAATGTAGCATTGTGGTGCTCCCTGACAACCCTCTCTGCTTAGGAAAGGAGGATGCGTGCCAAAGGAAAGACAAAGGGAGGCTGAGTAGAGAAGAAGAAGATGAGATTTTCTTCCTACCATTAGTAGAGGTAGAGCAGGGGAAAGTAGAAGGGGCATACGTAGAAGAGGAAGAAGAAAAAGCCAGGGAATATCACAGAGGAGGCATAAAGTTAAGAATGGGACAGATTTTATAAAAAGGGAAACTGTGACCCTGGAGTCAACCAGGCTTAAGAAGACCATTATCCTGGCTGCTCTCTCCTGCCCACAGGCATGAGCCCACAGTCATCAGCATTTTTTTCTCCTCTGAAGCAGGTCCTCTGGCAAGGCCTCTATTTACTGCCTTGTAAAACCATAAGGAACCCGAACGATGTCATTTCTACTCGCTAATTTAACCACACTAAGTTCACAGAAAGCATTTTGTAAGAGGGACATGACCTGGCTTGTTAGCACCACATGTTGTAAGATACAGAAAAGGATCTTTCATACTTCAGAAGTCTTGTTTCTCAATTGCTGGTCTCTTACTTTTTAACTTCTTTGCCGTTTTGAATGGATTTCAAAACAAATCAACAGACACATAGAGTCTTTGGTTATTTTTGGCCAGAGTTGGATAAATGAATAGTCCAGAAAGTTTCTGACATTGTGCCAAATGTCTATGTGCCTAAAGTTTAAGAGTCATGTTTTCCAGGAAACCTTGAAGTTTGCCGAGATTTATGCTTTTGATATTGTCATCCATTACTGTATTCAAAGGAGTTGTCTGCATAAAGGTTGATAGAGGGCAGTCAAACCTTTTGCACTGAACAAATTATATCATTAGGTGTCTGCCTGTGGGTCAACTTGTTCTCAAGCCCCAAAAACTAAACACAGCTGAGTTCTAAATCCCCTGACAAATGAAGGCTGTGAGCAAGGATCATGAATAACATATGGCAAATGGAATTTCCAAACACCACACTGCCATACAATATACACCTGATAAATGGTTGTCTACAGTGATGCTGTTGAAAAAGGCACTTGATGCAAGCCTCATGCATGGCAGAGAAACATTAACAGAATTCTGCAAGTTATTTCAAAGCTGGCAAGGCGCTTATACGAATGTGTTGTCTGGTCCACCCTTCCCCAAGCAAGGACAACATCCTTGTTTTCTTGTACATGGTAACAAAGAGAGGTAGTAATTTGACTTGTCGTGCCTGAAGCCTGTGGGGCAAGAAGTGTAGAAACAAGAACAAAGACAGAATTACGATAGGAGAAGAAAGAAAAAGAGAAGATGAAGAAAAGGACAGCAAAATATTACTCAAGATTAACTTTTAGGTGCATTTGTAGACACAAAATTTAAAAGATTGCATGGCATTGTCCTAGATGAACAGCAAACAATTTTGTCCAACTAAATAAAAGTGTAAACACAGGAATCACTTTCCCTGATCGTCTAAAATGCAGCCAGCTCTGCAGCAGACATGAAGTTAGCACACAAAACCACTCGTTTTGTAAACAAAGTATGGGATGCTGCATCTGGACCCACCTGGGCAGCATTACAGCCCCAAAATCAAAATGTGCCACAGGAATTTGGCCAGGACCCCAGAGCAGTGCACAGAAAGTGATAAGGTAGGATATTGACCACAGGCAGGCAGTTAAAAAGGATAGTTTGTTATTTTTCTTGTTGTTATGAGTTTTTTTAGGGGGAAGGAGGGAATATGCTTTGGGGTTTGTGTCTTTGATTTTGTTTTGGTAGCAATTTCTGGAGTGGTTTGTAATATTGGTATCCTTTGAAAATTTATCTTTTTATATTTATATATGTGTGCATATGCACAAATATATGTGTTTGTTACTGCTGGCTAGCCTCTTGAGGTGCTACTTACCTTTAATGAGGTTTAGAAAATAATAATAATAATAATAATAATAATAAATATTTCAAATGCATTATTTTCAGAAAATGTGTAAAAAAATTAATAATTTTTCATTGAATTAGACTGATTTTTTTTTTAGCTAAGAAAAGAAACAGCAAGATAATTGGGATGTTGCATTTTCAAGTGCTCTCAGCATTTTCTCTGGAGTTTCATTTCAAACATGAACTAAATATAATAATTAGAAAGTGATTAAATAGTGCTAGGGACTGAAAGTAGTGGGTACATGCATTCAAATTATTTTTTTTAGATGCAAATAATTTTTGATTTTCCATTACAGTGATAAAATCAGAAAACAGGAATTCATTTTGCATTGACTCTAAATTATCTTTTTTTTTTTAATCTGTCTATGTCTCTTAAAGGAAGTCTCTCACCTTATTAATAGCACAGGGAAATACATGGATTTACTTCTAAGCTTCATCCAGTTTTTTCATATAAACATTTGTGTAAGCATAAATGAGAAAGTCACACAAGGCAAAAGTGGTAGGGAAGGGGAAGATAATAGCTTTTCCTTTAGCCAAAATTCCCACCAAGAAAGCAGGAAAAGGCTGTGTACCCACGGATCGCCCGTGTCAATTACAACTGGCCACTTAACCGATGTTAATGGGTTAAACCAGCGGTCATGTAGCAAGAATCACCATCACTGTGAGACCGAAGTTACCACTACTCTGGCTGTTAGGTGTCAAGTTCAACTCTCACAGATTGCCCAGTGTGGTCTCAGAGCCAAATTTTCAGATGTTCATCCATGCACAGAATAATGCACATGTCACTCAGGGCCTGTGCTTGCTCAGACAACACCTCCCTTAAGACTTCAGAAGAGAGATTTTCCTGCCTAGAGGTCATGTGGAGTCTCTAGGCAGACTGATGTGTAGTTCAGGGCATAGCTAAGTGCAGCACCATTCACAAAAGGCAATGTGGTAAGGTAACAATTTAAGAATCACTAATTCATGAATCTAAGTCTAATAATTATTTTTGCTGCCTCTGCTAACTTTTACAGTTTGAACTAAAATGTATGGATGTGCAAGTCAGAATTGCTTGGGGAAATCATACATCAGTCTACATTATGTAGGAAGTCAGATTAGATGATTGTAACACTTCTTTCATGACAGAAAAATTCATGACACTATTAGATGTTTTGTTAAATTGGACTCTAAGCGATAAGCAAAATTAATAGATTTCTGTATTTCCCTGGGTGGTCTGTCCATAACATGGGAATATTTGTGTTTCTCTGCTCTGATCTGCTTGTACATGCAATATATATGTGTGTGTATGGATCTAATGCTGATAAATAAATAACCTCATTCTCAGGCTGATTGCTTAAAAGCCCCATAGAAGATTGAGAAAATATGCTTTACACACTGATTTTGTGCATAAAGTAACTCTTAATCAAATTAGCCATTCTAGAGAACAAAACAGTCCCTTGCATTTCAGCGGAACCATCTGCGTGCATAAACCTTTGCAGGATTGGTCTCTAGATGTTGCTCAGAGTTGCAAAGAAGCTTAAGTGCTGAACATGTCTTCTGTGCATGTTTCTTTTTAGCCTGTTTCTGGCTCTATACCATCATGATTTTGTCGCAGGAAACATCTATGCTAAACATCACTGTCAATTCCAAGACAAGAGACACATTCAAAAGCACATGGAAGCTTTTTTTGTTACCATAAGTTGCCCGCAGAGGGTCCATTCATTCTGTTTGCTTGTTCCACTGTGTAATAGCTCAACTCAAGTATCAACAAGATAAGCTTTTAAAAGCAGAATATTCCCAGCTGTTGCGGTCAGGCAGCAGCAGCAGGTTCCTATCCGAGGACAGCAGAATAACCCAGTGCACTGGCGGCGATGGCAGTGTCGAGGGGAAGCATGTGTTCTCTGTACACAGTAGCGAAGGGTCCAATAGACAGCAATTAGCACCAGCAGAATGAAGATGAACGGTCATATACATAACCTTAATAAAAATGTCACAGAAGAGAAATCTCACACCATATGGATCCATGCTGAGCTTTTTTTTTTCCTTTTTTTTTCCTTTTTTTTTTTTTTAGGAGCAAGACAGCTCCATTTCTTTATAGCCTTTTGCATTAGTTTCTCTCCCGAGTTTTTTCCAGCCTTCTTCCTTCCTAAGCATTATGCAGATGCCGATTCATGCAATAACAAAGAAAAAATATATTTTCATTTCTGTATTTTTAAATACACTCTCATCCTCAGATTTTCGTCAAAAGTATCTTCCACTCAACCTTAGCAACCTGAGTAGGTTACTTGAATGCCATCAGACCCCATTTCCACTCACTTTTGGAAAGAAATTTGCAAGGTTTTATTCCTGCTGAATTAGTGTAGCTTGACAGTGGGTATTGCTTGTTCTCAGGTCTTCTATTTGTGTTTTGGACGTAGCAAAGACTATAAATTTTATCATTATAAACATCTCTGTTGCAAATAATAGTTTGTAAACAATTTTGGCAAAAAGCCTTTGAAGTACGAAGCTGCCTTTATGCCATCTTGGGGGTGTAATTTCCATTTTCCACCTTGAGATTAAAAATCCAAAGGCCAGGAGGAAAAATGATCAAGGGATGCTGGAGTAGGAAGAAAATATTTTCCCAGAAGGTCATATTAGAGTTTTGTGCTTATTGTTTTCAAGTCATGTCTTTGTCTTTCCCTGACCAAAAGAGAACATTTTTGATGCTTTACAAGCTTCATTTGAGGTCTGACAGCAACGCTTTGGTGTTTTCTGCCTTTTCTCTACACACAGTAATAAGATTCCTGCCTTTAGTACATAGCTGTGAATTTTTTTGATTATGTTAACAGAAGATAGAGATGGATGGGATCTCCCGAGATCTAACCATCCCCTTGCCAGTACGTGGGATTGACTATTCATAGCTGGAGATGTTTGTCTGAAGGTCTTCTGTGAAGAAGATTCCTCTATGTCCATCTTTCTTCTCCAGGCAAAAAAAGCTGACTGCTATCCTATTTCTAAAACTAGAAAATTATTAAAGTATTAAGGGTTATTGATCTCCCATTTTGCAAGTGAGCCTCATCTCTTGTTGTTATGTCTACATGGATATCAGGTTAAGTCTTTCCTCTTTATGACATCCCCTTGCATGCTTTCGGACTGTTGTCATGTCTCCCTCTGTTTTCTCTAGATTAAGCAAATTCCTTTCATGCCATATCCTCTGCATCTGCAGTAATGTCTTCTAGGCTTCTGATTATTCGATTTGCTCACCTCTGGATTCTCTCTTTATTTGATTTGTAGTCTTCTTGAAGTATGATGCCCAGAATTATGGGCTTCAGCTGAAACTGAGTGCTGAGGTGGGATAGGAGGGCTATTTCACATGTCTTGCAGACTATACTTCTGCAGAAACGTCACATCTTTTTTCAGTAGACAAGAACAAACTTGTCGTCTCCTAGCTCCATTGGTTCTCCAAGAAAAAGCTTTACATGGCAATAGAATGACAGATCATGACTTGAAAACATGCAAAAGACAGAATTTGTGGAAAATACCACCATTTTACACAGGATTCAGTCCTTCCAATACTTAAGTTTTATGAGCAATTTTACCGATGGGAGCATTCCCATTGAAATGAATGACCATGCTCACGTGTACAAAATTTGGTTGCATGAGAGTGATTGAAGGATTGGGACCAAGATATTTCAGAGAAAACACAATGGAAAACTCCAAATGGAAATCTGGATTTCTGTTGCCTCTTGTGCCACTGATTTTCTGTTAATCTGATGTAGTATTTCTAAGGACAGGGTCCAGAAACATTTCTTGCAGGAAAGCAAATCTAGCAAATCTAGCAAATCTTTATTTAGAGAATGAAAACATTATTATCTCAAGGAACAAAGCAAAACTCAGAAATACCCACAGGACTGCAAGTGTAGAAAAAGGCTAGTATGAAATCTCATCTTCCCCCTAGTTCCCCTAGTTTAGCCTTAGTGATGACAGCAATCCACTTACAGCATGCACTAAGGCATGTCTATCTTCATTTAACTATGCTCACTTGTGGTCACGCTGCCATATAACTCTCTATGCAGATGGGAAATGGATGCATGCTTACAAAAAATGCCTTTAACAATTTTAAATGGAGTGAATAATGAATGATTTCAGGCTCAAAAACCATACGAGTTGCTCTCCCTTCTCCAAACCCCTAACTACACATTCCCTGTATGATCTGAACATTAATGCTTGGGGACTATTGACTTGACATGATTCAGAGATGGCTGGTTTACATCAATATTTCTAAAATCCCTCTTATTATCTTGCATATGTCAAAGTGTGATAAGAAGAAAGAAGGATGAAGCTATTTATAATTCAGAATGACTGATACCAAAAGGTATTTAAAATCAAATCACAGTATGTCAGAGTTTACTTTTAAATAAGCTTAAACAAAAGACACAGTTTGAAAACAATTAGTAAATCTGACAAAATTAACTTTGACCTTACAATCTTATAAATGCCAACACAGCTTTTCTTCCAGTGTCAGTATGCGTGTGTGTCTACGTGTGTATTTTCAGCAGTAATTTCACAGCAAAGAGCCATACTGAGACTTAACTCTCAGGCAAGAATTATGCTTCCCTGCTCAGGAGCTCCCCTTGGGGGAATGTGCTATTTCACTGCTCACTTATGCTGGAAATACATCTATACAGATGAGTCAGATTAGTGCTTAATTATTTTCATGATTTCTGGTAAGCAGACATTTTCTGCCAGCCCAGACTTTCAGTCATCTCCACTCCTCAGCTCACAGAGGGTCTTTTTAGTTTTTTTCCTAATTTCTCTTAGTCTTCCTCAAAAAAACCCCAAAACAACCAGGTGAAAATCTAAACTCTCTACCTTCCACCCAGCCTGGGAATGGAGATTGTAAAGACACAAAAAGCGTGCTGGTGAGCTTGTCAGTGTGCTAAGCCAGAAGGCAGTTCCCTTTTACCCTGAATTTACCAGTCCAGCCATCAGGACCCTGACACCAGCTGGTGCCTATGCTTTCTTCTTCTTGTCCAGACTATCTGCAGACTTGCCTGGACAGAACAGTTTGCATGTCCTCCCTTTAGAAGGAGACAGCCCTTTCTGTAAACTGAGAAGACCTAGAAGCCCGTCCTTTATCTCAACTGACCTTCATAGTTTTTTCTTACTGAGTTAATTCCTTGTCCAGCCACCAGGCAGCAAAATACAGTATCTTCCTGGAATTTTAGGGGTCTCAGTTATTTGGGATCTGGACTACTGGATGATGCGCGTTTTTGCTTTCTGTTGTTCTATGCAGCTATTTGTGTGTTACTGGGTCATTTCTAAGCCTGAGGACTGGGTTCATGCACCTGACAGTTTGTTTTAGTCCCGTCTTCCATCTGCATGCCAGCTACACAAAGAATACATGAGGTGACAAGCCAGAGGGTCACCAAAGTGAACTCCTCAGTGGAGGAGACAACATCCAGATCCCTGCCCCTGGAGTGGCACATTTCAGCACCCAGGGCTTGACAAAGCCCAAAAGCTATAGGTGAAATTTCTAGATGGTCTATGGAGCATCATGGCTTCACTGGGGGTAAATAGTGCCTGACCAATCTGGTGGCCTTCTATGATGGAGTGAATGCAAGACTTGGTAAGGGAAGACCAACTGATGTTATTTACCTGGACTTTCATAAGGCCTTTGGCACAGTCACACTCAACAACTATATCTCCAAATTGGAGAGACATAGATTAGAAGGACGAACTATTCAGCATCTAAGAAATTGTCTAGATGGATGCAGCCAGAGAGTTGTGGTCAATGGCTCTATTTCCAGATGGAAGCTGGTGAGAAGTGTTGCTCAGGGCTCTGACTTGGAATTGGTGCTCTTTAACATCTTTACCAACAACACAGACAGTGAGACAGTGCACCCTCAGCAAGTTTGCAGATGGCACGAAACTGAGCAGTGCAGTTGACAGACCAGAAGAATGGGATGCCATCCAGGGGGACCTGGACAAGCTTAAGAAGTGGGCCCATGAGAACCTCAAAGTTCAGCAAATCCAAGTGCAAGGTGCTGCACATAGGTCAGGGCAATCCCAGATGTGAGCTCAGAACAGGAAAAGAAACCACTGAGAGAAGCCCTGTAGAGAAGTTCTTGGGAGTTCCTTTCAGTAGATTTTTACTGAGCTAACACAGACTTAAAATAACTTTTTCCTGTGCAGAGGAATCTACCACCCATCTTTCTAGACTCTTACACATATTCCCTCTTTCCACACTGGAGGATAGCAAGCATCTGCCAGCTGAGCTGTTTGCCATCTGTCCACAGATGTCTTTTTCAGCATCCTCCTAACATTTTGAAGTGTATTCCTTGATTGTCACCCCTCCCTGGACATGCTGGTGAGATTACAGAAGATGTCTGGACATAATTTGTCCATTGCTGGCAAGCAAAATTTAAAAGCTTCCACTCCAGTAGTCTGAGAACTCAGTTTTTGAATATGGCATGCAATTCAGGCAATCCATGAAAACAAATTGCCAATTTTGATTTGCAATTGCTTAAAAACCTACCCTTTTATGAATGTTTGCTTAGTCCTGCTGGTGATTATATTCCTGATCTCTTTATATAGAAAGTAGGCTTCTATGCAAGTTTAAGAAAAAATCAATGTACAGACTGGTTTTTCTTAAATTTATTAATTAAATTAAAGATTGACCTATTAACTTAAAATGAATTATACTTTGCTCTCAGTCCAAAACTACATTTGTATATGTAGTAACAGTCACTTATTAATGCTTTTGTTGAAAGTGCTATCCCTCCTGGCTCTGTTTATTTTCAGAAGACAGCTCCAGAATACGGACTTTCACTTACAAGCAAAAAAAGTCACCCTTTATGGCACTAAAAATGATTTTGAGAACCTAAACCAAAGTCTGATGGGTTGCCTTCCATAGCCTAGGGACAATGTAGAATGACAGCCATGCTGTGTGAATCACTTCATTCATCTCTGTCTTTGCTTTGACTTGCTCGTTGTTATTTATTTACATACTATGGGCCAGACTCTCTCCTGTGCCAGAGTTCCACTCAGCACAGTTTGGAGATGGGTCATAAGGAAGTCATTACAAATCTCTCCAGTTTTGTGAGTGCTCCTGGTCTCTGGACCATTTCTCCTGTTTGCCAGGCAGTCCTATATAGCATCTCAAGTGAGGCTCTTAATGGTGCATTAACTTCAACATGACTTACAGATATGCCAAATCCATGGCACATGTTTTGGGTCCTGGCATATACAGTTGAAAATAAAAGTGGCCTGATTTTGTAAAGATCAGGTAAGTTTTCTGAACCTTCACAGTAGTTGATATAGTTGTTGATATAGTAAAATTTAGGCCATTTTTGATGAAGACACTTGATCTGAATAAAGATACAGAATTATATGCAGTCATCAGTGACGGAAAATATATCACAACTTGGTTTGTTCAATGCCTGGTGCAATTGATCTGGAGGCTTTCAGGAACTTCTGTATAATACAAAAATCACTTGGAAAGAGGAGACTTTGGGAGGTTCTTCTCAAGTGAAAAGGTTAAAAATTATGACAAGACGGATATCACTACTGGAAACCATTCTTGCTTCCCTCTCACTTGATATCAAGCACCACTGCCCAGACTTTTCCCATATGTCTGCAGGATGTTTGAAGAAGAGCCTGGAGAGCTGCTGCTGCATTCTGAGCTCATACCACCCACTTCAGGCACTCCAGAGAGGTGTCTGGTCACCACAGACTCTCTCTGTAATTGGAGGAGAAACATATCTCCAGAGGGTGTCTGGCCACTTGAGATCATCACCTACTTTAAAGAGAGCTGAAAACGACTTGGATCCTAACATATGGATTGCTGTGAAGTGTCTAAGGTTAAGTGAACAGGATTTTTAACTATTTATCTTCACGTGTAAATAGTCTTATGGAAAGATAATGATAAATTTCCCTCTATGAATTCCTTTGTGAATTAACTTGAATGCTTACTGACTTAATTGTTTATTGTCCCACAAATGCTAAATTATTCTTGCAACACTCCTGTTCAGTGACAGGACCTAATGGACAGATGGGGAACTGAGGCCCTAAGGGTGGAAACATAAGTTTCCATGCATCTTCAGAGCCCAGTGTGAAATTACTGAGTCCCAATCTTTCTTACTCTTTTTTTCTTTTATCCTTTCTGTCACAGCAGAGTTCCCTCTGACTGACATTTTTCAGTGCACCTGTAGCTAGACCTGCAGTGTCTCCTCAAGCATCTCTGTGCTAAAGGCTGGGGCAGAAGCCATACGATTTCGGCAACTGTGTGTGAAGCTGATATCTCAGGGGTACAGTCCCTCAGTCAAATTCAAATAAACCAAGGGACTGCTTGCCGGGTAATGGGGTAAGTGACCTGCATAAAGATAGAGAGATGCATATGTACACACATATGGACATGTACCCACCCATGCACTTGTCCACCGGTCTCATTTACTCAGGAAGTCTTGCTAAAACACTGCCATGTATTTAGCAACCTGTTACAAGATACAAGCACAGGGTACCCTAGCTGGAGTTTCCTGGACCACTGTACCACTAGCATTTTCTAATTTATGACTGCTTGATACAGGAACAGTTTTAAAAGTCTTTTTATAAAGTTCAGTTAGGGAAGTGTTCTGACTTCAGATTTCAAAACCTCCGAAATACCACACCGAGACCAATGTAGTTTGTTGCTTATCTGCTTTTTGGAGACTTCTTTCACTGTGAACGCTTAAGCTATTTGTATTAACAGAGGGACAGACAAAACTTGTTGTTTTTTATTTTCTTTGTGGACTACTATTAGCAGAAGATGAGACAAGTGCTTTGCCAGTGGGATCTAAGGCATTAGGATAGTAAAACTCAGTTTGCTTAGGTTCTACTCCACCTGCCGAAGTCTTCTCCTCTTCTCTGCTGCTTCCCTCCTTCCAGGCACTCTTCTTTCTCCTGCACAGCTTGCATCCACCATTCAGTTTTATTCTGTCCATCTGCCCAATCCAGAACTCTCAGACCTTCCTATATCCTCCCAGTTTCTTTGCCTAAATAGTCCTTGTGCACTGTGTCAACCCCTGACTCCCCCTTGCATCCCAAACCAATTTTCTGTTCATTGAATCTCGTGCTACACTTCCAAGATCCTTGTCCAGTCTTCCTGTGACAGTGAGATCTCAAGGAACTGAGTGCCACCCTACAAATCTGGATATCGCCTGCAGCTCAGGTCACACCATTCACAGAGCAGTATTGCTGGGCAAGGTCCTGATATTACGGGGTAGGGTGAAGGGTCTGTATCAGACCATTTTTCTGTAAGAGGTCATAGAATCATGGAAACACAAAATCACTTCGGTTGGAAAAGACCTCAAAGATCATCAAGTCCTACCTTCAACCAGATATAATTAGTGAGAATGGATTTCTGAGAAAATTTTAGCTGCTAAAATCAAGCTCTATAGTAAGTACACTTAGTCCGATTTTTCAAGGCAGTAGAATCTTGTTAGAAAATGATTCACACTTGATCAGCACAAAGGACCACTTCCTTACCAAGCGTGAAGTGCCTCCTGGAAAGCAAGCAGGCGTTTGGAGAAGTAATCCACTAAGAAAAATGCATTCAATCCTAGGATGATACTGGAAACCATGTCAGGCAATGTCCATAAACTTGGAATTTCATATTAGATCAGTAATGCAGAACTTATGTTCAGGTGCTTCACCTTATTTTAGACATCTCACCCAGATGCCCCTTTCTATGGCCAAAGAAGAGAAGTTGACTCCAGAGAGTTTTTAATCCCAGCTCGGGAAAGCAAACAAGGTAATCCCTCACCCCAGCACAGGCAGTTCTCCCACAGAAGCCTGAGCCCGGTACACCTCTTTTTGTGATAACACTTGTCTTAGAAACTTGAGTAAAGAGAATGAATGTGAAAGTGTTTCTCAGGCTCACTCTTTCTGAAGGAAGCAATTGCACCTAGCAGAGCTCGTGCCACAGAAGGTGTGTCAATCTCTACCAGCACTGCACCTCTGTTCACGCAAGTCACACATGGCTGGGTGATCCTGCAGATATCATTAATATTTTTGAAGAACTGTTTCCTAAGCTGGGAAAGAAACACATTTGTTGCCTGGGGTGGCTCCTAGACTGTAAATCATATGGTAACCCCATGTAAATGCCTTATAGAGCTTTTAATGAACTGTACCCTATAGGTGAAAGCCAACAGCAATATTAGAAATGGTGTTTATTTTATAGCCTAGAAACTGCATTTTAAATGGTAGTCTAGGTTTATATGACAGTTCTATTAAATATAAAATAGACCCATTACAAAGAAAGCCCTTTACATCTGCTTTTATCTGTGTCTAAATGGCATGCCCAGCTCTGCAATTCCTCAAATGAGACATTTTTAGAACTTTATTTATGTTGCAGCCATAACAAACTAGCAACTAGAAAACTATAATGGGCACAAACGACTAATAAAAATGAGATTGTTGAAAAATACTTCTTAATAGCAATTTACAAAGGATCCTGATAAAACAGAACTGAGGTTGCGTTTCCCTGGAAGTTTGCCACCACTGTAATCACAGCCATTTGGCAACAGGTACTCCCCCTCTTCCATCTTCTGTGACCATTTCCCTCTGAGAATGCTGAAAGCCAAGTGCTCTGAGGTTATTCCCCCGCCCTGCCATTGGGCAGTTGGTGCCTACGGATCCAGAGACATCCTCAGGGAGTTCCCTTTTCTCCCCTCCCACCGTGCACTGGCTTACCTGGAGGAGAACATCTTAAGGGCTTTGTCACTTGCGCAGTGGGGAGCAGGGCAGCAAGGCACGATCTGTCCCAGGCGTGCAGAGAGTGCCCTGTTTCCTCCTGAAACCTGCATCACTTCTCTGATGAACTGATCTGTTTATACAAGCTGGCTAAGATGAGCAGGTCAAACTTTTTGTTTACAGACTGAAAACTGTTTTGCCCTGAGCTCAGTAACAGCTGCCCAGGCAAAAGACTGGGAGTTGAACTCATTTCTTCTGCAGGGCAAGCTTTGTGGGATTTTGACAATACCCATGTGGCCATTTGTGTGATGTTAGGAGGAAACTTCCTACCACCCAAGGAAAAGAGGCCTTCTTCCAGATGTGCACTTGTCTGCAGCAGACCTTCTCACTAGGCATGGCAGGCAAGGGCAAGACAGAATGTTCAAGTAGAGGTCAAAGTCCTTGGTTTGATCTAATTGCAGGTAGTGATGAATATCCTTGAGTATAAATTGATGTCTTAACCAGTTCAGCGTTGTATCTGTGTACGGAGGAAAAGTTCCTCCTAATGAGATTTTATAACACACAGAAAAGAACAAAATTTAGGAAAAATTTGAAAGGTTTTGAATCAGCAGGAGCTGAAAACATTCCACAGTGCATTAGAAAGAGAATCGTGATATTGAGGTAAAAAAATGACGCCCTAATGTCACCTAAGACATACACTGGAAATTGGGTGTTCATGACACTACCTCAGGCTTGCAGAGTGAGAGATTGTTCAAACTCCATGCAAAGTAACATTTAAAACAATGTGGGAAGCCTTACCCAGCCTCTTCAACCTTCCTACCAGAAGCACTAGAAATAACAGCCATGTACCAGGAATCTCAACCCAGCTCCCCTCTATCGGAGTCACATCTTTCTTGCACTCTTAACTCATCCATCATGCTTGCTCGTAGTTTACTTTGCAATGAAAGCTATACATTATGTCCTTACAAATTCTTTTTTTACCCCAAACAGATTCAGCAGGATAGCCTGAACTATCTGAGACTGGTGTTATGTGAAAAATAGAGCATGCAGAAGTACAAAAGGAACTTTGAAAACGCAGGTACAGGTAGACATGCAGTATGCACACAGGTTCAGGTATAAATGCAAGTGGTAGATATTTGGTACACTGTGAGGATGCATCATTGCTGGGATTTGCAAAAGCTTGATTTATTACAGCTCTGTGGCTGTCAACATGTAGAGTTAGCCTTTACATAGACCACCCTTGGCTTTTGCATTGAAAATGAAAAATTTGACCAAAGAGAGAAAAATAGCTATTAAGCTCCAAACAAAATTATGGCAGCAAAAGTGGCAGGAGCTGCAGAGGCAGCATCTGTTTAGGGCTGGTCTAGATGCAGCATGTGGATAAGCCTCAACTGTGCGTAGCAGGGCTTCCGCTCTAAATGCAGACAAACCTTTTTCTTATTTTCTTGTTGTTTTTGTTTGTTGTTTTTTTGTTGTGTTGTTTTGTTTTGTTTTGTTCTGAGAAAACCAAGGAAATTAACACACACATTTCCCCTAAAAAATTTTAGCTAACGTGAGCACTAGTGTAGTTACACAGTCTGTTAACTGATCCAGTAACATAGACCCCAGTTTATTTGAACCGATCCTAAGAGAATTATCAAAACAGAAAGCATAAGAAAAATTTGGGTTGCTTTATGCTCAGGGGCAACCAGTAAGAATACTTCTGTGAGCAAGATGAGTAGGATCTGACCCAAAGAAACACATTTGGCAGATTCATGAAAACCGGAAAATCAGTAGTAGCTATTGAGAAATCAGTCATATTTTTAAGTTGTCCTGCTGAGGATTGCCTTTAACCACATCTCCCCTCCCCTTTCTGTCTCCCCTTCACCCAGAGTTTTGTCCCAAGTACTTAATTGTGAGTAAAATATTTGTACTGGGAAGACATCAAAGGCACTGATTTTAGAAATTCAATTTTATATAACGCTAGACCCCTGAACTTCAGAAAAAGTTCATTTCGTCAACTATCACTAATCATCTGTGAACCTAGTGCTCTACCAACTAAAACACAGTATTATGAATAATGGATTTACCCCACATCTGAAGCATAAGAGTAATTACAAATGTGAATATAGGCAAAGATCATGCTTTGCGTGATTCTATTTTCTGCTTTGGCAAAAAAGTGCAGAAATGAACTGATACCTTGTCTTTAGAAAATAGGTAGCCTGTAAAGTCAAAAAGTGTAAAGGAAATACTCAATGAAAGTCTGAGGTTTTAGGTTTTTTTCGTATCTGTTCCATTATTTTTTTGCATCTTACTCCTCCTCTGTTCTTCATCTTCAAAGCCTCACTGAAATTATGACCTTAAAAGGTGCCAGTTCCCCACTAGCAGAAAAAAAAGGCCATTCTCTCCTATTTCTCTGGCAAAAAGGGTGCTAACACTTTAGGGAATGAGTCTTTGGTATGATTAGAATATTTTCACCTTTACTTGAAGCAATGTGATTAGAAGATGGGAGGTTGACCCTGAGCTGGAAATGCTGCATTCCTGCTGCCTTCAGCAATGCAGAACAGCCACTTGGTGACAGGGAAATGAGATGCATTTGGAAACATCCACCCCTGTCTGAGGAGAGCTTTCATCCTCCTTTTCCAGCAGAAGAAACACTTTCTTCAAATGCTGTAGTTATATACAGAGCATGAGCTTTCACTGGCTCATAAAATTGCATTTAGGAGAGGAGTAGCAAGATCCAACATCTCCAAATCATTAGAATGGGGACCAGAGAAAGCAGTTTAAAATTAATAGGGCCATACCTATTAATTAGTGAAAGGGCAGTTGTACAAGGCTTCTGAAAAAGGAACAGTAGTGATTTAAAATAAAAATTTAATTAGATATTGGAATCATATTTTCTATGTGTAAAAAGTAATCTCTTTCTTGGATGACAGAAATAAGAAAAATCAGTAGTGCAAGAAGGAAAATAAGTCAGTACTGCAGAAAGGAACATACTGCTCAATTTTTATCTGTGACAAGCTGGTTTTCAAAATAAATCTGAAAAAAACCTGCTCCCAGAGAGGTAAAGGCATAATTCACAGTAAAACCAAAGGAAATTTCATGTATCTCCTGGAGACATACCCCAGGCCCATCAGAAATGAATGTCAAAATTAGGTACTTCCCATGCCATGTGAGGATGGCAAACTTCTCTCTGCAATAATTGGAATTTTATTGGTGACCAATTGCATTTATTCTGTCGTATGCTGTTGTGGATCTCTCTAATTGCATATATATCAGTGTTTTATCATTAATATCAGTCAGAACACATCTCCTGAGAATGTGTAACTACATGAAGAAAATTACATTCTTCATTCATTTCCCAAGTCACAATTTTATTTATATTGCTTTCCTGATCAGCTCTGGAGCGCATGCTTGGTTATCTTCTACTAATTCAGATGTCTATGTTATAACATTCCAGTTCAAAGCAGGGGACTGGAGTGAGAGATTTTTGGTTAACATTTGTCGCTTTTGTTTTGTGATGTTTTTCCATTCTGAAAGTACTCACATAGAATGTAAATCAATATTTTCAATGTTTTCCAGTTTCTGGACCCCTGAATTTTCTTCCATGGAAATATGGATGCTTGCATAGACAGTTTAAGCTGTTCCTGTTTGGCTATAGGTTTGGTTTTTATAGCTACAGTAACCTTCTCCCCTACAATTCTTCAAGAATTTTCTCATTTCATATTAAAACTCAGTCTTACACTGGTAATAAACAAACCTCAAAATATTCAGATCGCATTCATTTAAGTATGAGTTTGAATATATACCAGAACCTTTTGTGTCCAAAGTTCTTGAGGAAAAAATAGGTTGCCTCTTATTAATTGGTTAACAAACATTAGGGGAAATTGCATCAGTCTTCTTTTTCTTTACTAAAAAATGCAGTAAAAAAAATATTTCTCTGTCACTTGAAGGTCATGAAAGGTTGCAGAGACTGGGTTATCCTACCCTGCACTTCAGACTGGCTTCCAGTCATCTTATTTTTAGAAACTAGAACTAGAATAAGAATAATATTTTCACGCGTATGCAGCAATTTAGAGAAACTCTCCTCACCAATTCAAGCTTTTTGAAACGAGTTAGGCATGTAGATCTTAGGCTGACCATTAAAAGCATTAAGGATTAATCCAAGCTATTGTCAAACCACATTACCAAAAAAAAAAAAAGAATGGGTAGATTGGGATGAATTTTATTCTAAACTCCTAAAGAGGATACAAGTTGTAACCAGTGCAAGTGATACAGAATGAAGATGGTCTCTAGTTCTTCCTTCTTCTGAAACTGCACTTATACTGAAAATGCATAAACATATATTTTGTTTATAACGTATACAAGTCAACCAACTTCTCTCATAGGAGATCACGCCTTATTTAAGGTCAGGAAAAAGCTATTAGGGAAAATAAAAAATGCAGCCTAGAAAAAGCAAGTCTCTTCACCTGAATTTATGCAGTTGAAACTAGATTTCATCTCTTCTGATTCAAAGCACTGTTTCTTAACTCCTAGGTTAAAATTACTGGGTGCACTGGTCACAGTGAGGCACCATAACTTGATGCAATCACAAAAGCTGTCCTGTGAGCCTGGTCCTCCTGAGCACTTTAGGGCTGGGCCTTTAGGGCTGCATGTTAAATCCTAAACCCAACGTTTTTGAAAGATCTAGCTTTTTCACACAAGCACAAATAAGCTTTCTCAGAGGTGTCTGGTAGCAGCTGTTCTTTCCTGGATGCCCAAATCATGTTCTTTCAAATTGCAGCTTAGTTTTCTACTGGCTTATAGCTGAACTCCATAAAGTAGGATTGTTTGGCTGAATTTGATTTGAGGGCCAACAGAGTGCTTGTCGGCTCTTGCTTCCACACACTTTACCTCTGTCAAACCTCTCAGGACTATTTGTCTTTTGTGCAATCCAGCCAGATGCTGGATGGCCATCCCTGCAGGGCAATTGTGTCACCAGCTGAGATTCACAGCCTGACTGTCTTCACAGGCATTGTCAGATTGTCAGCATCTCCTGCTTCTCACTACTTCACTTTTCCACTAACGGTTCTAAAAAAAAAAAAAAAAAAAAAAAAAAAAAAAAAAAAAAAGTGAAGGAAAAAAAAAAGGTTTTGGTGACTAGTTGGGTAGCTGGGGAAGATAATAAAGATATGAACTCTTACCTCTCCTCCCAAAAGATGCAAACTAAACCACCCATTGATCTGGGAGGAACTCATTAGAAAGCCAAAACCAAGTGCAACAAATCATGTAAAACATCTGCAAGTGACTTCAGATACAATACATGATGGGAGGGTTTTCCGTGTCCCAGAGAGCCACGAGTTCAACTTTCACCAAAAACCAAGGATTGCTTCTGGGTGAGAACCACCACCTCCGCTTGAGTAACTTGAGGCATCAGGGGTTCAGGGCTCATGCACTGAGGTGTTGTTGTCAGCTTGTGTAAAAAGACCCTGCTATCCTCTGTGTCACTGGGGAATATTCTCTCAAGCGATGGCTTTCCTAGGAGTATTTTTAGAGTTTCAGAAAGTGAAGTCGAAGGTAAGATGGCTGTGTACAGAGAAAGATTATATTCCAATAATCACTTCAAAGAGAATGGGGGGAGGAAGGCATGTTTCTAATTTCTATACAAAAACAAAGGAAGTAATTTCTTTCAAGGTTTTTTATTTGTTTTTTCAAATTGCACAGTGCTCAACTTTTAAAATAATAATCATTCTTGACAGCCATTTAATAATTGTTAGTGATCTATAGCTTTATTATAAAGTACTCATCTAATGATGTATTTCCTTTACCCTAAGGGCCAAGTACAAAGCAGGGAAATTATCTCGGTGATACTTTTAATAACTTCCTGTGGGATTGCAAACTCTGGCTGAAGCTGTCTCTGCAAAAGAGTTAATCATGTAATTTCACAGATTAGACAACACAGGGTTACTAATGAGAAACTTCAGTTCAGTGATAAACTCTTTTTTTTTTCCGAGAATATTTTGAGAGGCCTGTAACCTTTGGCTGACACCCAACGAGGCTATTAGTTTAACCATGGGATGCACTACCAAATGTACAAGAGTCAGCAGAACTTTTCCTTCTGAAAATTGCTCGTAACTTTCTGTGAAGAAGCCTTCGAAAACCCAGAAAGGATAGACGGAAGGGAAAAATCAGGCAACAAGGGGCTGACTTATTGGCTTCTGATAACTGGCATGGCTTCAGCTTCCAGTTTCTTTTCAACAATGTCCGCTCACTATAGCAACCCCAGATCCCATTTAAATGTCATGCTGCCCTCTGTTCTATAAACATGTATCATCCATCACTAAATATTTAGATCTGAATTGTTGGAGCTGAGTTCTGTGCCAGGGGTAAGGGGATTAATTCCTTTCAAGGCCCTCACATGATGGATTTTTCACTGAAGTAAACATCCGAGAAGAGCTCACACTACGGCCATAAAATATATAAATAAAGTTTAAAGTTTAATTAAGTCAACATTATTTAAAGTGGTTGTCATATTTTATGGTGAACTCTCTGTGTTTATTTTGTATGACTCCTCATAAATAGTCTCTCCCTTTCAGACAAAAGGCATGGCTGGGTTAAAGTTAAGGGTCCCATGCATGGTACGGGAAGGAGGATCTACCGGGCTGGGGGGATCCAAAACGCTCCGTATCGGGTCCTCTGCTATCTCGTGTCTTCCTAATGAGCTGAGATGTTGTGCAGACACAGGAAAAGCATGGTGGAGTTTACAACAGGCGTGACACAGGAAAGTCCTTTGAGTGGCTATCTGGAGTGAGAGCCTCCACCAGCCCAGTCCAAAGGCTGCTGCTGTTGGGCAGGCAGGCAGCAGGGAAGGAAATGGGGCTAGGAGGGGGCAGGTCAAGAGGTGCAATCCCTCCCCACCCCTACCAGCAAGAGGATTGTACCATGTGCTGGGAGAAAGCTGGCATTCCTCCTCTCCCTAAACAAGTCCCTCAACCCAACAAGGTATATATTCAAGAGGAAAATTATATGATGTCATTATGTGGCCTAATCCTTTGGAACAGAAAAAGGAATTTTAAAGGTGAAAGAAAATACATGGAAAAATTAATCAAAGTGATTGTTAATCAATGCTGTCCTGTAGGGAGGTCTTGTAATGCCCTGATAAGGATTCCTAGATAATTAGCTAAGCAGACAGTGAGAAAGGGTGAACAAAATGCTAGAGATCCAGGTCAAACCTGGGGAAAACTTGCATTCAACTTCTGCATTTCCTCGGCTGCCATGGGCTGCTCCTGCCCACGATCTCTGCCTCTGCTGTCCATCTCTATGTCAGCCATGCCTTACATCCCGAGTTAAGGGGCTTGTTATAAGAACAAGCACAAAACTGTTGTGAGATGCTCATATTCTTGAGGGATGTATGCTGTGTAAGTTTGAGGCCTCATTTTGTCTCTTTTTATCAGGATTTTCTCTATCTGTGAAAGAGGGCTGCATCTGTCTCTGAAAGAGGACTACAAACATTACTAGGACAGTAGACTTCAAAGACAGAACTAGTAGCAGAGGTATTAGCTGTGACAGGAGTTTGTTGCTATTTTTCTATGAGACTGAGAACAAGACATTTCATATTTCTGATTCTTACTAATGAAACTGGAATAACAATATTTTATCTTGCTTAACCTGCTTCAACTGTAAAGGTCCTGTGGCAGGGCTTGTCTTTTACAATGTGTACACAGTGCTCACACCAAAAATGTCCAGTCTGGAAATAGTCACCTATAGCTGCTATTGTGCTGCAAACACTGAAGCAGGAGAAGAGCCTATTCCCCCTTTTGATTCCAGTTATTTCTCTCTGAACAGTTTTAATTGCAGACATGTGAGAAAAGAGCCAGAAAAAAATGTAGGTGAACGTTATTCCTGTCGCCATGTATGCTCATTCATCTGGTACCTATTTATAAAGTAAATATGTACATGTGTATGCATGTCTGTGTATGTACATGCACACACACATTATTCTCAAATAATACTTATATATTATTATGGTATTAAAATACCATGTTTTACCTATGATCATGGACATGTTCACTCAAACTCAGAAGCACAGGTCATGCAGTGTTCGTGAGGGGAAATGCAAGGCACGCTTTGTCCAGACAGAACACATGCAGAAACACAGACTAAACTGAACTGAATTTACCAGACAGTAAATTCTCTTTCTAGCAAATGAAGCCACATGATGAAAGATCCCTCTGCTTTCATTCTGTATCTGTACTCATTATGTTGCCCCAAAATCTTTAGCATTAGGTAACACGATCATGCTGAAGGTAGTAAGAAATTTAATGAGGTCTTAATCTGCATGACAGGTTAAAAGCTATGAGAGTTTCTAAGGCTCTATGTGGTATAAATGGAGTGCAAACTAATATTATTTGATAAGATAGGAAGAGGCCCAGCTGAAGGGAAAGCATTTCCCTGCAGGCTTTGGACTTTGGTTAGAAGTGAAATTGTTAAAGCTGAAAAGAAGCAAAGAGAAAAAAAAGAGAGAAAGAGAGAAAGAGAAAGAAAGTGAGAAAGAGAAAAAAAGAACGCAAGAAAGCAAGAAAGCAAGCAAGAAAGCAAGCAAGAAAGAAAGTAAGAAAGCAAGCAAGCAAGCAAGCAAGCAAGCAAGCAAGCAAGAAAGAAAGAAAGTTAGTTTCATAATTCCAGAGCAAGCAAACAGTTTCGAAAAAAAATATAGAAAGAGAAAAATGTTTAATTTGAACTTCATTTACAAGCAGTAAGGATTTGTTTCAAAACAGTTAATACTGGCCAAAAGTCACTATTGCTACTTTTAGTGGCACGGAGGGAAATGCAGCCTGTGCAAAGAAATAGTGCTAAACTTGTTCATCTTGTAAGTCCTGTCCTCTGTGTTTGTCAGCCAGCAAAAGTGGCTCACAGGGCCTGAGACTTCCTTTCTGAGCTGCCAGAACTGGGAAATGGGAGGCATATTTGATTGCACCAGCATTTGTCACACAAGATATGTATTGCAATATGCAATGATATTCATGTCTGATAACATCTGCTACACTTCCCTTGAGGAGGGCGCATTTAGGGCGCATGAAATCACCACCCTGGGGCTCACACACTGGAAAAGCCCTACAGAAAGGACTAAGCAGGACTGGCATGCAGGCGTTGTTTTAGCCTCACTCCCTGACATCGGGATGGATTTAGATCCTAACCTACTGGCTGCACTCCTGACAAGCTGTGTTTTAATACATCACTCTGCCTTCCAAAGGTCAACCAGATAAGCCATCCATAAAATGCACTATTAGTGTTAAATTTTTCTCTTCGCAACTTGTCCCCCCACCTATGGTGTCAGCTGCTTTGGCAAGCAGCACAGCAAAGGCCTGGTGTCTCTCCTGCTGTTGGTCTTACACAGATGAATGTAAAACTTCTGTCACGTGGTTTGTATCCCCAAGCACCTTGAAAGCTGAGAGCACAGTGAAGTATTAATTTCATTTCTGAAATACTAGAGGTGAGAGGCAAATATATTTACTATTGATATAGACAAATATACACATTTTCAAAGTAAAACCAAAACCAAGTACTATTTTGCTAGTATTTTAAAGGGGGTGAGTGGAATTTACAGGAAAACAGATATCTCATCTCATGAACATTTCTGATGAGTCAAAAGTTTTCTGACTTCTACTTTTGTGGCAGCTATTAGATATGCCAATGCCTTGTTCAATTAAGGACAAGTGCCTGCTAAGAGAACAATCCCCTGGAAGGGAGGAAGAGTTCAAGTAGTTGTTTTTCATAACAGGAGCACAAAGCTATGAGATGGGGAAGTGGTGATTAGGCAGACTCTTTGTCCAATTAATACTGAATTTAAAAAGCTGTGTGAAATAGCTCCAGCGAGGAAGACTGATGACAACTTGTCCTGTTCAAGGGATTCATCATGGACCGGAAGAGAAAGGAGTATGTCTGGGAAAGCTTATATATGGACATTAGCTCTCAGTTTGGCATAAGTGCTTGTTGGCTGTGGTGTGGATATTAGCTTTCTCTTTTTCCTTGACCAAAAATGTGCTCATTGTCAAACAGGCGATATATATTTGTGCAGAAATGTTTATTTTTGACAAATCAACAGGTCTTGACAACAAAATAAAACAAAAAAGCATTTTAACTGGTGAATTCTTGGGCAGCCCTCGCAGTCAGTGCTCCCAGAATTGCTTTTACAACGCCAAATCATTCCCACAAGCACAAATATGCAGTTCCGGCTACTTAATGGAATTTGCATGTGTATATCAAGGGGCAGAATTTGGCTCTTGGTCTAAAACACGTGGAACACTTTTTGAAGAGAAAGTCATTTAGCAGTGACGCAAGTCTTTGCAGTTTCCCTGTTTTGTCTATGCAATATTCCAGTTTTATAAAATGGTATGAATACATGAAATCTATTTATATTTGGCTTTTATAGCAGTATGCAACTGTCTAATGAGCCAGTCGAGAACATCTCAGTTAGCTGACATTTACCAAATTGTCATCCCTCAATTGTGATACTTTTATTCCAGTAAAAATTATTGTGATTCTCTGTACTCAGATTTTTTTTCTAATTTTACTGCTTTCATGCTAAGGGAATTCCAGTCATTTCAGCAAAGCTATTGTGGCATACAACTCATGCAGTGAAATAGTAAATCAGACTCTGGAAGGAATTGTAGTCCACTGCACTCAGTATGAATTTTGCCATTGATTTCCAGGGAACAACATTTCCTAAAGAATAAGAACATCTCCTTGTGTAGATGTAAAATAATAAGATCAAATATGCACAATATAAGTAGTGCTTTATTTTTCTCTATAAAGAAACAACAGAGAACTTTTAATCTTGATTTAATTCTCACCAGTAAGTATACTTTGGGCTACAAATATGTCTGGAGAAATCATCCCAAAAGGTATAAACAACATAGCTTGAGCATAAGTCTTATATAAGGCTTATAAAGTCAAGGCTTATGAAGTCAAAGCTTGGTGTAGCTGACCTAGATATTTCTTCAAGAGGAGTGTGAAAATAAACAGTGACATAAAGTGTTTGAGTTTTACTCGTGTTTTGGCAAACAACCTGGCCCTGATTCACCTCTCACTTACTTGTATAAGTGCTATAAACGATAAAGTCAGATCTCATCATCTGGAAATAATCAAAGAATGAAAAAATATGGTGGAAATTGTAAAGAATTCTTGACCATGAGAAGGCAAACTTGTAGTTTATCAGTTTCTGGTAGGGACTGGCCTTCTCCAAGGTAGTGAGAGGAGATCCTCTGGTGTACTTTGAACCTATCTTTTTTTTTCACTATCTGTGACCAGACCCACGTGCAGGGAGTAAGAGCAGAGAAGAGCTTATGGAGTGATTAAGAGCTCATTGAACAGCCCTGCCAAAGGGCCCACTGGGTATCCTGTTTTAGAAGAAGAGACCAGAAGAGCTTGGGATGGGTCAGCAACACAATGAAACCTAAGGGAGGACAAGTTTACTTTCCGCAAATACACTAAAAAGGAAGAGAAGGAGAAATACTAGGAAGAGGAGAAGTTTAAACAGATGAAAAACATTGTCATATGCAGAAATAGTTGTAAACAGTCCAGGAATTAATTCAGGCTTCAAAGAAGAAAGTGGTTTCTGGGTCAGGTTTACATTAAGGCAACAGATACAATGGAAAGGTTCAAGGTGAAGCTGGTAAGTGTGTGCGCTGACTGTAGAAGATGGGACTTGTGAGAATGAAGAGACACTCTGTGGTACTGGCCAAACCTTTTAGTCTCAAGTTTCTTCTCTAAATCAGGAGTAGTTCTCCTGTTTCAAAAAGCTGGTAATAAGGAAGCATTATCATCTCCTCCCCTATGAAAAATCACTTTAGTGACTTTGCTCTGATATCTGTGTAGCCTCAGAAAACCTATCTGCCACCAGAGGGGTGAGGAATTCCTAAGGAAACAGGTATGTCCCACCCACATACATGCTCTGCTCCTCTCTGTATCTGGGATGCCTCATATAAAAAGTGTTGACAGCTGCAGTAGGGATTTTACAAGAGATTGCCATTCATATTCCACAAGGACCGAAAGATCCACATGGGAATATTTAATATAAACAGTAATAGTTTCCCACATCTTTGTTTAGAGAATAGCCTGAGGATTTCTAAACTTTAGAATCATATTTATTCCAGAAGAATGGTTTCACTTATAGCTGTATAAATCTTTCCTTTACTTAAATGTAAAGGAAAGATTGTTGCTTGTGTCTGAATATTTAAATACAGTATTACAATATGTAATCATACTGCCATACTACTGCCAGGTAGTACAGGTAACTCTCACCTCGTGTAGTTTTACTTTACAATGCAAGACCCGATCTGCAGGGACATTATCTGTCTGCAACGACAGTATGAATCCCGCCAGACTTCCAGGAAACACAGGAGAGTTGTTAAATTTTCTTAATAAAACAAATAATTGGAAAATATTTCCCTGATAATTCAATATTGGACTTGCAAAGAAATGTAGGGCTGAAAAATGAAAATTGTGCTTCTAGCAGGGCAGGGCTCCTAACCCCATGATCAGGCTGTGGAGTTTAGTAGTCTGGAAAGCCCAGCCTTGCTGTTAAGTGCCTGAGAAGGAGCTGTTAGATACTGAGCTCTCTGGAGTATCTGCTCTGAAGCGTCCAAAAGGCCGTTTCTCTTAGCCTGCCTTTGGAATATTTTAAATGCGTTTTTGGCCTACTTAGCACTTTTAAACATTCCTAACGTCCTTAATAAAGCCTACTCCTATATCACTCTTGTCACTACTAGCCACAATCTGATCTAGCACATGCAACCTCTCTTGGAACTACCAAATGTAGGGGAGGGGAGCAAAAGCTATCTTTTTGTTAAGAGATAGCAGTACAGTATTGCTGGCTTCTAGCACTCACATGTCAGGCTCGCAAATAGCTATGAGACTGGAGCACCTTTATTTCCTTCTGTTTGCCTGCTGATTTCTGAGATTTAACTGGTTGCGTCAGCTCTTCTCTACAGCCATGTGGGCTAGAGTGCACCAGAAATTAACAGTGACTGGATAATGGAGTGCTGTGCATTAGGTATCTTTGAATCATTTCCCCCCACACACATAGCTGTATTTTGACTTTCTATTTTCATATCTATACCCTCTGAATTATTTCAAAAGTACTGATGCGCTTTCTGGCACATTGGTTGAACATTTATGTCCTGTTGTGTTCCTGGAAACAAAAAGTATGGATGAAAAACAGAGGTGATAAACTGCTGCAAAAAGCAGTGCCTGTTCTTCCACACTATTCATCTTCAGAAAATAACTGATACCTGAGTTAACAGTAGGAAATTCTGCTAAAATTTCCAGCTTGTGAATTCTGAGCAGTGTATGAACTCACGGAAAATTTCAAACAAAATTAAGACATCATAATCTTAATAGCTTTATGAGCCTGGCAGGTTTGTTGGCTTTTTTTGTTTGTTTGTTTGTTTTTTTTAACACATAGTGTTCCTCACATTCATTTATCACTGTTTCAAAAAATGACTGATGATATAGATTGTGCTACAACAAATTTCTCCAGAGTGGCAAGTGTGCATGGTATTATCCAGTTTAAGGGAGAAATATAGAAGCAGAAAAGCCATATGCTCTTCTGTTTGTAGCTCATGAGACCATTAAAAAAATAGAGGGATCACTTGTTTGAAGTCTGAGAGAGAAGATTCTTTTACATGCTTGCTGACTGCTGGGTTTTCTTTCTGCGAGTTAATCGAAATATGCTGCTCTGGGCTCAATTCTTTGAAGTCAGGAGGAAGGGAACAGAGGCATTAAGACATAAAGACCATCTTCCACTCTAGAGAACCTAGAACTACTTTCTTCCTTTCTACACAAATGATATGCTATGTTCCCTTCAGATAGACACATGAAGGGAAAGCAGCTTAGGATGATGGGTGTCTTCCCTCACCAGGGCAGTCATTGAAGAGAACTAAATTTAAGTAGGCTATTTCTACTTAATGTTAAACAGTAGTTCATTCTTTACAAACAAAGCCCCAGTTTTTGTAAAAAGGATGTTTTATGTGAAGAGGATCAGAAATTCTTTCTTGAGTGTTCATACAAAGGATGCATTGTTCTGATTTATCCATTTCCTGGAATACATGAAAGACAGAATAATACAGCTTTGTGGTATTTTCTAAGAGCTAGCAGAAAAAAACCCCAAAACAACAAGTAATCTAAGTCTATTCAGTTAGATATTTAGATTAATTACCTAATGTCAGAGTTTGGAGAAAAGAGTTGATTTCCAATTCATTAATATTTACCTTTTTCAGTAATCAAGTATATTATTGGTGTCAAAAGCAAAAAGTCAAAATATAAGAAAACATTCACCAAAGGGGCTACTTTGTAAAACTTGGTCAGTATTGGAAATAACTGGTGCTAAACTTCCTTTGTGAAGTGAATCACAGTGAATAAATTCTCTAGTTCTTGTTGTTTCATCATCTGAAATTGTGATTTAACTGCAGTTTGTAGTGGATAAAGTATCTATGTGTTCAAGACTACTTTTTCTTGATCATGTGCCTCACAAAATTTTCATAACTGGGCTTAGCTACTTTGATTGGTTTTATGCTTCCCTTTTGCAGCCTCTCCCCTTATTCTGCTCTCTGGACTCTCAACAAATTTTTTTCCAAGCACACCAATATTTATGGCATGCTCTAAAGGACAGTGCCCCCTAAAAACATATTCATAAAAGTTAGTACAATCCTAAAGTACAATGAGTTCAAAAGAAAAACAATCTGGAAATGAGCTTTAAGATGAATACTTTAGAGTCGTTATCTGAGGTACACTGGCAGTCTCTAATGAGACATTTGTAATTTAATTGTGTCATGGAGAAACTATAAATTCCCCCAGAGCCCACATCCAAGTTGTTTTTATAATGAAGATAAAGTAACTCACATACCAAAAATCTTTTGAATACACTATAACTTCTTCCAAAAAGATAAAGAGGGCCTATATCCTATTTATGTCACTACAATCAATTGCATAACAGAGCTTACAACAAGTAGGATAGAGGGCAAGAGTCAGTCTATAATAATTTAATACTCTATGATTCTTTACATTTCTCTTTTAATCACATAATAATTTGGAGGAGACCAGTTCATATGAATACTAGAAAAGAAGAAGAAAAATAACAGGATTGCAAATGGTCATTCTAAAGAGTCTTTATGAGAGATTATATTGTGTTTGATACCTCCTCCAGGGAAGAAAATGTTCTAAGACAGCATGACTAAGCCACTCTTACATCAGATTTCTACGGCTTTGGATAGACATTTTTAAAGATTCTTATACCTCAATTAATACCAAAATGCTGCCTACTCACTCCAAGTTCCTAAATAAATTAGGGCAAGCTCAACTTTCAGATATTGAAATAGCTTGTGCAATTCACCCACTTGATCATAACAATGAGCTCTCTGGGTCCCTCAGCTGGAATGGTGTATTTACTTCTCTTGAAGATTTAAGCAATTATTTATGCCATGGTTTTGTTTATTTAATTGTGCAGGAGATAATCTCCGAAGTTCCAACTTATTGGGACAACTTCCTCAAACATTGAAAATTATTTGAAATCAAAGCAGCTTCTAAAATCAAACTTAAAATTTAACAGATGTCTAAGCGTTCAAATTTTAGGCAAAGTAGGAAATAAAACAAAAGAGTGGGAGCTAGAGGAGGATGAAGAATATTCATGAAGAATATGTTCTAATTCTACAGCAAATATTGCAAAAATACCAAATTCTACAAGAACCCGCTTTTGACCATTTACTTCATTTTTCACACTCAGGGCAGATACTTGAGAACTGCGATCTAAATACAGGACAGGGAGTGATCATTCTTGTATTTCCATTCTGTTTTCAACATAAACTGTCTCAGCTTTTTAGGAAAAGATCTCACAGTGAGATAGCTTTTCAAAAGCCAGTCTGAAATTTCTCGTGAAGTCTGTAACATCAGCCTGAGAATCTGAGGCTGCTACCCTCGCAGATGCTGTCCACAGTGCAAGGTCTCAGACGAAAGGCATGAAACTCCACTTCAAAAGCAGCTCCAATATATCTTTTTCACATTTTGGGACCATTTAAAAATTTTTTTCACTCCCAATAGAAGACTCTTTAAAGATGCTTTCTCCCATCTGAAGATGAATATTTTTATCAATAAACAGCAATAATAACCAAATAATAAAAAAAAAACTCCATCTAAAATAATTTTTAATTGAAAATAGGTTTAGCAAGATCCCTTCCAAACTCCATAAACAGTATGATAATACTATTTTTCATTCATCTATTTAATTTTCTATTCCAGAGAGTACATACAGATTGCAGTGAAACTCTACTGAAACCTGAAACAAGGAAAAATAAAGCATTATGTATAGAATAACAGAAACATAGAATCATTTAGGTTGGAGAAGATCTTTAAGATCATCAAGCCCAACCATTTACACAGCGCTGCCAAGCCCATCACTAAACCATGTCCCAAAGTGCCACATCTGCAAGTCTCTTAAATACCTTCAAGGCTGGTGACTCAACCACTTCCCTGGGTATCCTGTTCCAATTCTTTCCATGAAGGAATTTTTCCTTGTATCCAATCTAAACCTCCCTTGGTGCAACTTGAGGCCATTTCTTCTTGTCCTGTAGCCCATTACTTGGGAGAACAGACTGACCCCCACATCACTACAACCTCCTGTCAGGCAATTGTAGACTCTCCCCTAAGCCTCCTTTCTCTAAGCTCCAGCCTCCTCAGCCACTCCTTGTAAGACTTGTGCTCCAGACCCATCCCCAGAACTGAACACAGAATTCAAGGTGTGGCCTCACCAGTGCCGAGTACAGGGGGACAATCACAGCCCTGGTCCTGCTGGCCACACTATTGCTGATCCAAGCCAAGACGGCATTGGCCTTCTTGGCCACCTGGGCACACTGATGGCTCGTGTTCAGCCAGCAGTTGACTAGCACCCCCAGGTCCCTTTCTGCCAGGCAGCTTTCCAGCCACTCTGTCCCAGGCTGTAGCATTGCAATGGGTTGTTGTGATCCTCCAGAGATACATGAAAACTGGTCAGGAAAGATTACAACCATTTGACCATTTTGATGTGATTCTTCAATGCCTAATACCTTGTGGAGTCATTTACAGGCCTGTACAAGGAATATGGAAGCTGAGGAATGCAATAATGACTGTATTTCATACTAACTTTTAGTGAAAACAGAAGAATATGCATTTTACTCAGTGCAATGTGTTAGGCCTCACATTGCAAATAGCTAAGTGAAATTTTAACATCTTAATTTTACAGGAAGTTAGGCTAGACAAAGCAATTGCTTCTTCAGGCTTTAAAAATTTAGGATCTGGGAAGTAAATGTCTGTATTGGGTTCAAGTGAATGGAGACAAGTTCTACTGCAGCTGGAATGGATAGGAATTTGCAGGAAATACAGTCCAGTATACACCAGGAAAGGAATGGGTTGTTTCAAATAAAAGTTTGTGTGACTTGTTGCTAATTCCAAAGAAAGAGGTTACAGCTTGCAGATGAGGCACGGGCTGTAAACTATTCAGGATGACTTTCATTGCTCAGAGGGTATAATTAAAAGTATGAAGCAAACTGCCAAAATCTACAATAGAAGTGAATAGTGTACACCAGGTCAAAAGGGATCTGGAGTCATTTCTGGAAGAAGAGACAGTGCACAGCTGTTAGCTTGAGTTTTTAAGGATGAAGATGATCAGTTACTATATGAATTGATTGGTATTTCCTGGACATGTTCTGTTAGAATTAAAAGTCTTCTCTTGGAGCTTCATGTGTCATTGTTTGTTTCTGGCAGCTGCATCCATCCAGGAGCAAATGTCTTCCACTGACTGGAAGAGTATATGGATGAGTAAAATTTCTGAAGTTATCAGAGAAAATATCTTGGTGCAAAGGAATTTTCCTGATTTTTCCAGGACGTAATTCAGATCAGGCAAAAAAGGGATGGGTAGCTAATTCCACCACTGGGAGTCTTGCCTCCCCTTTAATTGTCATGGCAGTGCCTAGATCCGGGAGCATGGATCTAACCAATTGCATACACATGTCTATGCGAATTATATCCAAACAATTGCATGCACCCTTTAAGTCTCACTGGCTCTACAGTATCTGTAGTGTAATGTGCATGAAAACCATAACAAGAGACAGACAGGGCTGGGGAAAATCTGATCATCAGATACTGCAACTGGCCATGAATCCCATCTCAGTAACTCATCCAGCCAAACCTAAAAACACACTGTCATCTGAAATGGATAGAGGGAGGCATAGGTAAAACTGAAGGGCTTTAGAAAATCCGAGGCTTACAAACTTCTTGAATGTTGTAATCCTCCCAATAGTATAGTACCACTCAGGTGATTCATCATCCATAAGACAGCGGATTACTACTTCTGTGACAATTATGAAATCGCTAGAACAACTGATGTGACTTCCAAAAGTGTATTTCCATGCTGCTGGCACAGAAGAAGACATGCTCTCAAGGAGGAGGTACTAGGATGAAAAGAGATTGCAAGCATTTGGATTTATTGGAGTAATTCTTGGAGCCCTCTGTATTAACTGAAACACTGAGGGCTAAGAAGCCCTGCCGGCTCCATGGCATGCCCTGAGCTTCCATTTATCTGGAGCTGCAAATAACTGCTGCACCTCTTCAGCAAGGCTTTCTTCAGGAGTCATAAGCAGCAGTCATGGGGGAATTTGCAAGCCTGGATTACACTCACTCTTTCCAATCTCTTTAACATGGAGCAGCAACCCATTTTCACAGTACTGAAACAGGGAGACCAAATGTGAAAGCTGAGGTCTTTTTGAATACCAAACAAGTTACCTGGTACACAGCTGCAGTCCAGCTGAAATCTGCTCACACCAGGGCAGCAGCACAAAGGTCCTAGGCTTTCTCTGCTCTCACTGGCACTGTGTATCCAGTGCAAAGAGGCAACAGCTACTTCTGGCTTAGTCCCAAATTTACACGGCCCTGGGAAAAAGAAGTATCATGCAGAAATAGCTTCTGTGGATAATCCTGGTGCCATGCAGCCACTCTATTTTATACCTTTTTACTCAAGAAGGGTTTATAAAACTTAAGTCATATTAGTATCCTGCCTATATATGGAAAAGGCCCATGGATAATCAATTTTGCTCCTAGGCTTTTTTTTTTCAGTATAATCTGAGTCACCCTCTTCAGCAGAAATAGAAACAGAAATTCTCACTGGAATAGACCCAGGGAAGTCGCCTCAGTCTTCTCTCCACTCCCTCACAGGTTTTCCTAGGCTCTCCATAAATACAGCAGGAGATTGTCCATACCTCAAAGGGGTTTTAATCTAAATACTATCAGAGATTTAACAGAAGTCCGAACGTTTCAAAATTTTCCATCTTCACATACCACATAGATTACTAGTGGTACAGCTCTATCTGGAGTAACATGAACTGCACAGGTTAAGACTCCTGTGGGGCTGGGTCATGTGAAAAACCATTGAATGCCCTTGGGGACTGATTTGCAAAGGACTTTATGATTTGTGCAAAGTGCTTCTGTACCTATTTTCTGTCTACTAGCTCTTCAAATATACTGTTACTGACTGGAGGAAGACACTTCAGAGGGGCAAACACAAATTATAAATTGTGTTGTCAATTACCAGCTGTGTGGCTGACTCATGATTGTTACTGCTGAGCCTAACACTGGCTTTTAGTGATCACAGTTGGCTTGAATCAATAAGCCTTCCCATTCTTGCCCTGTTTCCAGAATAATACTTGTAAACATGACACCAAATTGTGTATGGATATCCCTGATTTTCATTTGTTGTTCCTCGTGCCCAGAGGTTTAGTTAATTGTCTTTTGTGGTTCATGACTGACTCTTTATGAGGCAGATGAAATCTAGATTTCCCTGGAAACATCTGGCAGACTTACCACTAGCTTGAATAGAGCTGGGGTCAGTTTCCCATCACTGGGATTTTGAGGATTTTTTGTTTGTTTGTATATTATTTGTGTTCAATATTTCCTGTTCATGGTATATCTATGGAACATTTTCTATTAAGAAAATAATGCTTTGGTATGAATCTCTTAATCAGCTTTGGTGCTTACTTTAAGTTACTGTTCCTTGTTTTGAGAAAAGTGTTCAATGGAAAATGTGCAGGTCTGTCTTCTGCACTGAATTTACCAAATCAAAAAAAAAAAACCAAAAGAGTAAAAAAAAGAGAAAACCTGTAGAAGAGACATTAAACTACTGCAAAGAGATGGAATGTTTCTCTGGTCTTGCTTCCATTTCAGCTCTAAGCACTCTGGAAAATCTCATATCTTAAACACTTTGGCCCACTGCCTTGGCTGAAGAGATGTTTTTGTGTGTTAGGCCTCCATGTTTGAAAAGATGTTTATGTCAACACCAGGTGGCTTTGGTTGTTCATTGATCTTGCAAAGAAGAGATCCTACCAAGTCCTCTAATACTTTAGATACCTTTGCAGTGAGAGATTTTTCCAGATATGGTTAAAGCTCCTAAATTGTTACAAGGAACATCAGTACTATTTTATGGAGCTGGTATTATGTGATGGTAAAACTTTACTTACAAGGATTAAATTAATCTTCACTTAGAAGTGCTTGATTTTGGTACGCCAATATCCAAGACTGTTAAGTGGTTTTTGTTTTGTTTTGTTTTTAAATCTTCCTTGGTTATTTTGTCCCACAGTACAGAGAAATTGAATAATTCTGAAAAAGCAGTCTGGGACAACAGTCCAACTTGACATCAAGGTTGAAAGATCTACAAGGATACTCTTATTCTGAAAGGCTGATGCCACTCCTCTTTCAATTTACAGCAGTTACTTATTTGTCCATTTTAACCATAATCGGGGCATCTATGTTCCTAGCTGGGATCTCCTGGTCTAGAAACCAAGTACAAAAGAACATGATTCTCTCAGGAGATGTCTGATCTGAAGGTAGACTGCACACATGCATTAAATCTGAAGCTTTCAAAGTACACCAGATTTTCTGCCTAAGTGTAAATGAGCTGTATAGATCAAGTGCAAGTAAACTGATACTGCCAAGAGTTGCTGGAGTCACTGGGAGGACTGGTACAGCCAATCTGCTCTTGCATGGCCAAGAAGCACGAAGCACTTAGGTAGGAGGGAGCACAGATCTGATTCCCCTGGCCTGCCAGATGCCCAGGAATCCTGAACAAGTCCAAAATTCACTATTTTTCCTAGACAACACTTCTGAGCGGGTTTTCATGGTGGCCTTGCTCACTGCAGTGCTCAGAGCCTCCTTGCTGGACTGATGTTTCTGGGGACCTGTTAGGCTGTGCCTCATCTCCTAAACTCCTCCTTGAGTGAGTGGGGTTCACAGGTTTCTGTGAGACAATATCTGCTGAATCTCATGGTGACTCCCCAGTTGCTTCTCTGGGGTGGGGATTAGGCTGCTTGTCTTCAGCATGGGAGTTTATCTGTTTATCAAGAGCCCAGGAGCACTGCAGGAGGAAAAGAGTGGAGCTAATGCACGCTGCTCGTTTTCTATATTTCTTCCACATGATTGCTGGCAGATGTGACCCGTGAAAAATCCTTGAAATATGGCTGTGCAGACAGAGATGGGACAGATCCAAGGGTAAAAAGCCTGTGCCTGGGAGATGCTGTGCTGTGACAGATTGCATGAGTTCAGATGTATCTCTCTCCCATCTCATGTTTGCCATTGCTTACTTAGAGGAAAGCAGAACTGCTGAAGAGGACGGCTGGGCAGGATTCATTTCCTTACTCCCAAAATCTATGGAGAGGGGAAACACATGCTACTCCAAACACTAAAGCTTTCCTAACAATATGGATCATTTGAGACTGAGGAGTGGAGCTGAAATGACAGAGATAGTTTGTGCCAGAAGTGCATTTTTCCTGAATGCTGAAATCCTGACATTCCTGGCTAGCCCAGTATAAATATGGCCACCCAAGTGCTGTGCCATTACTTGAGTTCATCTGCAGAATAGCTGTTATGTGGTTTCTTTGGCAGTCCAGTGATTCCTTGAACTAAAAGAAAACCATGGCCTCTTCCTCTGTGGCTGCTGTGTGGAGGCCAGCATTATGAAAAAACCCAAACATGCTATGACCCTGTGAAAGCACATGGGCCCGCACATCCCTGTCAGTGTGCGGCAATTTCAGTGCTTGAAGATTTCCTGCACTGGAGCTGGCCTCTGTCCTCCCTGCCTGCAGGGCTATAGCAAGACCTGACCTGGGAACTGATTTCCCTGTCCTCCCTCTTAAAACACAAACAACTTCTCACAAGTGTAAGGAGAGGAAGAGGCAGCACATTTATATTAAGCTTGCAGTTGGCTGGGTGTGTTTATGCTTTGTTTTTGAAGACTGGACTGGGCACATTAGTAACTAGGGCAGGACAAAGTTCAGTTTGTATGATGCCAAGAGGGTTGTGGGGGAAGATGACCTGGAGGTTGATACTGAGGCTCCTCCCTGGGAATTTTTTTTTTTTTTTAATATTTGCAGTTTGTTGTAATCTTGTCCCTCCCAAGGGAAATAATTTGCTCTACTCAAGACATTTCATAAGGCCCAAAGAGAAGTTCATGCTTTGCTGAGAGACAACAGAGAGGAATAAACACAATATCCCATAACAGCAAAGAAAATGTCATAAATTTCCGTTCAGATCCAAGGTAGGATTTTTTCAAGAGAAAGAGGAAGCCTCCACTCTATTAAGATCTGGCAAAAGAAAATGCCAACACCCTTCTTTGAACTGAAAAGAAAAAATTTGCAGGAATGAAGTGGAGCCTGTGTACCGAGAACTCATGGGCTCCAGCCCTCCTTCAGGTGCTTGCCTAAGCTTTTCACATCACTTGGGAGTATCTTAATCTCTTCAGCCATAATATAGGAGTCAAATATCAGCCCACACTGTTTTTATGGTTAATGGGTTGCACTGCTGCACTGTCAAACCTTACGGGTTTATTAAACCTAAAGCAGTGTGGGAACAGGGGAGGGAAGGGAGTTTCACTGTCTCAGCCTAGTGAAAAGGCAAAATTTCAAGATTATCAAAAGTATTTAGAAATGTAACCTTCATTTATTTACAGCCAAGTTCATTAACCTGAACGGATCATTACGTCCTTGACACTAAGCCTCTATAGGAATAAAAAAAAAAAAATAAAAATTAACCCTAGTTTAGGTGTCAGGACTGCAGCATGACATTCAGAAGTACAATTCATCCTTTGTGATTAGGGCTGACACTTCTGAGCTTCTTGGGCACAAAGTAAGTCTGTTACTCAGCCAGCATGTACTTGGAGTGGAGGATAGATGACACCTCACCTTAAAGCCTCTGCAGGCAACATGGGATCCTAGCGAGGAGCCAGAGCTTCTGTCCATTCTCACAACTTCCTTGGCTGGAGCAGGGCCAGCCTTTCTAACCTCTGACTACCTTCTTCACTCCAATCCCACGGCACTTTCTGTTTGTTCAATGCTGTGCCACAGCCTTGAGATAATGGGGATGTTGCCAGAGAGAACAAGGCCAGCTCAGGGCCTACTTTGTAGGTCTCCAGCACCAAAAAATTCACTGCCCAGGGGTCCTTCAAACTCACTGATCTCCAAGTGGGCCACGTTGTCCAATGCCAGGCTGTCAGGACTTAACTGCAGGTTGCTTTTGGAGCTCTGAGACTCCTGGTTGCCACTTAATCATCAGCAAAGTCTGGCCTAATCTGACCGCCTCAGTGATGTCCTCTCCTCCGAGATCCCAGCCAGTGTAGAAAATGCTCTTGTCCCCAGAGGAAATGAACATAAGCATGTCAAAAATATAACATCTATGCAAGTAGGCATGCATGTATGTAAGGATATGTATAAATTTTCCCTTTGAGAGCTGTGTTGCGGATGGAAAAGTTTGCAGGCCTTGCAATGGAGCAGTGCCGTCAGGCAAGAGGAAAATAGGAAAGTACAGCAGCTGCAAATCCTCATACAACATCTCACTTAAAATGTCATGTGTGCTACTTGGTTTAAATTGTCACCCCTCCAGCAACCACAAACAATGCAGAAACAGCAGATGTGTTTTCTATTTAGAATTAAACAGTTTATTTCAACCACTGTCATTGTTACAGAGGCAAAATAAATAAATATCCATGTTAATGTAAACTTCAAAAGGTACTTTCTGGCATGAATGGCTATTCCGAATCCAGATTTCACTGAGAAAACTAGGATTTGACCATAGATTTATATTTAATTTTTTTTTTTTTTTTATTTTTCTAATAGAGATGCTGGCAGCTCAGTACATAGTAAAACTTAGACTGGTCAAAAAGATTTTTTGGCCAGATATAGCATCCAATAAGTCATGTCATTTGGACTTAATGGTCCAGAAAATTTAAGTAAACATCATAAATGTCTTTTGTTATTAAACTTTCCATTGAAACATTTTTTTTAACTCTTTCTTAATGGTGAGTAAAGATGACATTTGGGGCATATATTTACCTACATGATAATCCTAGAGTCACCTCATTGAATTTTAAAGATTGGCCATATTCTCAACCTAGTCAAACACTCAGCAATTAAAATGATAGCTGGTGTGAGCATGTTTTCCAGAGAAGTTAAACTAATGATGAATTTGACCTTTAGAGGTCAAGGTCAATTTAGTATACAACTCTTAGTTTTATAGGTCTGTCACTTTGTACCTTGTAGGGGCAAGAAGCATCTGAAGCAAGAGTAACCATATTAATATTATTAGATTCTGTTTTATTTTTAGGAGGAGATATTCTTTGTAAGGGCTGCTGTTGTGTAATGTGGTTGGGATAGGCCTTAGGAAAATACAGTCGCTTTGTACAAAAAGCAAAGGTACAGTTTCGTTTAGTCATCAGTGCCCTCTTACATTTGCGCTTACATTTAAGATACAAAAACAAAGCAGAACTCTGTCTAGTTGTGAATATATTTTGTCTAAATGAAGCTTGATTTGTTTCCGCAGCCCAAGGAAGCTTCCAAAGCCGAGTATCACTGTGTTCCTTTGTGTGCGACATGGCCTTCACCAATACCTTTCTTGCGTTTGATTTGCAGCCAATATTTTAGAACCTCACCAGTCAGCTTGTTTCAAGATTTTATATTTTCACAAAGAGTTTTTTGTCTTTAGGCCACCAAACCCACAAATGTTCCTGCTACTCTTTGTGACTGAAATGGGCAATAGAGAGGCACGTGTGACCAGCAGTAAGCTGCAAAGCTCTAACTTCCAGCAGTTCTTTATGGTTTTGTAACACATTCAATTCAACCCTCATATCTCCACTGTTGTCCTGCAGCTCTGCAGGGCTTCTTGGTGGTTAACTAGATGTCTGCAGACAGTGCAGTCACCAGGACAAGCCAAAGTCTGTGTTTGCATTTTGGAATGAATGCAAGCTGAAGAAGACACTGTGCAGCTCACCATCCTCCAGGTTCCCAGTAAGGAGCATTTTGAGAGCAGCAAAGTTTCCCAGTGGTTAAGGCCATAAGGGATCATTAATTCATCCAGCCCAGGGGTTGACCACACACACAAGATTGAGACTCATCAACATGAAATCTCAGTAACCCTCTTCACACCACAGAGAGCTGATCTAATTCAGCTGTTCTATACTTAGAGATAATTCTTCAAAGTTTGGGCAGAAGGAATAGGAAGCCTCTCTTCTAGGTGAGATGACAGGCAACTGGCACCAGTGGAGTGTTGCAAGAGGATTCTCTCCTCACCTCTCTGAGCAATTGCCGCTAAAATCGAGATTACTTGTTTACTTTAATTAATATAATAGTCAATATAATTTCTGTGTGTGAGGTACAAGCACTTTACCTTCTCATCTGCCTCTGTTAGCTATCCTGAAGAGAAGTAACATGCAAGTAGGCAAGAGCAGAGCTGGTTTCAGGGAAGCATAGTTCTGATCTCATCACTGGTACACACTCACTGAAGTAAATCTGCAAAAATTAGTGAAATCCTCTGGAATTAAAACATCAAGACTTGGCTGTGCTTTGGGCATCTCTGTTAGTGATTTTCTGTCAGCCCAGCCAATTTGTCAGTCTTAACTCCTTCTCTGGTTTATGTGACCTGAATATAGATCAGAAAGAGTTTTCTGAATGTGATATTGCACTTAAACAGCTCTTCTGAAGCAAAAGATCTGGATCAAGATTCCTGAATAATCCATAGGCAGACAATATCAGTGTGCAATAACAATATCTATAGGAGGAATTACACAGAAATAGGTAAAGTTTAGTTTCTCACCTGCATTTGTGCCAAGCTAGTTTTCAAGTGTAAATGATTCCTAAGAGGTTACATATTTACCCAGAGCAGGAAATGCACTCCTTTGTTATTAGACTGAACTGCACGATTGAAGAAATATGTAATACAAAAGGAATGGACAGAAATCTGTTACTAAATGGAACTGAGGAAATTAAGTGCATCACTGAACAACTAAGGTCTTTAGTTCTTAATATCAGCTTAACTGTTCATACAGCTTAACTGAGCATCCAGAAAATCTTCTAGCAGCTGGATTATATGTTTGCATATATACTCTGTTTGTCTCTATATTAATATTATTCTGTCTTCCAGCATTTAGTTGGCCAAAGTTTGAGTGAAGGCTGACAGAGAAAATTACAGCTAAAGAGGAAATGTATTTTTTATATGCTTCTACACAATTTAAAATTTATTTGCAGCAACCTAGACACTTGAGCAGATAAATCTGAAGCCAGTATAACTTTTTTTATTGTTTGCTTTTCTTTTCATTAAGCCTTATTCAAAATAATTTTAGGCCGTCACTCTTCAGGGATCTTGAGGGCAGACCAAGGAACCTTCCAAAGCAATATGAAGTTCATACTAAAACAATGCTATCAGACAGAAAAGCCAAATGCTAATGTTATCTACATGTCAGAGACTATGGATAAGTTCTTGCAGCATTTCTTTGGCAAAATGAATTTGCTTCCTTACTACGGAAGTCATGCTATTGCTATTAGTCTCAACAGAAACAAAACCAGATTCTGACTCAACTATTTCTGTTTCATAAATGGAAAAAAGCCTTTCAAGAGCTAGAGAATAAGTAAATGCAAATATCTGATTTGGTTCTTTTCCTTTTTCTGAGCTGCCTAGGAAAACAATTTATTTGCCGAGGCTATTTTATTTTCTTAGCATGTTTGCTACATTGAATTATGCAATTATTTATGTGTCTTCTAGAGATGCTTTGGCATACTTAACTGTGCAACAACACTTATTCTAACAGACATAATGCCAAAGTTTGGTTGTCTTGATTCAATGAATAACTCTGAGACTCCTGTTTCCAAGGTTGACACAATTAATTATGCAGTGTACTTGATTATTCTGTGATATCAAATAAAATATTTAATATTGCCTTTACATCCTTTTCTCAGTGAACATGGATGGTGGCAAATTTATTCAGCAGAAAAAATATTATGACCATGAAATTGGCCAAACAATCTCAAATTTATTCAGTTTTTTTAAAGTGTGTTCTAAAGCAAAATAATTGGTAGCAAGTCTGTAGCTTCAGGTAGTACTCTCAATCTCAGCACAGGGCACTTGCCTCTACGCAGGTCAATCATAGTTTGTTGAAATCATGTATAATACATAAAGGTATCTGTGAGGCAGACTTTAGGGGTAAGACTACTTTATTCAATGTAATCTTTTATTTATTTTATTTTAACAACATTACCAATATTTTAAGACAGATATAAGTATTAGGATTCTCCAAATGCCTTCTCCAAGGTGGTTTTCTTTGTAGTGAGAGACTATCTTAAAATAAGGGCAAGAACTTCTTCACCACTGCAGTGTTATTTCTCAGGAATCAAGAGGATGAAACCTTTGCTCTCCACCTGGGAAGATAGGCTCTTCATTCTCTCACCAATACTGAAATAACTGCTTAAAATTCTGGTTTCTTCTGAATCCTGAACCCTGAATCTTGACTCATCTTGCAGCCTCATTCCTAATTTCAGTCTTCTGTATCTTCCTTTTAGGGGCTACAATCCCTTCCTGGCGGGGCTGACAAGAGCCATCGCACTCCTCACTTGCTTCTCATATCCACAGGAACTCTACTCCAGAATTGAAATTCCTCTTATATTGAAATAAGCGCCCAGACAAGCCAGAGAGAGTGGAGCCCTATGCACCTCCTGGGTGAGGTGCATAGGGAATGAGGGCAGGATAGCAGGTGTTCAGAAGCAACAGTCACAACTTAAAATATAATGAATATCTACTCCCTCCTCCTAAAAAAATCTAAAGAAGATAATTTGGTCGTGATTTCCTTTACCGACAATTTAAAGTAAATTAATCCAGCCATCTTAAGACATCCTTTTCCTCAGCTGATGGTGAGAAACAAAAGTTTCATGACCATTTCTGTCTAACCTCATGACCTTATCACAGTAAAATTACTGGGTTTGCAATGTAGGAAAATGTCCTTTGTGAGAAAAGTGAAGACAAAGTTGAGGGAGATGAAGGTAGGAATGAGGAGGAAAGAATAAAAAGACTTCAAAGACTAACATTTAAAAAGTGTTCTGTGTAGGAGGTGAAAACAAAGGATGATGCATATGATGATGGTACTTGTCACCCTATGAATTATGTATGGTTATTACATGGTTTTGTTATCAAATGATCAAATTAATTAAACTCTAGTGTGACACAGGGATACTACTGGGATGGTGGTATTCTGTGACTTTGGCAGCTCAGGGTCATTAAGAACCCCAAGGCAACACCTATATTTTCCTGAGGATTTCTTTCACTAGTGGACAAACTCTATTTTGGCTGCTTAAATTGAAAATAAAAGAATTGTTGTCAAGACTGAACTATCACGTCTTTCAGAATGAGGGTAAGCTGTGCTCAAATGTCTTTCAAAATATGGAAAGGGAAGGAAGCTCTAGGTGTGAACAGTATAAAAAGGAGCTGCCTCAGATCTCATTCAAAAAAGGAGTTGCCCTCTCTGCCTGGCTTTCTGGTGGCTGCTGTGGGTGACTGGGGGTTTGTTTGACATTAACTGCTTGTAGTTTGCTCTGGGGTTTCTCAATGATTTGTTGTTCCCGAGTTCTCAGTTATATATATATATATACACGTAAGTACTGCAGCAGGAGACTTCTGTTTTAGTCAGCTTACTCTATGGTCTGACTGTGCTTTTGTTTCTCAGCATCTGGCAAGCCATCGTCACTCCAGAAAACATTAGCAACACCCACATCAGTCATGACAGATTAGGCATGGTGTTAGGATGGTGTTCACTGTGTCTCATTTGTCAGGAAAGTTGGCCTCAAACTGGACTTAGAAATACATGCAACTAATGAGCACGACAATGCAATGAAGCATGTAGGCTGGCTGGCCTGACTGCAATTTTTCCCTTAATGAAATGAATATTTTGGGTTTTGTGGTTGCCATTTTCACTCATTCCACTCAGGGTATGACCATGTCACTTACTGTATTTTTGATTGGCATTGTGTAACAGACCGTGGGATCTCAGGTATCTCTGAACCAAGTCAAAGTAGGCATCCTTGCAGTGACTTCTCTTGGACATCGTCCTGGTCTGAAAAATGCTGTCCTTGCTTTTAACATAAAGACGCTCTTCTTAGAGCTAGTAAAATCTTGGAAGAGTGAAAGAAGTGTTAATTCCCAACTTGATACCTCTTCAGCTTTAAGATGGAGCACTGTATCTGGGGTGAAAGGCCTGTTCAGTGTCATGTCTTCAGAGCTTACTGGAACCTGTTTAGTTTTTTAAAATCTCAGGGAAAAATACAGTTTCATTGCAAAGTAGAGCACCGAGGGACACAAAAATGATAAGATGAACTTCTGACTTGGAATACTGATCTCCCACGCATCTATTAATTTCCATATGTTATTTTTCATTTCACCATTTCTTTATATACATAATGTTGAACACTAAGTAGAATCATTAATTAAAAACTAATGAAACCAATTACATTTTGTACTTTGCACATAGTTACTTGTTCAAGAATGACTTGTTATTTCTTTGTGCATATGAAATACAAATAATCTTTCCATCTGGGTAAAACAGTCAGGGACAAGAGATCCTTGAATTGGCATGTAAAATGAAAAGGAAGGGAAGAGAAGCCAGAGGAAGTAGTCCGGTGTTGTTTAGTCACAGCGGCAGCAGCCATCCCACAGGAAGCCTCTCTAGCCAAAAGGGAGAGGGGTGGTCCCCCTTCCAATGCTCTGACCCTTGCAGTGCTGCAGACCTGTCTGCAAGGTGTCGGAGCCAAGGAATATGCTGCTCAGGAAAGCCTGAGACACTGGAGCAAAGCAGTGAATCACAAACTGTGACTGTGTTTGCATGGGGTAGCAAAATCCTGCAGGCTTGGTGCTGCCTTTGAGAGGACTGACACGATGCAGATGGGCAGTAAGCAAACAGCTTTCAAAAGCCTGATCGCAGCCAGCACTGCAAACTTCACTGCTCCTTCAGTTCACCAGGATTTCTTCACTGCAGCCTTCCAACTGATTCACTCAGATACTGTATGCCAATCAAACAAAGAATTTCCGCTTGTCGCTTACTAACACGGCCGATGTTAGACACAACAGTCAGCCAGATGCAGATGTCTGCTTCCAACAGAACTGGACCATGGGCTTTGCCCCACACTTAGAAGGAGGAGGATTCTTCAGTAATGTAACAGGGCCAAACTACGTCTGTGTTTGGTTTTTAAAAAGAAAGCAAAATTATGCAGATGTAGAATTTTGTGAGACCAGATGGATTGTATCTGGAAGTGTTTATCATTTTTAATATTTTGAAACCAGATGTTGATGCGCAGACATTGCTGGTTGCAGCCATAGGAAGCTGTGTTAGAAGGACACTTTCTAACCTTTGTTAAGAAATTGCAATGTTTTGATCCAGTTAAGATCAACTATTAGTACAGAATTGGCCAACCACTGCTGTAAACTGTTAAAAAAATAGGAAACAGATGCTCAATAGAAAGAAAGCTATCAGCCAGAGTATTCCTGATCTTTTTAGAAAATGTAAACTTAAATACTTTATGTGTCCTTTAATGAACTGCTATAGAACAACTTTATTAGTCAAAACATTTCACAGGATTCCACAAATGCAATTTGTCATTTATTAATATTTCCACAGAAGTGGTGTCCCTGGGAAAAAGGACACAGAGGTGGCACATGCCGGGTGATAAATGTAAAGTGTTTCTGTGGCTAGAAGTCTACGCAGATCTGATACTCGTAAGACTGATGGCATTTTGATTGTAGGAAAGCAGCAGCTTTTATCGCTCAAATAGGCTGTGTCTGTCTGCGGGGGAAGGAACAGCCATATCTACATTATACGACAACATCTACAAATGTTAACAAGTATATGTTAATTGATCATATTTGCAGGAAGGATGACTGCAGCAGTGCTCAGAAACTGTGAATGGAGTAGAGATTTTTCTGTGGAAGCCCACTCTGCTGCTACATTGAAGAATTAACTCTGCTTTTCAGATTTTTTTTTTCACTGATAGCAAAACTGAGTGATCTGGTCCTGCTCTGTTTTCCTAGCTGAGAATGGTGATGAGCAGCAGGCCTATGCTAGTGCAATGCCTGCTGCCATCCTCAGAGCTGTGACTTGTGTGTTAGAGGAAGAATGGAGCTGGATGAAGACCCTGGAGTAAGAAAATTGTCTGAGTTCCCCAGGTCTTCCATTCTTTCTGTAAAATGGGGATAATAATGCTGTTTATCTCCTGCCTCTTTTTCAATTTAATATAAACCAATAATGATAATCATTACCTAGCTGTTTTGAAATTTCATCTAGTCAAACCAGAATCCTTTCCTTCAAACCACTTTATGCAGATTGACTTGCTACTTCATGCGAATTGAACAGCTGGATCCTACCTTCATCGGGAAAACACAAGCAAGTTAAAAATGGAAAAACATCTTGAAGGTATTTCTTAATGTGTTCTGGAAGCCATATCAGAAGGATCTTTCCTTACAGCAGGGCTCTTTTGCAAAACATTTCTGCAGAGGCCTTCAAATTGCTGCCTGTCTTGCCCATGTTCTTGCACAGCTCTTGCACTGGAGCGAAGCAGTGAATCACAAACTGTGACAACATTTGCACTGGGTAGCAATCCTACAGGCTTGGTAATGTCTTTGAGAGGACTGACACTCTGTGTTCTGCCCGTGCTCTTGCAGACTGGGGAACAGCTGTGAGCAAGTGATGGGATGGACAAGGCAATCTGATCTATGTAGTACTCCTAGGTTTCCTTCGTCATCTAAATGGCTCAGGGAGAAAGATAAACTCAACAGTCATAGACATGACTGCACATAGTATAAAGTGATTTGAGATAGATTTAGATCAACTACCAGTAGAAGGAAGTTCAGAATAAGATTATTTGTTCTCTTTCTTGGTCACATAGGCTGGACTCAATTACCATAATCCTTGGTCATTTGTACCTTAGGTAACTTGAGCCCTCCATCCCACAGCATAATCATGGAAGGGACTGACCATCCATGTACCATACATTTAATGTAGGGGCTCTCAGAATTGCTGTCTTCTTGTGAATTGTCCCAGTTGATTCACATTTTAAAAATGCAGTTTCTCAAACAGAGCAACAGTAGTTTGTTAAAAACATTGGACTCAATTGCTGCCCAACAAAAATAACTCTCCAAGCTCTCCTCCCCATTTAGCATGGTCTCCAGTGTTTATCAAATGAATTCAGCACAACCACAAACTGGATTTTTTTTTCCTTTGTCTTTTTCCCAGATTAGATGTGATTTGCACATGGGGCAAAGGGAAGGGATACCTCCTTTGCGTATATTTTAGCAACCAAATAGTTTAGTCTTTTGTTCACAAACAAGCTGCTGCTTCTCTTCTCCCTGTCTTTGCTTTTGGAGGCTATCCCAGATCTCAGCTCATGCTAACCAGAGCTATATTACATCTGGCACTGTCCCTGTGATTGCTCAGGCAGCTGGAACAAGTTAGATTGCATTGTTTCCTATGACTTCCCCTTGCATATCAGCTGCCATCACTCCACCTCTGCTGGAGCACTTTTCCCTCTATGTTCTCTCCTTCTGTTCTATGCAAACTGCCAGAAGTTTTCACAGTTTCTTCATTTCCACTGCGAAGCACAAAGAAGGCCAAACACCCAAAAGTAGATGCTAAGGAAAATGTAGCATAGGCTTTTGACCAAAGCAATACAGATTGCAACAAATGCTGCTGTCCTACTGCATTTTGGCCTGTCCCTGTTCAATATAGGCACTTCTCTTTCCTGAGGGAGGACAATGTGAGATGCTTTTCAATCATTCTTTTTTTTAGTTTGCAATTCTGGACACTTCCAGTGGCCTAAACCTCAGGTCATGTAAAACAGCAGTGATGTTAGCAGGAAGGTTTTGGCAGGCGATACTTTGCAAGGGGAAGGTCCGTGACACTGTTCCATATACAAAGTGCTCATTCTCTTGAGAGTGCTGATGTGAAGCTGTATCTGTGTAAATCCAGCCTGAGTAAGCCACCTTCTCTGTCCTCCCTGAGAGCTGGGAATGAATCAGACATGGATTAACTTCCATTATAAGATACAGTCACTAATTCATATTTCCCTTGTGCCATCATTTTCAGCTTGCTCTTTCCCAGCCAGGTGTGGCTGCAGGTCAGAGACTGGGCCTCTGCCCAGGCGAGCCTTGCAGCAGGTGCTGCCTTAGTTCAAATTATTGTTTCTCTGCAACAATGCCATTGTCTAAAAGCCATTTCATCACTCCGAATCACACCTCTGGATAATCCTTCACACCACATGAAGAATGTTGTTTTCCCCTAGCGACGCCACGAGCTGTGGGTTGGAATTTATATTTTCTAATTACAATCATTTATGGTTACAAAAGAAAGAAGGCATGGCATTTGACATAGCATGGGTAATGTGGAAGACTTATATATTTTTTATAAAGTACGGATACAGTCTAGCCATTAATTTCTGGTCCAGCTTTGGATTACTATTGCTTATTTGTTAAGTGCCAACTATGTGCTCAGAGCTGTGGAAGACTCAAAATGAAGACAATCTCAGCCCTTAAAAACTTGGATCTGAATTTCTCCAAAAGTCAAAAGAGGGTTTAGATCAGGTGTTCCAGTTCAGGCTCATCCTCATTATGAAGTGGTGCTGAAAAAATCCAGATGCTTAATAAAGAATTGCTGCATTTTCTTGTAAAAATGTAACATTTATTGTAAATGACTAATTTTTCTAATGAATATTTTGGAAGTGATGTTCATGTAGAGAAACTATAAACTGCAATAAATTGCATAGGGGTTGCCTGATGTTTCTGGAGACTAAAGAGAATGGAAACTCTTGGCCAAGATGATGAAAAACTTTCAGACAAGCCAGGGAGTGAGTGCCGACATGGTGTAATCTTAGGCATCCATTAAGGATTTGAGGCTATATTATCTGTGTAAGTGCTGGACAGACATGGACTGAGGTACCAGAGCCTGTTATGGCAAATAAATGTTAACACTGTGAGAACAGCAAAACTCATATGTTGATATGCACTGGGAAACTGAGGATGTCTCTTTTTCTCGGCGTTCTTCCTGGGGGAAAAAACCATCTATGAGAACAGTGACCTACCCTTTCTTGGAGTGGGTAGGTGGAGTACAGAGGAAGGTCAGGAAGGAAGGAGTTAACTTTCTGGTGGGTATGGCTGGGTTAGCACTCAGTTCTTTGCCCAGAGCACATCAATCCTGTGTACTGTGTTGCTCATGTATGAGATGAAATACTAAACCATAGAAAAGTGACACAAAATGTGTTTGTGTGTGTGTGTGTGTAGCTTTTGCCTTCCCCTAAACCTGCACCTCTGTTCCTGTGGGATTGTGGGCCTCAAACACCTTGCATTTAACATGGAAAACACTCACAGTAGTTGACAGGAGGTACACATTTTTCACATATGTAACCTGCTTTAACTAAAAGCAAAACCCTAGGTATTCCAGCCTCAAACAATCTATTCCTCATTACTACTCACATGACAAATAAATCCAGATGACATCCGGGACACAATCTAAAGCCTAGGGAAAGTTCCCACTGATTATCAGGCCTTTTAGATCAAACTGTCACCAGCTAGAGAAATACTTAAATTTAAGAAAAGAATTAATATTAGGAAAAAAATAACTGGTTTGGTTTGTTTTTTGGGTTTTTTTTTGTTTTTGTTTTTGTTTTTTTGTTTTTTTTTTGCATGTCAGGGAAGAAAGCAAACACCTGTTCTTGGTAATTTTACTCCACGTTTGGGTGAACATTTCATTCAGATTATTTTTCCTCCTGTATTCCCTTCTCTCTTCATCTCCCAAAACCAGCCACCTCTGATGTTGCATTAACGGAACTTAACTGTGTGTGGAAAAATTACATTCCATTGCAGATGTCTCTAGCCCGAAGCAGGGAGAGTGACACACCTGTGTACTAGACCTACTGCGTTGTTTAGCACGATAATAAATGAGTGGATGTGATTTGTTCAAGGAAAGTGTACAACTACAGGCAAATACTGTAAACCATTCAAAAGCCTTTCCACCGGGATAGATCCTCCTGTCTTTACTCAGACAATATTCCCACCACTTTCCTGTCTAAACACAACCTTATTTGCAGTTCAGGTTTACCATAGGCAGTCAGAAGGGAGAGGAAAAGGGGAGAGGTGTTTGCTAGTGCTCGTGTGTTAAGAAGCTGGTCTAAGGTGGAGATAAGGAGTGGAATGACCCCTGGTGCTTTTGCTGGGAATTACTGGCTTTCAGTTTAGCACGGAACTGCACTTCCAGCGGCGTCCCACAGACGGTCCGGTGTGCTGGAGCAGCGACAGGCACAGAGGCTGAATGCGTTTTCCCAGCTCTATCTCCCAAGCTTTGGTTTTCTTCAGTGGGAATGGTATTTGTAATAGCTGAACGTTAAGGTGCGTGAATTTCTGCTGATTTCCAGCACATTTTTGGAGTGTAAAATTACGCTATTGCTTCCTTTAAATGCATTCTCCTTCGGGAAGATGGATCAAGTGCAGCGAGAGGGTGAGCAGGGAGAGGCACACACAGCTTACTGATTCCTGTCTACCTTGCAGTTAATGATGGTGCCAGGTATGGCCTGTTCAGTTTTCAGCTTCAGGCACTCTGTGTGCCTCCCAAGCTCCTGCTGCATTCGAGCTTATCTCCCTATGTCACCTTCGTCCGTCTCACTGTGCTCACTCCAGCACCACTCCTACCTCGCGACCCGGAGCGTGGCCTCCTACTGCTGTCTGCGGACAGGTCTCCAAACCCGCCCTGAAACCACAACATAGGTGAACCACCCCCCGGACCCTAAGCACCTCATCCAGCGCTGCTTCCCCGCAGCGTCCCCAGGGGAGGCGGGTGCAGAGCGCTCCATCAGCCGGAGCCCGGCGTCGGGAGATGGCAGTGTCTCCCCGCCGACGAGCAGCCGGAGCTCACACGGCTGTGGCAGCACAAACACAAGCACAGCGAGCGATCGTCTCGTTCTCCCCTGAAATACCCTCAGCTCCGCTTTTACACAATCTCTTCTTGATAAGACGGCGCTGAAGGAGAAACTTGATGGCTGGAGGCTGGGGAGCAGCAGTGGGACCAGCCTGTGGCATCGGCTGAGTCGTTGTGATCCGTCTGTGCTTTGCCAAGCGATGGAGCATCTCTCCCGCCTCTCCAGCCATCAGACTGCCTGCCCACCCTGCTGCCACTCCCTGCTCCTCATACTTAGGGGTCAGGACACACACAGGCCACAAAGAAGGCTGAAATTACTCCTTCTGAGCTCTGTGCTGGTGATATAGAGGAATGAAAAGCTGGCTCAGTGCAGCAGTATCTGCTTGAGATCAACCTACATGAAAAAAATAGGGGAAATAGAGTGCAAATATTCATAGGCTTCACTAGTCTAAGCAGGAACAATCACAATGCTGTTCACCTGTCACCCATGATGGTTCATCTCTGCTACCAGGGGCTGAGTGACAAGAGACACTCACAGGAGTGACACGTGCTTTTCGGGGAGGGGGGGGGTTCAGTGTGAAGCAGAAAGGCAGGCTGACATTGTCCATCTCAGCACCAGCCCGTGGCTGCAGAAGACAACTTCTTTCAAGCATCACAGAAGTTCGGAAACTAATACCCCAAGTACTCAGCTCATATCCCTAGGGCTGCTGCAAAAAATGACTATATGGATCTCAAGTCCTGATCTGTACCAACCCCCAGCCCCGTCCCAACTCCACTCTGTGCTTTTCCCATCCCAGTTTCATCTCCACAGCTCTTTGTGCACCTGATTCAATTTGGCAGTAAGGAGGGGCCACGCTTCCTAAACTCTTCTCCTCCATTAGCTGGTCCCATGTCACATCTCCTCCCCTGCACACCCCCAAGTCCCAGGGACTCACAGGGTGAAAGTGAGTGAGTCCCTGGGACCCTCTAGTTTATCTTTTCTTGAAGAACAATAACAATAACAACAAAGGGTTTTTTGCAAAGGTTTTTCCTTCCTTCCTGAAACTGTGTTTCAAAAGCAAGAAATTAATCTCTGGATTTTTCTTTTATCAGTTCCTTTTCTCCTCTTAGTCATCTCTAGACTCTTAGCTTAGTTGGTCAGAGCATGGTGCTGATAATGCCAAGGCTGTAGGTTTGATCCTTGTATGGGCCATTCACTGAAGAGCTGGGCTCAGCGATCCTTCTGGGTCACTTCCAACTCAGAATATTCTGTGATTCCACAGATAGTCCAAGTCACCTTTGAGAAACAGAACTGGCATTTTTCTGACCAATATCAGTAAAGTGTCTATATGAGGCTACTAGTCTGCCCAGAAAGTGAATGGATGCATTAGTCTGTGTTTTCACTATTATTTGTTTGATGTCTGAGCTGGCAAAGCATTTCACAAAATTCTGTGCATCATGATATTAAGATCGATTCTCCTTCCACAATGAAAAGTTGTGATCTGTTTTCCATTTGTGTCAATGTGTTTGTGTGGGAGACTGCACAGTGGTGAGGCCAGAGGATCTAGAGACTTATAAAACATTCATCCAAAACTTGTATGGATGTCTTCCATCGAGACAGTTGTTCAAAAATGTGTTATATCCTACAAGTACAAATTTTATTCACTGTTTCAGAACACCTAGGTATCTGCTACTACCAGTAATTTTCAGTCAGCTTCCAGAATCAAATGGTAAATTGAAAAACATGGCAACAACTGTGAATTTTGTAAACCCCAGAAGGATTACCATTGAAACAATGCAGCTCACATTGGTTTGCTGTTCTTTCCACCAATTTTACCAAAATGCTGAGTAGTAGAAAAGACTTCAAGAAGTCACTATGGCTAGAAACCTTTGGAGAAGGGAGGCATTCGGTAGTATTTTATTTTTCAGGAAACAACTTAATATATCTGGCCTCTCATCTCTCTTCAGCACAACAGATGCTCTTGATCAATTGAACTGAAGTTTGCTGAAAGATGTACTAGCACTGGCAAAGTCTTTTTGCCAGTGCTACTCTTTTTGATGGAGACCATCAACTGCTGTGAATAATGCTATGAATAAGGCTATTTAAACAGCTGAGGTCCAAGGAATTTGAGAATACCAGATACCTATGAGATTGTCCTACCAGCTCCATTTCACTTGTTTCTTCCAGATCGAATCAATACAGAGAAAATTTGTGACCCCAAACAGGTGTATAAAAAAAGACAGGGCCACAGCTTGCATAAGGTTGCTGGCAATCTGTTTTGCACAAAGTGTCTCTGCAGGAAGAGCATGGGAATGCTGGCTCTTTTTGTTAAGCCAGGGAGAGTGCAGGAACATTTTGCAGATAGCTGAATTACCCACTCTCAATATGCTATGATCTCAGTAGAAAGGAAACTCATTCATGGAAAATACTGTGTTTTAATCTTGGCTTCTTTGAAAATCCGGTCCTGGCTCTAGGGAGGTTATGGAATGTCTCCTGGCATTGTCTCTATGGCCAACTCAGTGCCTTGTTAAGCACAGGGTGGTAAAGTTGCAGAGATCCCAATCTGTCCATTTATCTCTGCCTGTTCTAACGTTGAGAGCTGGAAAAGCCACACACACTGCACTGCAAACTCTTTGGACCACGCTCCTGCCATCTCTGAAGGCTCTCTTCTGTAGGCAGCAATAGGTCTGGTCTGGTTTGCTGATAAATTATGCAATTTGTCTGAGACATAAATTTGGCTTACAGTGGAAGCATTTGCCTGGCTGAGAGGCGTACTGTATCAACAAATGTACTTACTGGATTGCCTGCCACCACTGAAGTCACTGTCTTGCAGCCAAGGCCAAATGTGCATGTCTTCCCTCATCTCTCAAACAAATCACAAGACTGCTTACACAACTCTGAGAAACTTTCACTGCAGACAGCATGCTGTGGAGCTGACACTTGGGTAATGTTACACACGTGTAACCTCAGTTTATTGGATGACCATCAGCTTTAGAGATAGCAATTCCAGGAGGTTTTCTCAAGTAACTCTCAGACACTTGGTACCTCTCATAGGTCAGGGTCAAGCAGCATAATCTTCTTTTCAAATGGCTTCCAAAACATCATTGCCACATTCTAGGGTGATGTCTTAGTAGTCCTAAAGGTGGACTAATCCTGAGACAAAATGGATCTTTACTCCCTTGTCATGGTTTAACCCCAGCCATCAGCCAAGCCCCACTCAGCCACACGCTCACCACTCCCCCACCAGCTGGACTGGGGAGAGAATCAGAAGGGTTAAAGCTGGAGAACTCGTGGGTTCAGATAAAGACAGGCTAATAGGATAAGCAAAAGCCATGCACACAGCCATGCACACAAACAAAGCAAAACAAGGCATTAATTCCCTGCTTCCCATGGGCAGGCAGGTGTTCAGCCATCTCCAAGAGAGCAGGGTCCCATCATGTGCAATGGTTACTTGGGAAGACAAACTCTATCACTCCAAATATCCCCTCCTTCCTCCTTCTTCTCCCCATGTTATATACTGAGCATGATATCGTATGGTCTGGAATGTCCCTGTGGTCAGTCAGGCTCACCTGTCCTGGCTGTGTCTACTCCCAGTTTCCCATATACCCCCAGTCCCCTTGCCAGTGTGGCAGTACGAAAGGAGAAAGAAAAGGCCTTGGCTCTGTGTGAGCCCTGCTCAGCAATAGCAAAAACATCTCTATATTATCAACCCCCTGTTCAGCATAAATCCAAAACAGAGCCCCATACCTGCCACTGTGAAAAAAAAATACTTCAGCCCAAACTAGCACATCTCTTGACCACTAAACTTGCTGAATCACTATGAAAAGGTTATTCTTTGGCATCCCTCAATCTCAGACTGCAAGGGCCATCATGAGATAGCTGAAAATCCATCTAAATACCTGCACCCAATGTTCTGTGTTGACTGGAAGCAGCTAGCACACACATTAATAGAATGAAATGTTTAACATTGGTTTCAAAAGAAAAACAATAATCCTGAAATAATGCAAGTGCTTTATTATAATTAAGCAGGAGAAAGATAATTTTTAATGCACAATAGTTACAAGGCAGACTAGGAAGTGCATTAGGAACTAGTCTGAAAATAAATTGTAAAAATGCTGTATGAACAGATACTCCATCAGCAAATGGCAAGAAAGGGTGAAATATCTAAATGTTTATTTCAGCTGTCCCAGGCATCTTTGCTGAATGCACATCTATGCACTACAGAATACTCGAGATAATTAATCTCATGAAAGGTGGGAGTAGGAAGAAGGGACCAGGAAAAATACACTGTCATTGCCAAGTACAATTACCCTTTTCTGACACGCCACTTGATATAAGTAGACAGGCTAGATCTCCTGGATAGTTGGTCTAATCAGATCTGATATAGATAATTGCAGGGGAGATAGGTTTATCTGAAGGACTGACTGCAAGTGGGCAAGTGGAGAGTAACATTTCCCACAGCTACAGCTTTGGAACTCCTGATGGTGCTCCAAGCATCTGCTTACACCTGTAGAAAATGAGGCAGTCATCTTTTCTTTGGTTAGCCTTATTACAGTGAAGAAGCCAAACATAAATGATTGCATGTGGGTTTTCCAAATCAGGCATTAGTGTTACATAGTACTAAGCTGCTGTGAATGGGGAAGTAGCTGATCGGCCATGGAATTGTAAGCTGGACCATGAGAAAAGCTCTGCACTGGGGAGTAATCTATATGCTGAAAACCACTGAGGAACTCTGGATTAAGTACAAAGGTGGAGAAACAGGAAAGAAACATATCAGCCAGGATTACACTACAGAGTCTGCTGTGTTATTTAGTTTGCTGTTTTCAACAAAGCAAATATCAACACATTTGTTTTGTACTTTATTGTTCTAGTAAATCCAACACTGTGACAAGAGTTCTGACTTCTACTCATGGTGTTATCCTGAAATCCACAATGATAAAAACTCTGAAAACATCACCTCTCCAGACGACACAACATTGTGGAGACAGATTGTCAGTTTACTGCTGTGAGAGTCAAGAAAGACTTCCAGTTACAAGGCTAGGAGTATAATGTGGTGATTTATCATGACAATATTTTTCTTGTAATACATCCCAATATTGAAATCCATGGTTACCAGAGATAAAGAGGTTCACCCTCTTTTAATTCAGAAATATGCCAAAACAATGTCATCCACTTCTTTACACACCTCATCTTCTTAAATCCATTTAAAAGGAACTATTGTCCCAGAGCCCAGTGGCTGCTTTCTATAGCCAGATGTTTTGTTCTGTGGTGTTATTGTATCACCACAGAGGCCACTGCTATTGCATCACTGCAGAGATCACTACCACAAGAGTCTTCATAGCAGAGACAAGATTCCTTTACTAACCCCAGCGGTCAGTTTGAGTGCTGAGTGCCTGTAGATTTGCACACTTGAATGAAGGACCTGCTGGCTCTGATATCTACAGGTGCAAGAAAAGATATTTAAACTCACAATTACCACTGGAATTACAAGGAAGATTGAAATTCAGTCAGGAGAGCCAACTGAAGAAAGTAAGGAACCACATGTTCTCCAGATGTTTTCTAGCATAAAAACACAGAGTAGAGTCTGACTGTTGTTCAGCGGGGGTGGGGACAAGAGATAGCTACCAATTAAAGATTTGTATGTTCTACCCACCTCTATGAAAGTGGTTGAAATACTAAATAGACATTCAGTATCTCCTTCTGCTTATACATAAGGAGCATTATTTCCTCTTAAAATCCAGAACCCTTTCATTATATTCTTACACCAATCTCTGCACATGGAGCAGAATGGAAAATTTCAACAAGGATTAAAGAAGTCGCATGGGGGCTTGGCCAGAGAAGAATAGATACTGGATTTATCAACAGGTAAGGGCAAAGAGCTGAGATTAATTTCAGATGTGTGATTCATAACCTGCCATGATGTGTCAACAAAAATCACTTAGTGCCGCAGTTACCTGTGTGTTAGAACAAAGTAACAGCATCTTTCCACTCAATAGGGAAGAAGGAAAGTGTGCCTCTCTCCCCGAAAGCTCTCACCTGGGCTTGCTCAGTGGTAGAACATTACAGCTCTTGGTGGGGGCTGGTGGGACACATAGCACGAATGGGATTTACCTGAGAAGCAGAATGGGGATGTAGCAGCAGTACCCACCTGCCACTGGGTTTCCTTTGCTCCATCCTCACTGCCACATGCCTGGGGAATGACTCTGTCCCTACACGTGCCCCACCGCAGCAGTTGCCAGCAGCGAAGAGGGAGGCCGTTGCAATACATGATTTATGGTGAATTTGCACTTGCTATTGCATGGTCTTGAAGCACACAGACTCCACAGCATTTTGTGAGGAGATTGCTGGGTGATGAATAGGCTGAGAAAGGCCAGGCAAACACTATTATTGTAACACTACATAAATATGTTTTTTTTCATTTAACATTAAAACACCTGATTTCCTTTAGCATTGTAAACATGCCACTTTATTAGGTCTGGGAGAGCTGATGAATTTAAAGTCATTCTCAGCAAACAAATGGCAGCCTTTCTGCTTTTTAGATGGAGGTGAAGGAAAGAAATGTTTATCATGAAAACATATGAGGCAACAAAAGGGACAGGAGAAAGCTGTTGCCTGCACTGAAATTTCTTATAGAGAAGAGCCACTCAGGTGGTATTAGTGAAAAACTGTTAGGAAACAGAGGAAAGACAGGACATAATCATCTCCTTGAAACAGTTGGCACAGTCGCAATGTTTTGTAGCTAACAAATTTAGCTTTCAGGAGGAAGTTCAAATAAGCTGCATTTACTAGTTTTTAAGAATGAAAATTAATACATTAATTATATACAATGTTACCGTCTGCTAAATCAGGCAATTTTGGCCAGGGCTTGGCAATTTCTTCGCAGACACAAAGTTTAACCCAAGGCTTTTCAACTATAAAATTACTGCCCTGTAAAAGGACAGATAAATGTCTAAGCAAGTGCCTCATTACTGTCAGAGCAATGATTTGTTGTTTCATTTTACTGTTGTGTTTTCCTGGTAATTAGAGTGAAGGTTGAGTCAGCCTTTCCACTCTAAGTAAACTTCCTTTAAGGAACTGCAGTTTAACCAGAGAAGAAAACTCACTGTAAGCATTTAGGTAAAGAGGAAAAATAAAAGCACTGGCAAGTGCTTGGATACCCTTTGGGGTGAGCAGTTCTTGACCTCTTGAGGCCCCAAATTAGCTGTTTCTTTTCCTCTGTGAATAGATGCCTCCCAGCTAGGATACCTGCTCCTCCGAGAACCAACTTAGTTTAAGGAGGATATAAAAACAACTCAGAGAGAATCAGCAAAGCAAAGCACTGGGAGCTACACCCCTTGCTCTCTGGGGGCTACACCCAGAGGTGATGCTGCCCTGGTCACTGCCCTCTCCCCACTGGAATGGTGGCAAGCAAGGATGTGGTGGGCAAGGTGAGGGGCCAGGTGAGTGGGGTGAGTGCCGCCCCCCTTGAGAAGGGACCTGTGCAGAATTGGCTCTTTCCCCTTTCAACTGGTCGTAGGGTTCAGGTGGCTACACTGCATCTCTTTTGGCCACTAGGCAGTTAGTTCCATGTTGAATATGACTATGTTCCTCATCAAGACTCTTCAGAGCTTGTAGTAAATTCCTCATTTTAGCTTCCACCGAGTAACTAGAGAAGTCGGGCTTTGCTAATTACTGTACCTCTATCAGCTGTCATGTGTCAGTGGTCTGTGGTGAGTATTGAGAATACAACTGCATTTCATAAATCAGTGCGTATATGCCATTTGACTGGAGCAGCCCTCCACACTTTGGTCCATTTTTCTCCCTCCCCCATTTTTTTTCCTCCTTTTTGTTTTGTTTTGCTTTTAAACATGAGTGATCATGAGGCACAGATCTCATTAAGGGTTTCTGGTTTGCATGAGCTGCTGAAGTATAACACATGGTCCAGTCATGGCTTGTACCTTAAAACCAAATCAAACTAAAAGCTTTCCGTGTGAAAAAGATAGCATTTGAGGCTGATGAATCCTTATAAAAATAACACTATAGGCTGCTCATGGTATATGTTGGTGAGATACAGGCAGAGGCTTCCCCTGGCACCAGACCTCCCCAGCACAGCGCAGTCTCTGAGAGTGTGGCTGGGTGGGAGTCTGGCTACTAGCCAAGGCTACCCTAGCACCACCCCCAAAAAAACCTGCCAAGAAGTCCTATTGCTAAGTGCCAGGAGTTTGCTCCACTATCCAAGAGGCTCACAATACTAGACATGATCTCCTTATGCTTATTCTTTTTTTCTTTTCCTCACTTATCTTTCCTTTTATTTTTTTTTCCTGATTTTAGAAACATTAGTCTTCACAATTGGACCAAATCAGAACCATTTTGAGTCAGAAAGCTAAAAACCAAGACCCTAATCCCGACAAATTGAAAGCAAAGAACAAAGGCTTGATATGTCAGCTGAGAGCCACAGTCACCAGACTCCTGCAATGGCTCAGTCTGTTTTTCTGGCTGATGTGGTGGGCCCCTGATTCACTCTTTCTCTAAATAGCACTAGAAATGTTCCATTCATTGACATCGGTGTGTGCACTGCCCAAAACACATTTTGGTTTCAATGAGTCAACAATTTCTAATATTTTCCAAATAGCTCCAGTTGTTTTTGTTTTTTTCATGTAGAAAAAGTGTGTGCTTCCTGGTGAAGGGCACAGTAGATCATACAGTAGTGTAGGAAACATGAATCACTTTCCATTTGCCTCTCTGCCACACTGCATTCTCCCAGACACTATGAGCAAGGCAGAAAACTAGAATCTAATTAAGCTCCATTCTAAGCCTGACTCTTTCATATAATTCCTGTAAATCCTGTCCTTCATACTTCTCTGCTCTCTTGCTTCATGTTTTCTGAAGTGCATATGTGAATTTCTAATAGCCTATGTTTAGATGGATGTTTGATGCCTAAATTATCCAAAAAATTTGAGAAACATTTCTTTGTGTAACAAAGGAATTTCTTTGCTTGTCCACTTAAAAAATCTATTTCTGAAACTTTCTGGTGTTTTCTTCTTTTCTATCTTTACTTCCCAACCAGAAAAAAAATTATTAGTTTTTTTTATTAGTTATTTCAAGTAAGATATTCAGTTCTTTGAAAATCAGGCCTTGAAATTTGTAGAGAAACTAACATGGAAAAACAAACTATTGTGATGTTTTGACTTTCTCAGCATTCTTTCTACTGCCTGGGCTTTTGGAAAATGAAAAGAATTCTCCCAAATTTATAAAAACCTCCAAAATGTTTCAGAATCCATTATTTGTTTGAAAAAAAAGAAAATTAATCAAACAAGTCAACCCTAAAGTGCGTTTTTCTTTAGAAGTTTTAAAGGTAATGGATAATGATGATGTATTTTTGCACCCTAATGAGGAAGAGTCCACCCATAAATGCTCTCGGTATGATATTTTTGCTTTACCTCATCACTGTGAACATCACGTGCAGGGCACAGTGACAGCCATTGAGAGCACTGAGTTTCTCAGCAGTGAGAAATGAAGGTAACGTTGTGCTATCGCCCATTTTCTGACTACCTTTTATCTCACTCTTCTGGAATGGTACTGAATGGTTCTTCTCTAAGGTCATGTGCAAACCCATTTGGGAGACACACTGTAAAACTACAGTTTACTATGGGTCTGTCTGCTCAGTAGATGAGATTTCTTTGTATTTTGCCCACTTGATTTTTGACAGACCTTCGTTTTTGTTCCTAAAACTGAGAAGGCAGCAAATGTACACACAGAACAGGTGTGTTTGTAAGAGACATGCTTTAATCTACCCCTTGGAAAGAAGTCCACTACTTACTTACAAGCTGCTTCTTGTGGCTGAATCACTGTGGCTACCAAGGCTCTGCCACTTGCCATGTAGTTCCCAAGATCATAATGTCACATCTAAGTGTGCTGACAATTCTGTGATCCCATTTTGGCCTCTGGTAGCAGACTGTGGATGGACTGCTTCCTTCAAATGAAATTCAGTACCTCACTAAAAAATGAAGTACTGCTCCCAAAAACATTTAGAGTTTCATGAGGGTGATCTTCTACTGGTAAGGCTATTTGCTCCTCAGTAGTCCAGTCTGTCTCCTGAACAACCCATGACCATAAAGGTATTAGCATAACATTAGTGAGTGAACTGGCATGAGGATTTAAATGCATACACTGTGTGTCTACATCATCAAATTGGTTTGTTCTGTATTATGTCTCAAGGACACTGCAACAGAGCTGCTAATCATCTCTCAGGCTGCATCTGGAGCAAGGCACCTGGTGTTCTTGGTGAGGAAGCCTTGGTGCACAGCAGGGGGAGATTCTTTCCACAGGCTGCACCCCGCAAACCGTCCACAGGTGAGCCAGTCTCTACCAGACCACATACATGGGCTCAGGGCTTCTCCAGGCATGGACAACAAGGGCAGCGTGGGTGTCAGAGCCCAGTCTCGGCTCCTCTAAGAGATTCTGCATTTTTCAACCACAAACCAAACAACTTACAACATTGTATAGTGCAGAAAATGACACTTGCAAGTGTATTTATTGAGAAATAGTAAAGATGTACATAATTTTACAAGCTTTTAATTTTAATTTACATTTTTCTTAAATTAGGTAGGCTCTAATAAACTATAATCTCCTAATACATGACAGAGACCCCTTGGCTTCAAACCTCCAAAATGCTGCTATTTCTGGGATTTTGGCTAATGTCACTTGAGCTTCTCTTTAGAGATACTAAATACCATATTCATTTACAGCATATGCCTGGTGTCAATCCTATAAAGCAGAGATGACTTTTGAACTGAAACCCTGGATCTGGATACAATTTCACCACTAAAACCTAGTCTTCCTATTGTGGGTCAAGTCTATATTCTCCATAAACTCTGCAGTTCCAATGGGACGCAAGATCTCCTCTGCCCCAAGATGAAGTGTGCTTGTATAGAGGACTTTGATTTGGCCTCATCTCCCTTGTCAATGCTTACACTGGAACACACTCAGCAGCTGCTTCAGATGCAAACACTGCTGCTCACCCTGGATTCAAATGGAAACAGATTTGGGAGCTTGCTGCTACCTATATCTTTGTGTGCAATCTCCACAAGCACCTAAAAATAAGCATATTTTTTAGGGTTTTTCTGCCCTCTTTTACTCAACTGCACAGAGTTATGTCTAAGATACTATCCCATGACTGCAATCACACAATATTTGTATTTTGCAAGCTGACCACTCAAATGCCTAATGAATGTACAGGTTTGGTACTGAGAACTGCTAGAGTATCGGCAAAAGGCATTTTATTCTATATTTCATTTGCCCAAAATACTTGCAAATGTGACCTTGTGCTCAATCTTGGTTAATGAGGAGAGGCTGAAGGGAAGGTAGTTTTTGATTAATATGCTTCTGAATTAAAATGCACTCAATGTCAAAGTGACCAGCCTTCAGTTTAATCTTCTTAGGCCCATCTGGAACAGTCTGGTGTGACTGTCTCTGCCTTGGTTATTTTCTCCTCTGTATTGTTCACGCAAGAAAACATATCAGACTAATTTCTCTCTACAAGGCAGGCATGTACTACACAATTTTATTTAAAGATATATAGTGATTTTTTGCTTAGCAGGAGAGTATTTATGCTCTGAAATTTTGTTTTAGAGTTTTAGTATTGCGAAGGCTTTTGAGCTACATCCTTGAATTTTCTTTGGATACATGTTTTTGTGGATTACTTGTTTTAACAATTAATTTCCGCTATGGTAGCACACAGAACCTTGTCATGCTTTGTGAAACTTCCCTCCTTTTGCCTCCATCTCCTCTATAGAAGTCCATCTATTAATTGAGCCATATCTGCCACAGAAAGCTAAGCACAACTCCAGTGAAGGCACTGCAAACCTTTAATAAGAACCAACGGTTGTTGCTGGGCTTTTTGTTCTTACATCTGATAGGAAAAGAACACTGAAAAGCTGAACAAATAACTTGAGAAATAATATTGCTTCATGCATTTAAATAACACTATGGCATGTCAAAAAAAAAAAAAAAGAAGAGAAAAAAAGCTAGTTAACCATACAAATTTTTTGTTTTATCATGTCTTTTACATTGAGATTTTTATGCAATACTGGAACTTGAGAAGGGCTTCAAAGTTCTTTCCCATTCCAGTAGAAACACTTTTTTCCCCACCTGAAAAACTACAAAAAGCTGTACTACAGCTTTTTATGACACGTATTTCCAGGTACTCAAAATATAAAGAAGGTATGCATAATTTTTTCTTTTTGGACACGCAAATCTATCACCCAAATATCCACCTAGTCTACAGTGATTTCACATGTGGCAAGTCTCATGTGATGGCTTTAAACCGCCCAGTGATAAAAAATTATTGTTAGTTTGTTGTGTGGTCACTCGTATATCCAATTCCAACACAGCAAAGAAATCCATTTTTATGAATTTATAGGGGAGTTTCACCTTGGACTCGTAGCGGCTCCAGGCTTTTACCTACCAAGTAACTTTATTAAAACCTCAACAAAGTTTAAATGAACAAAGTTACTACCTGGTAACTATGGCATATGATGGCTTCAGAGCACAGAGAGGGAAGATCTTCACCTCATTGCTTACTACTGTGCTCGTGCAAACATCCTGGAGTTTGCCTTTAACATCTTCTCTTGCAAATACCTCTTTACGCAGTCAGTGCACATGCAGCCTCAGGTGTCTCCACATACAGTGCTAAAAATTGAAAAAGTAGTTTCCATCTTCTGCCATGAGACATGAACCAATTGCTGTTGTTTCAGAGTGCTCAAGCTGCACGTGGAGCATTAAGGGCCCTGTGTGCAATATCGATCTTGCTCATTTTCCATAGCTGAAAGGTAGCATGTTCAAAACTTGCAAGATAATTATCGCTGTATGGACCATAACTTTCAATAGAAATTATGGAAGTTAAGGTGATATATTTCTCAATGTTTCTTCATGAAAATCACCTCTTTATCCTCTCCTCAGACGCTTGACATGCTATTGAAATTTCTGGTTCAGAAACATTTAGGGTTGTCTCTGTGTAATATTGTTGAGCAATCAAAAATGGATGAGAAAAATCATGCTGACCCAAAATAAAATACATGAAAATGCAGAACAGAATGGAAAAGCTACCAAAATGCTGTTTTCTTTATGAAAGTGGACTATTCTGAAATGGCCAATGTCATCAAGACAGCAATTTCAGCAGCTTATGTTGATCCTGAACATGCTAAATGTAGCGTCATTTCCACATCTGACTGACGAGAGCTCCTTTAGTAATTTTTCATTCCTAATGAACTTGTGTTTTATTCCCCATCTGGGATTAACTCCACATTTTCACCTTCTAGTAATGCCACCTGAACACTTTGTCTGCTGGGTGGAACTTTTACACACAGCAGATGCACTCATTTTATGGCTTTCAGTGGACTCGGTAGTTGATGAATATGGCTCTTAGTTCTCTTGCTGGAGAATCAAGAAATGATGCCGAAGGTGTTAAACACTATTTCTTCTTTTACCTTTCCAGGTAGCGGTCCCCAGTATCAACCTCCCAATAGATTCTTAACTTTTCTCAAAAAATCAGTGGAATTATTCAGAATCCAAATAAAAACACAAACTTTCCTTTATTATTTTTTCTTACTGCAACAAATACTTAAAATCTTTGGTGCAGCCCTGCTCTTTGATTTCTTTGAATTTCAGATTTGGTCATGTCAAAAATTATCACAAAGATTTTTTTTGTTTATCTACATAGTTTTTAACCAAAATTACATTATAACACACGAACACAGTCCTCTCTTTAAGGCACAACACATCATATGCACATTCTGTTTGCCAAACTTATAAAAGAGACAATATTATATAACCCTTTCCCTCCCCTTCCCCCCATCCAAAAAAAAGAAAGAAAAATTGCATCCACTTCCAAAATCAGCTGCTAATAAAGTCACAGTAAATTATTTTCATCAATAATTTACACAAATTACAGGTCTAGACAGGATTGTCATTATACAGTCTGAGTGCATTCCAATTCAGATTTTTTGGGTTAGGTAGGCTAAAGTCTGGTTCAAACCTCAGTGCTGAGAATATATCCCATTTTGAGGAATGTTGTTGAACACCACCTTGTTGGCTGGAAAATGCGTTTTGGTGCTTTGCCAGTTCGAGTCCTTTGTTCACTCCTGTCAGGGCTCACTTGGTGTGTACCAGCAACCTCCACAGTTTTAATTCATTTAAAAACGTTGCATATATAAGACCATAGAGCTTCCTTACGTAGCACTAATGTTTTAACTTCATTCAGCAATCTGAATTCTTCAATTTGGAATTTTTAATTCCAAATATTTCTTCCCTTCTTAAGACAATTCATATGTGTAAAGCCAGAGGCATTGAATCACACATAAAAATTCAGTGTACTTGAAATATATATATATATATATATATTTTTACATATATATATATATAAAGGATCGCCAGCTTTAGAACACAGTTACAAATACTCTAATTCCAGTGCTTGATGGAGAGCCAAGAGGTCCGAATGACTGGATATCCTCCAGAAAGGCATGTTGTGCTGTGTTTGTTAGAGGAGGGAAAAGGTCAGGAAAGATGAACACCGTGACACAGAGTGGTATATGACACACGAGGGTAGTTAGAGATTACCAGCACCTATTTTACACCACTATATTTCTGGATTGCTTTTCGCTATTAAAGTACTGACAAAAATCAGACCAAAATATATCTGAGCTTAGTAGCTCAACTGAAGTTAAAATAATTAGATGATGGCCTTTCCTAATAGTTTCTTTGGAAAATGCCTGTTACTTAGTAAGAGCTACTTGCTTATTGTTAGCATGCAAGCCCACACGAAGGAGCATTAATAGGAAATCCTTTGATGCTCCACTTTTTTGACTGCAAAACACTGAATCATCGTTTAAAGGGCTTATAAGACTTCCATGAAAAGATGCTTCCACTCAACACTTCAAAACAGAGCTGAGAGAGAATTACACTTTTTCTCCATCCAGGGGGAAAAAGAAATCTCTTTGGACAAGAAAACAACACATTTCCATGTTTAGGAAAAGATAATTTGTGTTGCAGAAAGCATCAGTGTCTGTGAGAGATGCAGGTATATGCACTATTCTCCTTCAATAATTCATCAGAACAGAAAAAAACCCCACACTTCCATGTTGCGTTTAGATCTATTTGTAATGTGCTACATCCATCCATCTCTCTGAATTCTACATCTATCCATGCAATACAGCCAATCTTAAGGAAAAAGCATGCCAAACCAGAAAGCACACAATCCAAGCACCACTGTTTAGCAAAAATTATAAAGGACCCATCACCAGTACTGTACCTATATTAAGGAACCATTTGGAATGAGCATTTTGGTTATTTTCATTTTGTTTCCACTCCAACTACAATGCTAAGGGAGTGCTTTATTTTGCTACTCCTAGTACAACAAGATATACATAACTTGTCCTGTACAGGCATTGTGAGGCCAAGAAATTCAATTTCTGCACACTTCCAGGGGTTATACTGGGAAGTATGGCACAAATTACTAATTTGACCTCTTTCTGAAAATTAAAAACTTTTCTGCTGAAATTAGACTTGAATTATCATCATGAGGAAACTGGGAAACAGTTATTTTTTGGAAACACAGATTTGCTCTACCTTGTGTTCTTTTTCCTTTAGCAGATATGTCTTTCTTGAAGCAAATTATATTTGGTCCAGTAAACTACAGATCTTCATCTATCTTAGCAAAAAATTTTGCACAGTCCTTTAGATGTTTTCCACATTCTCTGTACTACTTCTCTTGAAACATCCCCAATTTTAGCATTTAAAGAAAAACACCATCCAATCATAACCCTTTCTATCTCTTCTGTTTATCTTTTAATTTACTTGAAGTTTGTCAGACATTTTTGCTGCATTATTTTTCCATTTTAAAAATAATTTTGTGAGTTTTTTTTTTTCTTTCCAAAGTAAAGTGAAGCAAATGCTACAAATGCTAGAATCCAAATGGTTTGTTTGACTGTAAGTGTTGATCTCATCATGCTCTTGTTGTCTTGCATCTGTGGACTGAAATTATTTGTCATTTTGTGCAACACTGACAGAAATGCAAACAGAAAGGCTTGCATTAGTAGCTATGTATCACACCAACATTTCAGAAGACAGGTTACCTTTTTTGCTGCCTGTTCTTCTTCTACACCATCCCCAATTACAACATATACTACTTTTCTGCCAAACCTTTGCATTATTCGTTCAAAGCAACTTTCTTTTCCTGGAAGATAAATGAGATAAGAGTTCAGAGTGAAGTTACCTGATTAGCTGCATGTTCCTCATCTCGGCCATCTCCAATCACAACATAAGTTATGTTAGTGCCAAATCTGGACACTATACGCTCAAAACAGCTCTCTTTGCCTGAAAAACAATGCACTATTTATTTAAGCTATCAAGTGAGTTATGGTGAAGCCTTACAAAGGATTTTTGCAGTGGTAAGACATTGCTACTACTACTTTTAAAAAGTTCCCAGCCTTGAGATTTAGAGCCAAATCTGGTAAGAAGCAATGGATTCCCTTAGTGACACTAAGATGTTTCAGGTAAAACTAGATCTCTTAATCAGTACAGGAAAGCCACTAAGATAAAGGAATTAGCAGCACTGTAAAAATGAATAGGTTAGTGAATGAATAACTGAATTTCAGTATTTCCTATGATTGTAATAATATTTTTACAAGGAAAGCAGAAATTTTAATTCCAATGTATCTGCAACAATGAGTGATGTAGCAATGAAAAAAATTAATTAAACAATGACTGAGGTAATAGTTTTTCCTGACACTGCTAGAATATGCACTGCTTTTTCCCTTGTGAAAATAATTTAGGAAACATACTGCAATGCTTTTGTCAATGAAGTGTCACATTCCATGCTATAAAGGTTGTCATAGGTATAGAAATGAAGCACTCCTGAATTGATGATTGGTAAAATCTGCCAAATTATCAGTCATTGCATGCTGTGTCACATTTCACAGGAATGACAGCTTCTCCTGGTTTACAGTTTTGGATGCAATTTCCAGAAACCATACATTTCCAAACTGTAACGCATGAAAGGCACATGGGTATGAACAGAACAGGGAAGTGCCCTTTTGTTATCCAGCAACACAGGTTCTGTTAGTAACAGCTGTCATTCCCATCACTGACATACTGTGCCTCAGGAAAAGGTTTGTGAAGCTGTGGCCTGGCTTGCATAGAGCTGAGAGTCAGAGCAGAGGCTAATTTAACAGAATTTCCACTCGGATTTGAATTCACAAAACACTTTTCTTCATTCTTTTCTGCAAGTTTTTTGTTTTCTGCACCATACTGAGGAGTTTCCAAGGCTTTTAATCAGCATCTTTATTCCTTTAGGCATCATTGAAAATAAGGTGAATTTGGAATTCTTTGACATAAACACATCTGAACACATGCAATGCCTAAATCTTATAACTAAAACTGCTAAGTGTCAGGGAAGTGTTTTGGAATCCATCCACTACTGGCAAAAAAAAAAAAAAAAAAAAAAAAAAAAAAAAAAAAAAAAAAAAAGTTAATGCAGTGTAGTAAGAATGGATGAAAGAACAGTTTTCTTACCTATTTTGGTTGCACTGTAAATATTTTCAATAGGAAAAGCTCCTCCTAAACTGTATAGTAGAACTTTTGCAAGTGCTGGGATAAGCTGGGTTGTTGTTACCAACACATTTACACAATTACTCCTAAAATGAGAGAAACAGTTTAAGTTTAAATAGGTTTAAAACAGTACCCAAATGCAGATGAGGTGAACCAGCTGTGGAGAGCATATTAAAGATTCCTCAACATTTACTTTCACTCATATGGTAGATCTGCTCAGCACCATCACTTACAGAAAATGTACATAAAACCTCTGGCCAAATCCTTTGAAAAATATGCAGGCCTGGTTTGTAGGAAATATTCTACACTGGTTTATGAAAACTATGTCCTTGAAAGTGGGTCTATTGAAATACAGACATTTAAGACTACCGACAACCTCCAAAATAAGGCATTTGAATGCTTTGAAAGCAAAATTTTCATGCCGGCAATTAATTGTCAGTAGCTACCAGCAAAATAAAAGAGTTAAGAGAACATGAAAACATCATTTATTGCTCTTTTATTTAGGGGAAATAAAAAGCCAATACACATTTCTCCACAATGGCATCACTTTCTTCATGTTTCAAGAGCAAGAATATCTCTGAAAAGAGGGAAAGATAAGAATGATCATGTTAATAAGCTAGCATTAAATGGTGAGGATGAAAACTTGAATGGAGGAGTTGTGCAGGCCAGAGAACTCGGAGCTGAGCTACTTTAGGCACTGACAGGCTGGAACGTGAGCATGAGCATGATGTGGACAAGGAACTGAGAGCAAATACTTGTGAGTTTTCCTTCTGGCATTTCCACAAATTCCAAGCAAGACCCTAGGCTACTATATTCACCTTTATGTATCTCAGTTTCCTGTTAGTAATATATCAGTAATGTTTAGCTGACTCGCAGGTAGCTTCTGAAGGTTTATAGTTGTACAGTTCTTTGAAGACATGACAAAAGACTATTATTTAACAATTCTGAGTGAAGGATAACAGTCTTCCAGACTCATCCACTAATGCTCAACTGGCTTTCATTACCAAAAGTCTCTTTGAAGACTAACAATTCAGAAAGAAATGCAGAGCTAAACACAACAGCTTACACAAATTTGGTATTTTTTTCCCCCTGAAGTTCTTCATACACTGTTAAATAACAATTAAGAGATAAGCATATTGCAAAAGTTGTCACGTTGAAACTAAGGTTTTTGTGTCTTTCCAAGTTTGTTCTTTCCACTTGACACGGAGTCTTTTCCCAGACATGTTCAGAAAGCAAGATGACTTAAAGCTGTTCTTTTTTGTGGTTTAAAACCAGGATTTTTTAGGATTTCTGGTAATATACATATTGCATGGCTGACTAAGTAGCACCAGGGTTCACAGTTTTATTGTTTCAGAGGAACAGTACATTTCATGTCTCAATATTGGGAACCCAGACTCTTAACTCAGTTAAAAGAGATTTTTGCTCTTCTGAAAACTTAAGATATATACTAAGATATACTGGTTTGCTTGGAAGGACAGAAGAAAAATATCCTTGTGTTCTGACATCTATACAGTATTTAGTTAGCACTGTGAATAGGCACAAACATTGAAGGACAGAGCAGAGAGCTGTGGAGTTCAGAGAATGCTGTCCACAAGATAATAAATTAAAAGCTGTCTCAGAATTCTACAATACCCTTTCCACGTACACACATTTGAGAAGACATTTCATACTACCTTTACTAAATGCTGGAATCACTGTCAACGAAACCACTTTCCACTTTTCCTGTGTCCTATTCAAAAGTCATAATAGACCTGTTCTGTTCATTAAAGGCACTAATTTATTGTAACCTAAAATGTAAAAAAATTTCCATTACATGTCCAAAACTAGAAACTTTTTTTACAGCAGACTTAGATACATACCTTGTGCTGATAATTGATAATGATTTAAGTGCATTTGTTAGCCAGGAGTCTGTCAGAGCTTCAATCTCTGCTCTTAATTGCAGCCATGCATCTCTTTTAGCTGGACCCAGGAGTCCTTTTATGTAAGAAAAGTGAGAAAAATAGAATTAAATTCTGTATTAGATGGAGTATAGTAGGGTTTATGGTCATTGTTTCTATTTTAAATTCCACTACAACTTGAAAAAAAATCAAAGAGAAAATCTATTGCCTTCAACGATCAGTCTATCTTTGGTTTTATTTGTATTTTGCTAATCAAGCAATGACAGATACTATTTCAGATTAGTTAGATTTTTTAATATATTCAGGCTGCTTTACTTCATTTTGAAGTATACCTTTCAGAAACACATATTTTTTAAACGAGCTCCTCACATATATGTTACTCTCAAAGTATCAGAGGCAGTGACAAGGAGATCCATGTCATTGGGATCATAGGTGAAGATGGTCACAAAAGAAGATACTTGAGAATAAACTGGCCTTTGCAGTACCTGCTTATGTTTAAAACTGCCCTGCCTAGGACTCTGTATATAGGTGTGACCCCTCAGGTTACACATACGGAAACATATTTGTTTGCTGATGGCTTGCTCTTCATGTACTGTTGTAGCTGGTTCCTTTCACAGCATTTACAGCCTTGAAACAGCTGCACATCTGATGTTCTCGTCTCACTTAGACCTTAAAAGTTAGTCCTCAAAATCTCTTTTCAGGTATAAATTGTCAGATATTTAAAAATACCCAGCCTATTGAATGTACAGACATGAATTTGTTGGAACCAAGGTATTTTAAATGCAGATTTGGTCCTGGAAGAGAAGGGAAATAAGCTTCCTGATCTTTAGTATCCCTCTCTCTTTCACATCCTATGTTTCCAACAAGTGGTGATGACTGTCTTCAAAATGCAGAAGTGAAGCAACCTAAAAATATATGGATTAATCTTGCCTTTGGATGCCTTCTAGCAGCTCTTTTGAAATAAACAGATGCATGTGTGCTAAGAAGAATATTAAAAAGGCTAAGAAGCAGAAGATAATGAAGAAACTTGCCCACTAAGGATGGCTTCTATTTAAGATGCAGGATATGTGGGAGACAATAAAAACCTTAATCCAGTGCACCACATATCTGCACTCTGCCTTTACAATGCTTTGTTCCTCTCAGTGTGTTTCCTTAAGCTGTGCTCTTGGACTTGTGCTCTTACCAGTGTTTAAGTTTTATGAGATGCAGCAGCTTTAGACTCTTAGATGCATTAGGAGATATAAGAAAACCCAGTAAACTTTTGGTTAATACTGTCTCAAAAATTAAAAAAAAATATAAAAAATTTATATAAATAGATGAAAACTCTATTCACAACACCAGTGAAGGGCAAAGCAGGGCAAGTGGAAGTCAGCCCTCTACTACCACCCTTTGCTTGTATTGCTTCATTCTGTGGTAGGGAAAGACTAAACTACTAAGAGTGAAAATATGTGACTGCAGCAATTATTGAAGACTTCTAAGCATTCCCTATTCTCACAGTCTCTTGTTGAGGGCATCAGTTGACACATTCTCCTCCTCACAAGAGGGCTGTCTGTCTCTGCAAGCCACACAGGACTCTCCAGAACTGATTCTTTCGGCTCTGCTGCTTGATTACCTACAACCTGCTGGTGCAGACAAGAGCAAGTCCATGAATTAAAACAGTATCAGCAAAGCTCATGTCCCAGATGAGTTTTGGACTTATTGGAGACAAACTATGTAAGCTACAGAGTCAACAAAAGCAGCTATTGGCACGGCAGTGATAGAATTTTCTTGCATCCACTGGTGAAAACAGACTAGCAGGTACCCAGCAGAGAGTTTAGGAGACAGTGTTGTTACCAACCAGATCATGAAAATGTAGGATGGAAAGTGCCGTCCACAACCATTGTGTGCTGTGGAAACTATACAATATCCTTCCTAGAACAACAGCAGATCTGAGGTAGAATAAGTCGTTCAACAAATCAGAAAGGTAAGAATAGCTGGCTCTGAAGGAGGAAACTGGGCTCTGTGGAAGCTAAATGGAAGCTTGCTTGGTTTTCCCAACTGTGTTTCTCCTGCACAACAGCACGTGGCTTTGCCATTGCAGTCAGTAGCTTCCAACAGCCTATGGTCCAGTCACATCACTCTCCATTCCCTCTGTGGCTTCCCAGGCTCATTCCCTGGGTAGGAGTGCATCACCATGAAGCTTAGACTGACCAGCATTCGAAGTTGTTTTTGACAACTGAACTCACCTCCTATGTTGTTCTTGTAAGTATTATACAACTCTTTTACTCTTCTGTAACGGAAAGCCAGCTTCCTCATCCAGTCAACCCCTCCTCTTACACCTGTTGGCAGACAAAGGTTTGCACTACTTGCAGCTGCATGGAAGCCATCAGTTGCAAAACTGTAGGTACTGCAAACACCCAAAATACAGTAAAAATAAATACAATGTATTCCTGTAAATGCTCAAATTATTTCATCTTAAAATAAAAAAAAAAAAACGAAGAAAAGTGCTGTATCTTACCTTAGGTCTTGTCCATTATCATCAGAAGAAACATCATCTATATGAACTTGATCGCATTCCTGTTACAAAGAAAAAAAAGCAAAGCCAAATGACAAATTTATCTTATAAGAGAGTGCAATCACCATTCCTGGAAGCATCCAAAAGGCGCGTGGACGTGGCACTTGGGGATATGGTTTAGTGGTGAGCACGGTGGGCTGGGCTAATGGTTGGGCTAGGTGATATTAGAGGTCTTTTCCAACCTGAATAATTCTGTGCTCGCCACAGGCTTGGTACAGATGAAGAAATGACTGGTGCGGGTCACTGACTGCACCAGAAGATGGCAGCCTGTGCACACCCACAGCTTCCTACTGCCATCAACGTCTTTAAAATAGTATAACCTTCAACTCCTACACAGTCTAAATTACTAGTTAAAATAGACCTTTAGAAAAGCGATACGCAATTTTGGTGTGATTTTGGAGTAAAATTATTTTAATTTTAAAGCCACAAAAATTGCAAGTCTCATTTATAGTCTCCCTAGTATACCAATATTTGAAAATCACATAAACCTTATTTTCACACTCCTTAAAAGCAATTGATGGTAAACTTCAACAGGCGTAAAACTTATGTTAAGTCGTATGAACACTTATCAGGTTCTTCTATTAATTTATGTGAGTGCCTTTGGCTGGAAAAACACATACAATCAGCAATCCTACAGAACTCGATTATTTCCTGGCTTTAAAAGGGATGGAAGCAACTCGAGGGAGCTGAGCTACACTGGAAAAATGAATTTGCCTCCAAGATGGTTTTATAATTGGACAGCTATCAAATATCCTTATCTGCACAGTGGTTACAGCACAAAGATAAGAAATTGTGGGGAAAGCAAAAGTAAATATATAAGTCAAGCCATCATGCATCATATAACTCTTTTCTGTAGTTGCCTGAACTAACATCTTAACCCAAAGACACACCTGAAATTCAGTGTCCACCAAAGTCAGCACTTAATTCAGGCTCTCTGTGACATGCAGAAGCATGCAGTTCTAAGTTACCAATCTTCGTCTCATAACAGTGGTAGATTGTACAGATAAACAATAAATCTGAACAGAGGAGTGATTTCCAAATGTGTAAGCCACAAGTTCCTAGAGTGTGAATTTGGGGAATTACCATTTCATCTTTCTGCTTTGTTTGCTTTGCAGTGAACAAAAACCTAACAGACTTTTACTCCCATGAAGTAAGTTGTTTAAAAGAAAAAAAAGCAATTTTGTATAAAACAAATACATAAAATTTAATTTTCAAATACGTAACTTCATTGCATCATACAAGAAATCATAATTTTAAATATTGGGTCAAAGCTAAAAGAATGAGTTGCCAAGCTCTGCTCATGCAGCTTAATCCATTAAGACAGCATAATAGAGCTGTGTTCAAGGAACAGGAATGAAGCATTCTTCCCCTCACTGGAGAAATAAAATTTTTTAGTTCTGTCTGAGGAGATTATCTTGAGCTGTAGAATATTTTAAAGAAGCTACTTTTGGATGTAAATAGCAGATGAAGAGAGAAAGTAAAGGGGAAGTGGCAACTGAAACGGAAGTTAATTTCTTTATCCTTATTCATTAATTCACTCCAGAAGAAATGCAACTATGCTTCACCCAGTGCAGGACAGGAACTCAAAAACCAGACAAAAAGCCCTACTGGTAAAAATTCTGACTCTATATTTTGCAATATCTGGCTTCCTAATCACCTTTACAGATTTCCCTGGAACTGGTGAAAGTGTTAAGTTTAAAAGTTTAAAAATCATTCCTGTGGATTTTAAGGAATACTAATTAAATAGAGGGCACACAAAAGCCTTGATGGATAAGGACTGTCTGCTGCTGTTTGCATTTTGTTAAGCCTTTCAGCTACATTGTTCCAGCCTTGAAAATTCTAGTTAACTGTTCTGCTGATAATTTCATTATTAAGTTAAATATGAGTGGGCAGCAAAGGCTCAGCTATTTAATTTTTTTTTGTCTCACAGTTTGTTCATTGTGATTCTGTGATTGACTCCAGGAACAGGATGAGGGGACCAAGCAGTTTTCTGATTACTCACCCTCTTGTGCCTGCAAGAAGGCTGTTAATTATATAGGAGATCAAACCCAACAGCACACTCCAGCTTCCTCCTTTTCCCCCTTCCTCTTCTCTGGATCTATGGGTCACCTCCTCCCTACATGCTGGCAATACACATTTGCTGACCAACAAACAAGCTCATATGCTCATCACTCCTTGGTTTTTTTAAAATTTGTTTTCTTGTTTACTTATCTACTTCGACTAAAACGTTTACCTTTTACAAATTCGCTTACATGGTGTGAAAAAATTTGCCATAAAAAAAGAAAAAGCAGACGGCTTGAGCAGATTTGAGATAGTTCTCTACTTTTCTCAAAAGAAACAGGGAACTGGTGGTACAACATTACATCTGAGTTTGCTTTTAAATGACACCAAACAGTTACGGGAAAGAAGGAAAGAAAGCAAGCTCTCTGTCAATTTAAATATTAAGGTGAAATACTTTTCACATCAGCTACAGTACTGGTTAAACTCAAGTCACAGTGGCTGTCAGTGCAATGTCAAAACTAAGAAAAATAAAAATACATTTCCTATTAGTGCAAATACAGGAAAGGAATCTAGGTATAATATCTAGATTTTGCTTGAAGCAATACTAATTTAAATTATATCTGAGTGCAGTCAATTCTTTGCAGCAATTTTTAGAGCCTGAAAATTTGTGGGTACAGAATCAATAAATCATCCATAAAACTTATCATCCTGGAATGGACAGTAATTTCATTACCCAGTAAAAACACTGCCTTACCAAGCTGAACACAAAACTGTTATTAATGAGAGGATATTCAGCACTATGCTTTCTTAGGCTTTACAGAAAACCTTTTTTTAATATATGTGCTTTGGTCTCTGTTGAAACTAGTTTCACCTACCTACCAAATTCTGAGACCTAAGTCCTATTTTTTATCACTCATTTCTGTTTCTAATGAGAAAAAAAAAAAAAAAAGACAAAATCTCCCTTAAAATATGGTAGGATTATGATAAAAATGGAAATATAATTCAGTTTGTTTGAAATGAATACTCTTTTTCTTCTTCACTGATCTGAGAGTGGACGGAAATAATGGAGTTGGAAGATTCATGTCTGAATTCCTAGTTGCAATTTGCAGAAATTGGGGTTTTTTTGTGTGCCTAATATGCCTTACCAACATTTCTAAATGCTGGCTTAGAATTAATACTGAGATACAAGGAAAAACTTAATTTTATTCCTTACCTGGTTGAAAACAGAATGCCTTAGTATGGCTATTATTACAAATCTGAGTCCCATCTCTAAGCACTGTTTAGGCACGTGAACTTTCTAGAGCACCAGACTCCTATTTTCATGGCAAAACACCAACTGCCTTCCCAAGTGATACTTCTCAAGCTAGCTAAAATTTATACCCTGAGAATGCAACAGCTGGAGAACAGCCTAGCCTGAAGTAAAAGTGCAGCTTGGCTGATTAGAACATGGGTTACTGGGTCAGCAGGGAATGTCTCAGCAGATCGGAATTTCTGCATCAGCAGTCATTGCAGCGAGACAGATTTGCATAGAGGAAGGAAAACTTTATTTTTATATGTGATAACTTCAATAACTTGGTTATTATTACTAGAACCTGCTATGCGGTGTTTGTAACCAAGAAAGGCAGAGAAAAAAAGAAAGTTTAGAGGATGTAGTGACTTGAGTAAATATTACAGGGATACAGGTTCAGTAGTACATTACAGCTGTCATGTGCAGAGCCACCAGGTTTACTGTGAGCTGAAGACGAAAGCAAGACCGAAAGTATGGAACCTGAGGGCTCACCATTAAAAAAGTGACATGATGAATGGATAAGCAATCTGTCTATCTGCCTAGTGAATAAAGGCCTGTCTCACTTCCACCAGTGAGAACAGAAGGTCTCATGTCTTGATGGCCATGATCATCAGCAGCTCAGCACTCATTTTTGCTGCCCTGGGGGAGGATGGAGAGAGGAAGACAGAGATAGATGGATGGGGAGAGGAGGGGAGATGAGCGAGAGACCCCGAGTCAGACTCTGGGAGTTCTCAGAATTCATTATACATTCATCATGCAGATGCACTGTAATATTCAGTAATGGCCATGTGCTCTGCAAACAGATTTAAACAGACAGGTTTATTCGTCAGCGTATTAAAGGATACCTCTACATACTTCAGCACTTTATCCTGTTTGCTAAGAAGATACAAAATTGCTGGTCTTCTCACACATGCTGGAATGTATGCATACAGCTCATTTCAGCACATGAACTCTGGAATTTTGCTAATTTTGTAAGAGAGTTGGTTTTGAGACCAAAATGAATTCTGGGCCATAAAATACTTAATTTCTTATAGAAATTGTGATTATTAAATACATATATAAATTGCTTTTAATCAAATCAAACTGATTGATTTACTTGGGTGCTCTCTAAGACAACCTCCTAGCAGTATTTTTTGATTTATCTAAAACTGGGAGCTGTTCAAGCTCTGGAATGAGCTGGTGTATGTGTTTTCAGACAGGGTATTAAAACCATCTGATGAAGATTAGCCAAAATATAATGATCCACCTATGACAGCTGAACTTGTGATCTACAGATGAAATAAATAATGAGAGAAAGGAATGAACTTTCAATGGCCATAAGCAAGAATAAAGAGGTATGGAAAGAGGGCAAAGCTCCATCTTGCAGAACTCCTCCACCTCAACTCAGCACAACTTTGAAGAACAGATTCCACAGAATGGAGTAAAGTTCATTCATGCCACATAAAATCTGAACGTGCAAGGGCAAAGGTATGCTAAAAAGAAATTTAGGAAATGCTTTGAAAAAATTATTTGGAATCTCTCCCCAGTACAGAAGGAGACATTCACTGAATATACGTTAATTGCCAAGAGATGACTCACTAGGACTGCAATAAAACACACACTGGCAAAGGCATGTCCAGGGCTTTACTTTCTTAGGTTTCTGCTGCTGCAAGGAGGAAGGGCAGTTCAGGTGTGGGGTAAAGTAGATTCCAGTTTCCTGGCTTAGAAAGATCTAAGAATAAATGAGGTCTGCAAGGGATGACGAAGACAACTGCAGAGTGGTACCTTCTGCTTTTCTTACTGCCTGCCTGATGAAGGAATAAAATAAAAAATCAACATCCCATTGGGTGGAAAAATTTCCCTTATCTGTATTTTTTCTATTCACTCACCAGAGACCTTTCTCTGGAATTCTAAACAAAACCTCAAAGTCTTCCAGCTCCTATTCATGGCAAGTATCTGTCCATGGACGGAAGTCTGGGATCTACTCTGAGTAAGAGAACAACTAGTTTAGACCAGCAGAAGGTCTGAAAAGCCCCTAGATTAATTTGAAAACTGTTTTTCACCTCATGTCTTGACACACACGGTTGTAGGCTATCACTGTCCATGTTAACAGATCCGGACTCTAAAGTGAAATAAAAAGCCTGTGAAGCCCAGCTGACAAGCCTGCTTCCCAGCCCACTGTCCCTGCAAGAGTCCATCCATGTGCTTCTGACAAGTGAGCTGCCCACAGAGGGTACTCCCTAGGAAGAGGTCTCCCCCTTTTCTGACCAATTGCCAAATTATATTCCCTGGGTATATTGTGACATTACATGTGGTTGCCTGGTTACCTTGGGAAGAGACATCACTGATCAGAACATCTATCACAGTCCCAGCTCTCTGATGCTGCATTCTTTGAGGTAAATGAAGAATACTCTACATCTGAACAAGTCACAGAGGCCTGTTGCCAAAAGGCTACTCAGGTATGTCAAGAGAAGAACAGTCTCTTCTGGTCAGTTGAGGGCACCCACTGAAAGCGAATGAATACAGAGAACTGCAAGACAAGAATGTGAGGCCCAAATGTTCCCATCATGGAGATGACAGCACACAGCTTTACATGCATGGAAGCCAAAAAGATGGCTATAGGACAAAGAAAGAAATGGGTAGTTTGCAGATTCTCTCTCTCACCGAGTTTCGCGGAAGGACTCTGGTGCCACAGGAAGCTGGTGCCACAGGAAGTCAGTGCCACCTGGCTAACCTCTCTCTGATTAGAGTACGACAAACCCAAAGACTACACAGGCAGAAAATGTCACACACAATAAATACTAATGCACAGCAAAGCCACTAAGTTAAAAACCAGGAATACCGGTGCTTGCATTCCTTTGACTCTTACCTCTAAATCATTAAAAAATAAATGTGTGTCAGCAAGATTAAAAATCATTTCTTCCATTCGCAGTCCAAGGGTCACTGCCATGGGTGGATCCTTAAAAAACAAAAAAACAAGGTTAACTAATTACATACCTCTAAGTTATATTAGAATTACTTTAAAAATTGATGTATACAAAGTGTTTTGAAAAATTAACACTGTAAGAAATTTCTCTGAAATCCTTTCAGTATTAAGCTATTTTAATATAATGCTGTAAGAAGAAACTGCTGAACCTCTGGTTGTGAGAAATTTCAGGGAGCTGTGGATGTTGAAAAATCAAAGTTTTTAAAAGCTGAGCAATCTGCAACCTCGCTGAACTGACAGGAAAAAAATTGGTGGCCATAGACGTATACATATAAACACGAACAAGTATAAAGAAGACTGGAAACAAGGAAGGCACTTTTCACAAAAAATATATGTAAGTCTGTCAATTTGTGGGAAGAAAAAAGCTGAGTCACGGAGCAGTAAATAATTTTTCTGACCGCATGCACTGAGCCAGCAGCAGAGGTAGGGACAAAGGTATTTCATGTGACACCCAGTGCGCTGCACAATTCCTCTGAACTCCTGGCTTTTTTTCCCAATTTTGGAGCACACAGAGGTCCTCACCAGGGTCATGCTAAGCCAGACTAAGAAATGTAGTCATCTCTGCCAGATGACCACTTTGTAAGCAATTATAATGCTGTGATAGGAAGGTGTGACTTAAGGGGCTTTTTCCATTTCTAATGTCTCTTTATAAAAACACAAAAGGTACTCTGAACCTATTGTCCATTTCCCTAAATTGAATTTTACTTTGGGTAAATCATCACTGCCTTGTCTATGCTTAGAACTACATGGCTTCATCCCCACACTTTTTTCCAGTCCAGTATGTAGCTTCAAACCTTGCACTTGATCCTTCTCTGTCTCTGTATTTACCCTTCTTCCATGCAGGCACTCACTGATGAATTTGTTTTCTTCTTTATGATTTTATTGCAGGTATTCATTCAACAAAGTGCAATCTATGGCACAATTCTTTAGCTGGTCCACAGGAATGGGAAAGCATATGTAAGTTTGTTTGTTTGCTACAGATCTTCCCTTCATTGCTGATGAAACACAGGAATCCTGTCCCTGGATAAGATTCATTCAAAATGTTGCATTTGTTCATAGGTCATCTTTCATGCTATCAAATTGCTCTGCCTCAGCAAGACACCACAAATCTACCCATCTGCAATAACAATGTCTGAGAGCATTAAGCGTACAGCAAAGGCAAGGTAATTAATTTAACTTTTCTAGGTTTGCTAAGAGAGAGGTAAAGCAGATTTGTGTTACCTTACATTTGGTTTGAAATAATGGTCCCTGATGCTTTGCTGACACCTGGTAACTAGTTTGATTATTGCCTTAATCATCTGCCTGAGCTTGCAGGGTTCCATTAACTTTTTTATGCTTAACATATTGCAGTGGACTTTTAAAACACATGCGGTCCTCTTCTCATCAAAATATGAAAAAAATAGGTATTTCATCATTTAAACTCTGATTGACACTAGCAAGTTTTCAGAAATCCCTTCTTAAATACCTTGAGATTTAAAGTCTAGAAGTTTACCAGCACGTAGCAACAAAATCTCACAAAACCTCAAATGATCATTTGTTAGCATTAGGATCAAAGGCTTCCCAACCAGGATCAGACACTCACTACTCCAGGGCTTTGCAATGACAGAATAAAAGATGGCTTCTGCACTCAAGCACTTAATACCTAATGGCAAAATCTGAAACACTGACATACTTTGACTCTTGCTCATGAAAAAGTCATACTTGAAGGGGACAATAGTGTTCCAGAAGTTGTAACGATCCAAAGTTAGACCCAATTCTCTGGCAGTGAAAGGAAATATTTTTATGTTAATGCTTGAACTGGTGTAGACTACCTTTCAGAAGCAAAAAACAAATGCAGTGCCCAAGAACAGAACTTCATCCATTCTGTGTTCTGTAGCAAAGCTCACAGGATTTCAAGGTCACATGACTGAAGGCAGCACCAAGTGCAAAGGTCAGTTTTCCAAGAGGATGATTAAGGAACACCATTAACAGATTAGCAAAACTCATGTTAGGCATTTAGAACACAAATCACCAAAATACCCTGGACTCACGAGATTCCTCATCAAGCCATAATGCTTTTATCAAAATGTCATCACACATAAACACGTGTTTGTCTCTTTCTTTTGCGTTTCTTTTCTGTGCATTGTAAACTATAAATTTTTTCTCCCTAGATACAGTATAGCAGGGAGTATTTGCAATATGCTTTTCTACCTCAATCCTATGAACACTAAGGCATGTGCATAATTTTATGCACAGGTGGTAAATCATTATTATTTATATAAGTTATTCACTGAAGTGCTTCCAAAGCTGGAATCTCAGACTTTTAATTCTCAGCCTCTTTTTTACCCCTTCCTGGGTAGAAGCAGACTTGAATGCAGAAATTTCCTATAACGTTTTCCACTATAATTCGATCTGTTTTTACAGAAACTACCAACTATGTACGACAATTTCCTGCCTTGCCTAGTATAGCTGAAAGATGTAAATGTGACAAAGCTCTTATGATTTTCTTATTAATAGTAGTTTTGTAACAAATTATGCCTGATTATTACTATTAAAATTATATTTCCTACATTCCTGTTTTGACAAAGGCATGAGAAGGATATTGCTAGGTACTGTACGTAAAATAAAATAAAGCAAAGCAAAGGGGATTCATTTCAGCTTAGCATAAAACCACTATAGGATCTCCCCATAACACCTTCTGCTAGGGATAGTTGCTAGAATTCAGTTCTCAAGATATGATCAATTCTCCCCTTAATGAATTGGCCAAAACTTTGCACTGCAACTGTTTAACAAAAATTAAACGTTCCACCTAGCTCTTGCCATGCTAAGTTCTTTCCTTTGTGTACAAAAACAGGCAAGAAAGCAGATTTGTCAGGGTCTTGTGGTTTTATAGTGTTTGCACAATATGAAGGAACACGATAATCATCATTTTACTGTCTTTCAGCCTGGAGCAGAAGTTACAGACTGATTCAAGTGGCACAAAGGAGTGAGTGTTGAAAAGAAAGCAAGAAACTTGCAGTTGATACAGATTTTAGCACAGCAAATTGAAAAACTTAGTAAGAGGCAGACTGAACTTCTGGCAAAATTGTATTTTGTGCTACTCTGCACAAGCACACAAAATAGAGGAAAAAATGATTTAAAAAAAAAATCTGCAAGTTTTCCCCAGATAATTCACAGAACAAAGAACAACTCTTTGGCCTGCAGAGGTATGACGTTAGCCAGATATCATTAGTGTGCAGAAGAATCAAGACCAGCTACAACATTTTTGTACACCTAAATACAAATTACTTTGGTTACGTTAGGATGAAGGCACTAAACTGGAGCCAGACTGTCTGTCTGTGGACTTCTGTACCAGACTGGTCCATCCATTGGAGTTCTCCTGGGAGGCTAGATAAAAATATCCTGGGAGGACCAATACTTAAATGTTTTGATGAAGAGGAGAGTAACTGGAATAAAGCCCCAAAAGCTCAGTGTCCATTAGTGGAAGAAATCTATTTAATACTGTTTTGGAATGTCAGGTTTCAGCACATGTTCAAAATAATTTCATTTCTTGGGGAAAAAACCTGCAAGCACCAAAGTGACTTTAATAAAACCTCAGAAAACGAAGAGAAAAGTAGACTGTCAGGTAGATTCATTGTGACAGGGATTTGCATGCATGAAGCCTTAAAAATAAGCAAGAAAACAAGCAAAATTTTAGGAAGTGATTTTCAATGGGTGGCTGTCCTCAACAGACTTAAAACAAAACTGATCTCGGGAAGAAGTGGAAATGCTCAAGTTAAGTACCAATATTTTAGCTTAAAGACACTTCCCTGCATGATGTAGGAATCTCAGATTTAAGTTCAGCACCCACTCTCTCACAGGGGACATGAGTCCCAGGAGAGATTCCTATGGGTGGCAATGGAGGAAGAGAAGACATCTCCTCTTAATAACCATATCTGGTGGCTGATGAAGGAAAACTCACGTACTCCATAGGGAGTTTCTGTTCCATGCTCTCTAGAAGGCAGTAGGAAAATCAACTCAGAGGTCTCAGACAAGGAGGGAGTGAATGGAGAGGACAACTGGAGGTGATGAGAGATACACTATTAATACAGGCAGACAAGAGAATATTTATGAGTGAATTTGGGAATGTCATCATGGGTGTTAATGGTGACAAAGTTTTTCTGTTTAATGACCAGACAAGCAGACAGCGAACAGTAAAAAGCTTCTGAGCCCTTTCCAGAGAAGTGCACAAGGTTAATGAGGCTTCCCTGACAACTTTCTGTCATTGGCAATGTTATAAAAAATGGCAAAATATGATCATCAAGTGTGGATTTGTTTTGATTTATGCACTTGGAAATCACATTCTCCATCTTCTAAGCTCACAAAAGAATTTTATTCTTTTTTTAAACAGTTGCACCTTGAGTCACAGCATTTATCTAGGAATTCTTGCCCTCTGGATTGACCTGGGAGAAATGAATGAAATATAAACGCTTGGAGCTAGACAAAACTCCAGCTTAAGCATCCTTTAACCAGCAAGAATAACTGGATTGCAATGGAACAAAGAATACACACTGTTCACAGGGAATAAGAATGTACCTCATAAACTTTTAAGAGATGATGACATCTCCTAACACATGTCCTGTCACATCAACAAATGCTCACTTAAGAGCTCAGCATTGTAGAAAACCCTATCTGTCAACTGGTGCTCAGCTGCAAAAACCATCATCATCCAGACAACTCATAATATAACAGCTCCAATGCCAATGTTCACAATTTGCTACTGCAGTAAGTAATTAAAAATAGCAGTGTACTGGTTTCACAAAGTACAAAGCAGATGAGCAAATGAGGTGAAAGGTGAGAGGTCATCTCACTGCTGGGAGGCAGCACAGCTTTCCTGAAACTTAACATACGTGTAGTGTAGTTTTTATTCTCCTTCTGTGTTAGCCCAGTAAAATAACCAATATACCAAAAGCCAGAGAGAAACAGCCACAGGTAGAAAACCAGGCATGGAATATTCTTCTGGGAAAGCTTTGTATTTTAAATGTAGAAGTGATACACCAGCCAACCTCTGGCCAAATCTCTCCCAGTTCAGTTGGCTTTAGAGCTATACTCTACTGGTGCCCAGATAAGCAGCAGCAATTTGGCCCGTTTTTAAATCAGATACTTTCAGCTGCATGTTTCAGCAAACCACTAATTTTGTATTAACATGGTTATTAGAAAATTTTAACATCAAATAATTATCATAACATGCAAAGTGCTGAACAAGTATATACCAAGAAGTGTGTCCATTCTCAGCTTCATAAATACTCAGGCATAACTCAGAATTCTGCTGTTCTCTTGGCAAATATACAACCTGAAACTCACCTACTGGATCCAGGCCTTCCACATAATCTCTGCCAATGACAGCCCTCATTGCCTAAGGAGATGCTGGTTTGACTTTCCTTTTTCTCTTCTACTCCAACCACTTGCTAAACTGCAGAAATCTTTCTAGAGTGTTTATTTCTGGATACAACAGCAGCTCTCAAGTGCTCCTGCACTCACATGTGGATCCCTATGCCAGGCCATAATACGCTGCACCTCCTCTCACTGCATCCCCGTGCAGCCTGAATTGCAGCGGAACAGAGAGGTTAGAAGAGTAATTTCTGATTTTTTTTTTTTACCTGGTACTGAAAGAAACAGGGAAAAGAGCTGCTGAAAATGAGGAATGAAAGTTTGCATGTCAATGAATACATGGGAAAGAACTGAAGGTGAATAACCTTGCCTGTCTGTATATTCCCACTAGCTCTAAACTCAGTGTCTCACTCCTTCTAAGCATGGTGAGCACACTTGGCATAAGAAGTTGCCTTTCCTTAAAGCAATGTTTGCTTTAAAGAGACACTATTCTCATGCAGAAAATTAAAAATGGGAGGAGGGGAAAATACTGCTTGTCCTGAAAGGTTTTTTTTTTGTGTGGTTTCTTTTTTTTGTGAGTAACCTGATCATGTTATACAAAATGGGCTCATGAAATACATGTGGAAGAACATGGTATGCACAGCTGAGCATCTGTGTGACATTAGACGCCTTTGCTTTTTAAAATCAGACAGCAAATCACCACAGTTACATAATTTACTATCTCCACTATTTTACACTACTCTGTTTCTTTTTTCATTGTTAGGCAACAATTTTATACCACCTTTCCAAGACAAACAGCTGTCTCAATAATTTTGAAAGACCTTTGTGCTAACAAGTCTTCTGCTGACAACCTCACAATTCTTGGAGTATTTACTCTCATAGCAACCCAACTCTCATAACAATCCAATCTTCAGTCTGGATTAAGACCTTGTATACAGATGGAAGTCTATGCAGAAAAGATAAGGACCATATATGCTAAACATGTCATGCACCAGATACTGAGTGAAGTCTACCTGTGGGATCTTTCCCTTCTCCCATTTCTAACCTCTTAGGCGCTTAGGCTCAGACACATCCCACCTTAAATTTAGGCAACACTGCAATGACACGCGAAAGCTAAAGCCTACCCATGATAAGCTCTTACTGTATTCCCTCTCCTACCGCTCTAGCTCCCTTGCAGTCTACAATATATATATTTGACTTTCACTGGTAATAACTCATCACACAAGTTCTATGTAAATACGGCAACAGCAGTCACTGCAGAAAGGAAAAGTCTACTACTTCTATTCTACAGAGTCTGGAAACAAACACGTTTCCCCACTTGTGTGGATGTCACCTATCAGCACAAAACAAAAAAAAAAAAAAAAGAGAGAGAGAGAGAGAAAGAAAAAAGAAAAAGAGGATTTTACTTAATTCCGCAATTCTGCACCTTTTGCTTTATAGTCTTCCGTGACATTTGTTTACTGATGTTGATCTCAGCAGTATAACTACATTAATTTCACTAACCCTTGAGATACTTTCGGTTTATATAAGACTTTATCTGCTGTCAGTACTACTGTCTGTTAATATGCCATTACTAATATACCAACAGGAGTTACATTTCTGTTGCTGTTTCCAAGATAATTTTCAAACTTATACACAGACGTTTTGTGAGCTACAAAATGTGCTCTGATTTTTAAAACTATGTGTTACAGTTGATTTAGGAAACATCCTAAGGGCACAATCAAAAAAGGATGTAAAGAATGACTTTATCACTGGACAATTCAGCAAGTCTTGTGGTAGTCTATGGGTTACTCTCAAAGCGATACAAAAGTTCATGTTCAGCTAGGTTTCTTTCTTGTTTTGATAACTATGAGTTGGAAATGGTTCTGACAAAGTGTTGTCACAATATCTGAAAAACAGCAGAAGAGAATTTTATGACAGAGTACTGAAATGTGCACAGACCTGGCCCTGTGAAGCTGCAAAGGAAGGAAGGCTGTTTTTTACAAGACATGAATAACTATCCTTATCTTAGCATTCCAGAAGTTCAGATTTTGCACTTGGCTTGTGACCTTTCCTGTTAACTTTCTTGTCTAATAGCCACAAAAGGTTGATCGCATGGAAGACTGGCCCATCTCTGGTTATAATCCACAGTTCCGGCTTTGGACATTTCTAACCAACAGGTAGGGGAAGGGATTGTGAAAAGCATTTCTGTCATGTACTGTTTCTCACATCCTTTTCTCAAGCATCTGATTCTGGCAGGAATAAAGATGCTGAAAACATGCTAAACAAGCCCCTTATCTGACACAGTGTGGACATGACTATGTTTTTAAAAAGAAATACCTTTGCATTAATTTCAGTAGAACAGCACAGCACAGAAAAACCTGTATATGTACATACTAACATCCCCCTTGTCCATTTTCCTTCTTCCACATATTTGTTTTGATTTTTTGATTTATCCAGGCCTTTAGCTCTACCTCTCCCATCAGTCTGCTCCTGTAGCTACACACCAGACCCTTCTCACCTTGTCCAAGCAGCCATTCCCTGGACTCCCAGCACCAGCCCAGTGGGGCTCCAGGAACTCCTGCTCCTGCAGTCTGCCACTGCCTCTCTTTGCCTCCCTCACTCTTCTTCCTGCTCTCCCACTCACTGCTCTGTGACCTGAACTCCTTTTGGACTCATCAAAGGGGAGAGGATGCCTAAAACTACTCGGGAGAGGGTTCCACTCCCCAGCATTACTCACCCGAGAGCCAGCCAAGGGAACCAAAAATTCAGTGAAAAAGGTGGGGAGTCAAAGAACAACATCTGCAGCTGGCACTGAAATAGGTCAGACTCTTACTCATCCTATTCATAAATTTCCTGGTAAATTCACCCACCAGCCCAGTTTTTTACTTCCTCCTCTTCTCTTCCAGCTACTGTCAGTTATTTCCATTTGTGCACTTCATCCATTATCTTCCTGCAATGTCTCTTCCAACTCATGTCAGGAACCTCATCTTTGTTGCTCTATAAATTCTCCTCTCATTAGCAGCATCTGCTTCAACCCTGCCTCATGTATTGCGCTTAGGGTCTGTGTCTCATTTCTCTCCTTGACTTCTTCGCATTAACACTCTGAAAATGGGGTTTACTGTGCACTGTACCTCTAATTTCACCCATAAGAGCCATAAAGAACACAGAGGTGAAAAACACGTACATAGTCAGGCCAGCTAGCTGCAGTGAATTGACATAAAATTCACAGCTCACATACCTTGCCATACTTCTGTGCATACGATCCTGTAAGCAGCGAATGGAAAACTATGATTGTTTCATCCAAATCCCAAACAAATACACGCTGAAAACAGAATTGGGGAAAATAATGTTGAACAAATAACATGACAGTCCCACCACCACACCACCCAGACAGGCAAGAAGTCTTAAAAGTTTAACCAAGTACTTGTTAACCGAGGAGGTTTTCTCTGAAAATCAGCAATAACAGTGTATCATGCACGGTAAAAAGTCAAAAGGCAGTAACTTTTTAACTCTTCATCTATTTTTTATTTGTTCTCTAAAAAGCTTTTCACAAACGCTCTGTAACACAGACTTCAGAAACGTGATGGGGAGTCAAACATAATTGTTAAGGATAAACAGTACTTTCAGATACTTCTCTTCAAGCCTTAAAGATTCAAGATTCTTCTTTATTTCTACTGTATAACTAAAATCCTAGGTAAAAGTGCTATATGCCACTGCCATATAGAATTTAAATAATACCGTAGGATAAAACAGATTATTTTAACTCAGTGTTATTCATTCTACTTCACTCATTTTGATTTTCACTGGTAAAAAAAAATAATAAATAAAAAAACCTAATCAACCAACAGAAACCTGAAATGTAATAAGTTAGTTTCTTCACTGGAGATGTATTTCTTCGCTAAGGCACTGATCTTGCACATACTTAAGCACAGCCATAACTTCACTGAGGTAAGCTGCCTCATCGGTATCTGCTAATACAACTTACAAGCACAAGGACAAACTGGTGACTAAATATTCCAAAGGCTATGGCCAGATGATCCAGCATATTCACACTGCATCCATAAATACATGTAATTAAGCTAAGTGATATATTTGAGATTTCCAGTTTCAAAAACTAAAAGAAAATGTGACAATTTTGAGTACAGATTTGTGGTTCTATCGCATGAGAAACTGCCAGACACATAATGCAGAACAGTAAAGTCTCATTGTACATGTAGGTTAGAACAGCTACTACTCTCTGTTACATTCAGTTAGCGAGACTGAGTCCATGATGTCTTCTAAAATGCTTTAAGCTATTTTCACAGCTGCAGTTTTCAGAATTTACACTTCATCAGAGGAAACCTCCACATTAGCATTCACCAATTACCACAGACATACCTCCAAGTCACTGTCTGGAGGGGGTGATGGATTATTCTTCCGCCCTCTACCCCGAGACTTTGACCCAGAACTCCTACATGTTCTCTCATCAAGATCTTTGATTGGCGTGGAGGGGCTCTGCACTGTGTCAAACTCCCCTGTAAAGTCAACCATTCATGTCAAAATTAGTGCTGGATTTTTAAATAATTAACTTTTTTTCCTCAAAGTTCAACACGTCTGTATGCAAACTCAATGACAAGAGACATGTAAAAATGTTGTATAAAAAGAATGACAATGTGGCTTGTCTTATGTAGATGGAATCAGGAGGTGCCACATACACTTTTGACTTTACCAATGAAACACTATAAACCTAAGCAGAATAAGACAAAAAATAAAATGACACATATGCACGTGCATATACACAAATACACACGAGCCCAGGCAAAATATCAAAATATCCAAGAAAGGTATATTTTAGAAGTCATACTAATGGTTTCTCAAAACATGAAGTGCTTTTTAATTAAAGTAGTTAATTTCCCATGTTTTCAGTTCAGCTAGACTTATTTCCAAGTCCTGCTTTACTTTTACCAGAACACACTTTGGCACTCGTCCACGCCCCAGAACAGCCAGGCAGCTTCCAGCTTCATGTCCTCCTCCCATGTCACCTGCTCTTTAGCAAAGTTCACTTTTTTTCCTTCACCTTACCTCAGCCCATAAATTGTCAGAGGAAAGTCGTAATATTAAATGCAATATTCCAGTTAGTACCTGAAAGAGGATGAAGTTGTACTTGCTGTGTTCTGATCGTCTTTCTCTAAGTACGAGGCATTGTGGGCTGTCACAGAGATGTGCTGGAAGGGCCTTTGATCTGGTATGGCACAGCTGGTCTTAACCACACCCAAGCCTATCTCTGACTTACCCATTTAACCCATTTTCCCTCTGGTGGTAACAAAGGGCTTTAGAGGTGATCACAAACCAGTAGCTGTGTAAGACAGACTGACAGAAGAAGGTATCTCCAGGGAGGATGGTGTGGAACTTCTCTTTACAAATTACTTTAATGCAATAGCTCAATATATGGAAAATATTGTTTTCTTCATAACACAGTGCCCTTTCAAAACTTCTAGCAATAAATGCAGTTTGGCTAGGTACCCGCGTGCTAAATGACAAAAAAACCCCTCCTTCATCATTTATCCAATTAATAATGATTCGATTTTTCTCCACTAAAGGAGGAAAGGCTACAGCTTTCATCTGGTATCTACTACAGATTTTGATTCAAGGGAGTCCTTGAGCTGCCTGTAATTGAGCATTTCTGGGCCATGGGTAATATTTGTTAAAAGTGCTCATGATGGCAAATCTGCAGAATAAATTAACACTTGGTACAAACATTTCCCAAAAACCATCTATGATGCATCTGATTTTGAGCTGGGATCTTTTTTTGTTCATTTTTACTAAAGAGCGTCACTGAGCGCCCAGCAGATGAAGGAGACTGATTTTTCTGCTCTGTTCTGAACTTGCAAGACCACATCTGGAAAAATGCATAGTTTGGGTCCCCAAGTAGAAGAGAGATATTGTCAAACTGGAGTTAGTCCAGGTGAGGGTCATCACAACAGTTAAGGGGGCTGAGCATGTAGTAAAAGAGGCTAAGTGACTTTTCATAGAGGTATGCAGAGAAAGGACAAGACACACAGGCAGAAATCCCTACAGAATGGAGAGAGAGAGCTCTTGTTGACTAATCATTTCTATTCTCAGCATGGTGTTGATGTCAGCAAGGTCACAGCAGGCAGTGAAGCAATCAATAAGGATCACATTATCTTAGCTCTTTCCCCATAAGAACAGCAAAATGTACTTGGGTAATTACAAATGTGCAAGAAGCATCCAAATCAGAATCTTTGCACAGCAAAAACCTACCATGGCTTCAAAATAACTTCTGAGTGTGCAAGAGATCTGTGCAAAAATAGTTTCCTCAGTTTTTCTGATGGAGTGGAAAAATTGTCCCAAACAAAACCCCCAGAAACGAAAAGGCAAAAACTAAGAAAGTGAAGATGAAAGTTTACATTCTTACCACAGAAGTCTTCTTATTTATAACACTTCAACACATTACAACAAAATCAAGACTCATTTCCGCAGTAATGTATTGAAACATCTGTTCTCAATGACTATGTTTATTCTAATCTACCAAAAATAAAGTATTAAAAAAACCCCTGTTCTAAATCTTCTCTGAAATTACCCAACAACTGAAGTTAATAACTCCAATTTTCATTTAGCATTAGCCATTACCAGTTGCTCCAGGCTTCTGCTTGGGTCAATGCTGTACATGATTGCATAATTATCTCTTCATCAGTACTGTAACTAATTGCTGTTCCTTGTAAAATATAGATATTTAAAGCCAACTTTATTTCATTACACTAATCTCTAAATCAGAATGAGCAGCTGTCTCTTACTTGAATGCAAGGTATGCATCTATTTTAGAACTGCAGAAGTCAGTGGTGCTTGTTTCTTTAAACAACTGTAGGTTTAATTGCTTCATTTGCTTTTTACCAACAGCAGTCTAAAGGAGAAACTGCACTTTTCTTATCCTCTGTTTGCTTTAGAAATGAGGTCAATGCTGACAAAATGAAAACTTACTAAAAATTTAGCCCTGTAACATAAAAGAATGTGAGAAATTCTAGTACCAAAGAGTATTGAAAGCATCGCCATCATGAAGAGCTCCTAATGCAGCTCATAATAGACAGAAATTTTTATTACAATGTTTGAAATTTTTTAGCCCTTTCAATATTCAACACATGCCTAATAAAAATACCTCATAGCCTCTTCCCTCCGGGACTGTGAGCAGTGCCAGTGATCCAAGAAAACAGGAGGAAAATGTTAAAACCAGAATATGGAATGACCTCTTTATCACAGAGGTTCTTACACATACTCATACACTTGTCCAATATGAAGCCTTTCATGCTGTGGAGACCTTGCAGCAGCTCCAGTTAGAGGACAGGGAATTACAGAACCAAGTCACAAAGGGAATTACAGCACCACATTACAAATGGAGGTGGTCTTTCATATCCAGGACATTGTTTCCCACCTCTAGTTCGATGATGTGAACACACCCTCCTCCTTGCTAAAACACAGTTCTATGACTTAAGCAGGTAAAAAGAGTTTGTGCAGTCTGAATATAAACCTAATGCCATCTCCCAGAGAAGCTGCAAAGGGTGACTTCATTGTGCGTACCAAATTAAGCTTTGCTGCATCCCACTAATGGAACGGGAGCTAATATCTTATGGTGATTCGCCTCCCCTAACCCTGGATATGTGATAGCAAGGTGCCTTCACATTAAGCTTTCATCCAGGCCTATATCCTCTGCTAGAGTTTTATTTGCCCTAAATTAAATGTACTCATATATTCATCAAATACACTCAAGTGTACTTATCTCCTGAGACCTCACCTCCCGGTCCATCTGAGTTATCCCTATTTGAGATGAAGTGCCCCAGGAGACACCTATTTGTCTCTCAAATAGTCTGTGGTAATGACTGCATTTTGAAAAATCTTAATATAAGCCGGGCACAATGCAAGCTCAGAAGAGAGCTTAGTTTAAGTAGCTGAGCATTACACAGATGTGGAATGGATGAATTTCTGAGCCCCTTCATACTTTCCTTATGTTTGTCATTATGACAAAAAGTCCTTATGACTTTTGTTACATATTCTTACCAGACAGAGCAGCCAGAAGACAGCTTCAACGTAAAAAGCCTGCTTTTTCCTCTGACTTGTAGTGTGTTATTGCTTGTCATGAATAGCAGAAAGAGTAAAGTCTACTTCAATTTTCATCTCATTTTCTTTACACAGTCAATAAATAAAATTGTATCTGGTATTAACTCTTGATCTGATGGGGCTTTATTACGAAAATGAGAAATCTTGTATGTGTGGAGAGTACTAAAGGCTTTGATTAGATATTTGAATTAAGACCTAGTAGAGATGCCAGAAGAATGAAGTGCCTTGCTGAATTTAGCCTTAAGTTTTTGTTGGAGTAAGTCTTAAGGACTTGTTTGACAGCAAGTGAACACAGTGAGTGCTAAAGATCTGCAGTATGATCTATGATACCTGAAATGATCTCCAAGACACTGCCCCTCACCAATGGAAATTTATTTTTACTGTGACACAGAAGGGCACAGGCATGTCATGCATTCACAAAGTGGGTGTTTCACTCCCAGCAGAGGGTCGCATGATTACTGCAACACTTCACAGAAATAAGGAGCAGATGGAGGTGGATTTGTTAAGTTCAGACGCACAACCTACTTAACAAGAGAACAAGTTCATATGCTTAAACAATTCACAACCAACAAAAATCTTTACTGTTTCACAGATGTGAAGCCTTCAATACTTTTTCAACCCGTTCAAAATATTTAAGATTCTCTTTTTTTTTTTTTTTGCCAATTCTATTCAATACTAATGGTACTTGTAATACATGATACATTTACACAGCATTTCTAGGAAACACAGATACCTAGGGGAGAAACAACATGGGAAACTGTCTGATTTTGTCAAATAAGAATATGGAGGAATAACAAAGCAGCAAGGAAAAGTACACAGGACATACACAGTTATCAAAAGTAACTTGTAACTTGTGAGTACACTCTATACTCCTTTAAAAACTCTTTACATATGATTTGTGTCAGTTATAGACATCCTCCACCTGTTGAAATTTCACTTGATTTCACACTACCTGTAGGTTCTTCTTCCTAGATTTACACTCTGAGACTACTGAATAATGTTACACTTTTCATCAAAAATCAAGGGAATGCCTATCTCCCCATTTCCATACCATACCATACCATACCATACCATACCATACCATACCATACCATACCATACCCCACCCCACCCCACCCCAC
>VZTF01006550.1:294046-366304 GCA_013397755.1 Cnemophilus loriae | reverse complement strand
CCACTCCACCCCACCCCCCCCCACCCCACCCCAAACACACACAACACAAACACATGCACACTATTACACTTTAAAAATCAGCCTGAGGAAAACATCTGGGTAGGCAAAATTTCAACTAATTTAGTTAAAATTCCAGTATTTTTAGCAAATTTAAGCAGTTTATATTATGTATGAGTCCTTGCTTATACTTTTCTACACAGTATTACCTTTCCTTTGTACAAATTCATTACAATAATACATTAGTCCTTCTACTGTATTTTTCAATAAGATGGTGCAGTTGTTAGGAAGATTTATGCAATAAGCTGATTTTGTGACTAAAGCATAAATTCCTCCCCTATTCAGAGCCTAATCCAAAAGCCAGTTTGTTAGTCTTTTTAGAAATGCTTGCAGTCTGCGGGCATGGCAGACACTGCCCATGCTGGCTGAGTGAAGCCAGTGTCCCTGAAAGAGACTGCTCTAAGAGTGCTGAAGAAAAATGAAGAGCTGCCACTATCCTCCAGGGGTGTCCTAGGAATGCAAGTAGCAGCCTACTGTGCTGTGGTGGCTGTGCACAAGAGGGCAGGGCTGGGCAGGCAAAGGGAGCCTCCTCATGTCTCCTGATAATGCTCTTCTTGCAAATACGACTCCTTCAATACAATTTTTTTTATGGTGCTTATAACCAGTTTCTCTATTCTCTTTTACTTAAATTAGTGAATTAGCAAGCATGGCTTGTACACACTTGAATAGAGCCCATGTGCTCTTGCTAGCATGGCTGGGGCATAATTAAATAAAAAATGGTATCTTGTTTTAAATTCTTTACAGCAATACTTCAGAATGGGTAGGTGGAAACAGAAATGTTACACTGCCAGTGATACTGAAAACCATCTCAGTCTGCAAAAAGCTTTATTTAATTAGCAAACAAACTGGACAGGTTTCCTAATTAAACAGTAAAAAAAGCTTATCTTGGGTGGTTTACACGATAAAGTTTTCTGAAAGGAACGAACTTAAAATATCAATATCAAAGCAAGCTGAATATGGAAATCTTGTCTTTATACAAACAGAGAATAAAATACAAAAATTGTTTTCACCTGAATGTAGATCTGTACCTGGTTGACTAGTCAAGCCAGGGAGAGAGTCCTGTAATTGGTAGGTTGATGATGATGAAGTGCCATCAGCTGTGTTGTTTGAGGTCATATATGCACCATATGTTGATGCTGAGTAATACTGTGCATACTGATTTTGGCCAAAAGCTGTGTATGATGGATAATCCTGAAACAGCAGATGCAGCAGAGCACTCAATTAAGTACAGTAATGAGCGAATTTTTTCCCATTAAGTATTTCTAAGTGTACAATCATATGACTTTTGCTAGTGTTTTGAAGGCTTGGTTTAGCTTTTTTTTTTTTTTTAAATTTAAGAATATTTAGTGGTTTTTAATTTAAAGATATTTACTAAAAGAGTACAGGGAAGCTGCTGAAATATTTAAGTGCTAAAATACGCAACTAGGCTTCCAGTAGGATTTTGATCATTTTCCACAGAAAATAGCATTGAACCACAGTGAGTCTTATTCAACATAACAGATCTAAATTAAAATAACATGCTATCACTGGAGTTATATAAGTCCTTTTGTAACTGACAAATAAAAATGACAGTATTCATACCTGTTGTGAACTACTGAAGTTTGTAGAATTCGAAACAGAATTGTTTGAATAAATAGTGGACGATGGTGTAAAACTAGAACCTAAAATTAAAAAATACAATTAACTGTGAGAACTTGTTTGCGAATCTAAATAAAATTCCAATTAGAATATTCCACATTAAGATGTAGATTAATCAGAACAAAAAAACAACTTTTATTTTCCGTTAGAAGTATGAAGTATTGTAATGAAACCTTAAAAGAAATGGAATGCTACTTCCACGCATACAGGCATACATTCCTCTTCACACCATGCAAGGAAGGTATCAGCAGTAAGTCATCTCACCGATTTAGAAAGCATTTTTCAGTTTATTGCAGTCTCACCTCTCCTCAAATACTGTTTTTCTCTTTTGTCTTCATTTCTAACAATTCACTGCTACATTTGTGAAACAAAAACCTTTTGAAAAGACTATATCCGGGTGTTTTTAATCAATCAGTAATGAGGCGTGTCCTTGTTTTCAACATAAATCAGATGATTCATATTGCAGTTTGTAATATGCAGATGATTAACCATTGTACAAGAAGGTTAAAAATTATCCAAACAGAACAGGTTACTGATGACCAGAGGGTAATCAATGAATTATTAACTGAATAGTATATGAAAGAATAAATATCTATTAAGGAGAAATTCTAAAAAATTACATTAATCCAAGGAGAAGCAAGTATCAAATTATGCCATACTCAGGAACATGAAAACAAGGAAAAGAGACTTATATATGTTAGTAAATATAACAAATGCTTCCAGTCCTGCCAAGTGATTTCACCCTACTAAAAAATCCAAAAGAAGGTGCAAATAGGGACTGCATTCCATGACCAGACCTAAAGTAACAGACGATCAGAATGAATACCCATGTGCCTATTAGTACTGGGAAGAAATACTCAGCTGTAAATTTCAGAGGTGGCTACTCACCTGGCATCTGGTAAGAGTAGGGTGTTTGGCCTGGCTGTGGGGTGGAAAACCCTGGGCTGTAACTGAGGCACCCGCTCTGCAGTGGAGATTGGGTCTGCGAGAGCCCACTTTCTGTCTTGATGCCTGGCAACATTACACCCAAATCTGTATAAGAAATTAATTTTCAACTGATTCTTTAAAATATTTTGTTACAGTTGGGAAAACAAAATAGAAAGCAAAAAAGCATTCCAGTCGGCATTGCTTTTAGTTCTACGTAAAGTGAAGTAATAAGTGGTCAAATACCGTAAGTGGGTAAGCTGTAGGGCTGTCCTGTCTGTGAGTAGGCTGTATAGACCGCTGGTTGCTGCATTCCTGAATACTGGGTTTGTCCGGCATAGGCAGACATTGTTTGAGCTGCTGGTGTAGAAAGAATGTGTGGATAGGGCCTAAATATCAGGAAAAATAGCATTACTGTGGCAACAAATACTTTGTATGTTGATTCAAGCAATAAAGTAAAGAAAAACGTTTAAAGATGTCCAAAGGCAGTTCATTATTCTGCCAACTGCTCCTCTTCTGGGATTTATTCCATCCCCCACTGAAATAAGCTGAAAAACACTCTGTCCCACATTCCCCAAGGCACAGTGAATATTTTATGCTGTCCCATCAGTACAATTTAATTCTTAAGCTACTGCGTCCACTTTTAGGTGGGCTGTGCCACTGCTGCGTGTCTTTATAAGTTCTTAACCTCTTTCAGCCGAGATCAGAACGCTTCGATTAGAAAAGCCCACATGCGTTTTTAATCCAGTGGAGGGAAACTTGGACTAGAAGAATAGAGGAAACACAGAGGTGAATGCTGAAGCAAGTACATGATGTCATCTGTGTAGGTTCTGCTTCAACAGACATGTAGCCTCTAGCTTCAATGGGGGATGGATCCTACCCACTGAGAGCAGCACAAAATATACTGACAGCACTACTTTGGTAACCAGATGGGCTTCAAATGTTCGGAAAATATGGGCTAGGGAAATAGAATGGAAATAAAAATGGTCTTTTATTTATGAATACTGAGGTTTTATAGAGAGATTGAATAAAATCGAGTTTAAAATTTTTGCCCTCCAGAGCTGCAAAAATATACAGAGAAACATTTTTCTTGGATTGTTTTGTAAGTCAAATAAGACTTTATGGACCAAGAGTTGAATAAACACACTCTGCAGAATTACGCTAACTGAAACCTCGCCATTAAAAGCCATGACTAAATTTCAGATTCCAATTTTTAAAATTTTTTTTCTTTCTAATTAATTCAGTACAGTTGGCAGCATTTACTATCAGAAGAGGATTACTCATTAATTCAGATGCCAAAAAATTGTAACAGTAGATTAAAAATTCTATTAAACCTTGTAATGCATTTGGCCAAAAGTATCTAATATAGTTTGCCAAAATCTGTTTTAAGTGCCATGAGGGCTCTTACTTCAGGCACCTACTTTCTGTATTAATAAATTTTGGCTACCACCATGTGAATGCAAATTTGTTAAAGAAAAACTTGAAAGAGCCTAATTGGCTCTTGAATCATTAGATTTGATGTTTTCTCTGTACCAAAGTCACACCGATAGCTCTATCAAATACACGAAAACAAACAGATGGCATACTGGAATCAAGAACCCTTGTGCACAACACTCATCACAGGAAAAGCAAACTAATATACTGTCAACTGCAGCAGTTTCATGGAACATCTTTGGTGTTTCTTCCTAAAGTTCCCACTCCTGGATTCATGTGATTGCCCAAGAGTCAAAAAAAAAGTGCAAAGAAATTTTCTATTTCTAACAACATCCGTTGGCTTAAAAATAGTAAGATGAAAAGCTAATCCAATTTATTTGATTTTTAAATCTTATGATATTGGAGAGGGACAAGGAAAGGGTGGTTCATGATTGTGGAACGTTTGGAAGCGTTTGGCAATGCTAGCTGTGGAAGGGTCAGGGACAGGGTTACCCCCCCCCCCAGTATGCAACTTGTGCGTGCAATTGTGATTTCTATATATAAACTGACTTCTTCAAAATATATCTGTATATATTGCCTGCACATGCTGTTAATATGCTGATGTCTGAGAACGCAATAGTCTGATTATTTTACTTCTGTTGTGTGCCGATATTCAAGGGTATTTCTTGTGCAGCAATACTGCACAAAGCACGATTTTACTGTGTAGACACACAAGGAAAAAAAAGTTGGAGAGGGAGCCAGTACCGGAGTCAGTACCACGGCTTAAGAATTTTCCTTTTTCTCTGTTGCTCCAGCTGAACACTTGTTTGCAACAAACCACAAAACTGCCCACAGCCAAGGTCTATAAAAGTCTAGAAGAGGTGCAGACACTAACTTGGAGGGATATATCTGTGGAGAGTACTGGTGCGCTGATCTGGGACTGTAGCCACTACTTGTTATTACTGCAAAACAGAAAACAAGAGTATAGCAGTTAGAAACACCATGAGACCCACACAGCCCAACAGTGTGAACTAATGCAGCAACATTAACAGAGAAGCCTATTGAAATGGACAACTTTTCAAGGAAGCAGATAGCACCTGACCTGCAACATCTTAATACAAAAATCAAAAAACTCCCAAATCATTCATTGTTGTGCAGAACTCTCTAGTTAGCGTGGGTGTGTAACGCTTTCTCAACTTTTCTTTCTCAACTAACATGTTTCTGAGTACACTGCAGAGGCATGTATTTCATATATCACCTGTGATCCACACACTGCTGACCTTTCAAATTTGCAAGTTGTATTAAAAGGGGTAGTTAAAAAAAATTTTGTGATTTTAACATATGGTATTTCATGAGATTGAAATAATATACACATACCTTTATAGCCTCACATTAACAAGTTCAATTTTAATACTGGATAGGAAAAACATGTTTTATATGGTTGTGACTAATTTTCATCACCTTAGGTGCTGGAAGATACTGTATTGAGCACTAGAAAGCAGCTACCATTCTTTATAAACAGGCCAATTAGAATATATCCCCTAACAACAGCATTTTTATTTTAAAGTATGCATAAACAGTTCTGTTCAGTAGCCATCCAAATTGTGTGCAACTATACTATTCACAGCTGCATTCTTCTAAAAAAGCTAACAGAATAATAGTCATAACCCATTAAAATTTCATCCAGAAGCAGTGCTCACACTGGATTAATTCCAAGTGTTTGGAAGTTTCCCTTTCCTTTAGCCATCTGTCTTGACTAAGACAGATGTATTCCAAATATATGTACTCCAAAGTGTTGAACCAATCCCTTCAGAGCAAATCCATACTGGGCAAACATACAGAGTGTCTTTATTAGGCCATCTGCTGTTCATTCACTTTTCAAAAGATTAAAGTAGTACACAATGAAGCACTGGAATTTCTTTAGACTAATCAATCATAGTTGTACTTCAAAGTGTACCCTCTTCCTGAGTTATTCGTAATGGTAGTAGAAATGAACATTCAGAATTTTATAAGTGACAAATAGATTTAGGTTCCTAACTATTTTATGAAACATGATATATTTCTACATCCAGCCCTAATTAACGTCTCTCAGATCTACTGCTTTGAACATACACAGAACTTCATATTTTTAAAGCTAGTCTAAATGCATTCAGAATGTGTAGAACTTGAAAGGAAAATACAGTAGAAGAAAAACAATTAACTTCTTTTTAAAATGTGCAGTTAAGTACGGCTTGAAAGTAAAGAAGAATTGGATAATAACTTTTAAAACATATGCCATTAGGTTTCATAAATGAGTTGCTGTTTGAAAAGATATTGAGGGTTTGCCTGTGATGGAAATCTGCTAAATTTCATTTTGTGTGGATATTGTTTTCGAGATTTTTTTTTTGAGAACGCCTTTCCGTGGTTTAAGCTCAACCCACAGAGCAATCCGCTACGTGTGCAGGCTGCTATTCCCAGAGTCAGGCAAACCTATAGCTGTTTCTAGCAACATAACTGGTCCGTAGAACTCTAAAGAATGCTCTTGGTTATTTAAGGCTCGATGAGTAATTAGTCTTCCCTGTTGTAGCTCTGTGACCTTTCTAAAGACAAGCAATAGCAGCAGAGTGACCTTGGTGGCTCTCAGGGCAAGGAAGTTTTGTGATCCATTATCGGCTTATCGGATCATTTTTGCCATACTGCTTCACTTTTTGTCTGATCATTTGAAGGATGAGAGCTCAATCAATTAATCAATTTGGTTAAAGCACATTTACCATGCCACCCCACCTTATGTAAACTACAAAAAAATTAATTCCTATTCATTTAAATCACTTGAGCTATCAAAATCTAATATTTTTTCTGCACAAAACTGTCCTGCCTGCTTTTTTATTCTTTGTGCATATACCTTATTTTTAAAATTCAGACAAGAAAATAAAATACTTTTGGAATGTGTCTGGTTTTAGATTTCCTTGGTTTTTTTCCCCAATTTTCCCTGATGATACTACCAGTTTTAAGAAAGAAAAAGAGGCGAGACTGAAAAATCCGTTCTTTTCACTGTTTCTCTGTAGCTTGTCCCTGCAATTTGTGCACTACAGTTTAGACTGTGAGATGTGTGAGAAACACAGGGTGTAAGGCCTACCGTAAGAGAACATTGTGACCGAGTGGAGCCTGTGGACCACACCTGTATCTCACAGATGAAACTGCTAATTCTAAAGGTTATCAAACTTTAACAGCTTTGTCTGCTGGATAGACTCCTAACTTCTCCCTTCTCTGAGGACTGCTGGCAGTGGACGAGATGCTGGAGGCAGGCTGCTGTGGGTTTTGTGGTGCTTTATATAGGCATTATATGAACGGGGCTAAATGCTCTTTTGTGTTGCTTATGTTAATAAAAAAAAAAAACAAAATTGTTTATTCTCTGAAAAACCCAAATATTCCTAAAACTTCACTACTTGAAATTACCAGAGGAATGCCCTTCAGGGCAGGTATAAGACCCTTGATCTCTCCAGTCCCCATTAACATTGTTTCACAGAGGGGACAAGCTGACAGCCAGGTCTTACCAGTTACTCTCTTAGTTCAACTGGCCAAGGTGGTTGTGGAGGATTTAAATGACCATTAACTGCTTTAATAGCATGTGTTGGATTCAGTATACTAATATGGGCTGGAGTTTTGTATTTTTTCATTGCATATCTGGAAAACTCTGTGCAAAAAGATTAGGTTAAAAGGACCTCATTTAAGTACCATCACAATCTCTATGCACAAGGGAACCAAATGTAGGTTAAACAGCAGTGACATTACCTAACTTCACCTTTATAGCCTTCAGAAATTGTTTTCTATATCTATAAACTGTATTCCACACTCTGTGTGGAATAAATACTAAGTAAAAATGATGAGAACATCAAATACCTCTCTCCCCACTCCATTAAAATGATAACAGTTCTCAAATTAATCCACTATTGTAAGCAACATATACACAATATTACAGTACAGCAGCTGCAACAAATTCACAGTGCGTGAAAATCTCAGTTAAGGGCTGGCACCCCTCCCAGTCCTGTGAATGCCCACCCCAGTGGGAGTGTGCTGCAGAATCACAGAGCTGCAAACCGAGTACGCTGATACTAATTACTGGCTGTTCCTCTTTGAAAAAAAAGGAGGAGGTAGTGGCGTGCATGACACGACTCCTCACCTGGATAACACATGCCCAGAGGCACATAATATATACATATATATATTATAATATAATACTCCTCTCCCAGGAGCAGCTCTGCAGCACAGAGGAACTGGAGCCCTGAGCATGAGCTCCAACATATGGGCTGCAGGCCTGAACAGGACCTTGCCTATCCCAGTGGCCAGGGCAAGGCCACTAGGGGAATTGCCAGTCTAAATTCAAGAGATCTACCTGCTTTATCTTTTCAGCTTTTCAATCAACAGTTCACAGAATCACAGTTTTCTGTGAAGCCTAATCTGTCTCTCCCACCCTATACCTCACACAATCTGTTTCACCATCACTTACAGCTGGTCATTAGGGACAGAGATGACCACTTTACACCCCACAGGGCTTCTTGAGCCTTCTGCTCAGTTCCAGGACAGGTCATGTGTTTTGACTGCCCTTGGAGCATGGAAATCAATTTTAATGCGTAGAGTGTTCGAAGCAGAGGATTTCTGCATGGCAGACTCTCAAATGGGTCCCAGCACCAGGAATTCTCTTTTTGCCCATGTCTCATTTCATAAAATATTTAGTAACACACTTAAATCCTTCCCTACTCAACAAAGGACACTTGAATGCTTCTGACCTATGTTTCTAAAAGACAGAGTAGGTAACAGTGGCTTATGTGTCGAGGCATCCTCATGAAGTGAGGGCACAGGTGCTCTGAGACCTGCAGGGAAGTGCTGGCATCATCACTTTGTCATAGTTGGGAGTAACACACATATGTCCCTCATTTTCAGGAAAAAACAAACTGTTCAGTGTTGGGCTTTGTTACACATTTTTTCAGTTGCAGGTGGCTCATTTGAAATGACATCTGTCTACTACTCAGCATTTACTGTCTTTGGCAACCCACTAAACTTCCCAACTAACCAGTTAGGTCAAAAACTCAGAGAAATTCTGGTTTTTCTGAGTTTTTACTGCTCTTTAGCACTTCTCCCACAAAACTAGAGCTAACCAAATTGTCTGATTTGGAAGTACCAGTAAAAGGCAAGCGTGAAAGTAATGTGTTCAATCTTTATGAAAGGCTGAGCGCGTTATCAGGGCAGCTCTGTGTCTCGCTCTGATGATGAAGACTGCATGTCACCCAGACAGGCAGACTATTGATTTCCCACTGAGAATGACTGCACTCATTTAATGCTTGAGTTTGTGCACTAAACTGAGAATCAGGTTCGTATTTCTTTTGAGTACGCAGGTGGCTAACAGGCCAAAAAGGATTATGCAAGGATCAAATTTCTGCTTTTTTTTTTGTTTGTTTGTTTGTTTTTTTGTTTTGTTTGGTTTGGTTTGGTTTTTTTTTTCTTTTTTTTTTTTTTCTGAGACACCGGCTTTCCTAACATCCAAAGTGTAGAGATCCCAAGACTTCTTTTGAAGTCAGTGGAAGCTGATGGGTGAGTGGCACCTGGGGAAATCAAGCTGTTACTTAGTTATCTAAACCTGAGCTGAAGGCTGCAATTCTTGGCACTCCAATGTTGCCTTAGCCATAGAATACGACTCAGCTGCCTTAAACACATGGCAGAAGCTGATAAAATTTCACCAACAATGAAAAAATCATATATAGAGTTGGATATTTTATGACTTGTAATCATTACTAATAAAATTTTAGCACTGAGTAAAAACAGAGTAAAAAAGAAAAGCTAAATTTTAGCCCAGACTATTTAATTTTTTATGGAACTTTTTAGCCTTTAAGTTGAGGTTCCTTTCAGTATAATTATAATGAGGACAATGTTTCATTTTTTCTAGTCAGAAATAGTAAACGCTTTAAATCTCACAAAATACCTTTTCTTCAGGCATTAAATTAGTTATAAATACTTCTCTGAATAATCAGTTTTTGGGTTTAACTGATGGCTAAAAGACAATTCCAAAAACATCTACCTGATTTAAAAAAAAATTTAATTACACAGAAACATTGTGATTCCCAAGAAATTTTAAACAGGGCTTGACTACCTAAGTCTACCAAAGTAATAGTAGCATCAGTGCGGAGTGGTGGTTCATGGCTTTGGTGACATTTCAGTCAGGCCATTACTGAACTGGTATTTCCAGATGCAAAACTTATTCTCCCTCCTCTCTTTGTTAATACTATTATTAGCAGGATTCAACTTAATGATTAGAAGGCAGATTATCTGTACTTTTCCACAGTTCATCACATTTTAATAATTTATAGGGATCTACTTAAACCGTTGTTTGTTTGAATTTTTTGAGAAGTAATTGAAGCCTATGATTATTTAAAGTAAAACTATTTTCTTGGAAAGAAAGTAGTTCATCCCAGTGGAAAGAAACTAACACGGCAATTTGGTCAGCGTTTAAACTAGCACACTGGTAATAGGAGTACAAGGATTAGCACTGAGGTATAACCCTTAAGATCTGAAACTGTTCAAATTAGCGTGGCTGTTACAAATACCATCCCATTTTTTTTTCTAATATCATACAAGCCTAACGCTGAGAAAAAAGATCTACAGTACCATAGTAACAGTATTACTTTGAGACTTTTGCATACAGCAGTGGTCTTAGGCATCATTAAAGCTTCTTTAAGATCACACCTCATGTAAATTGCTGAGTTGCATTTACAAAAATGAAAATCTATTATTATTTCTATTATTATTAGGTACAAAATACTATAATATTTTATAGTAGCTTTGTAAAGATTGCTTCCATGCAAATGTTCATTAGTGAAGGTTATTAAATGCTGCATTCATGTACATCTTACAAAACGTCATCTTATTATGGCTTTACCTGACCCAGTAAAAGTGTCAAGCGATCCGTCTCCAGTTGTTGTTGCTGTTTCGCTGTTGTTCATGGGTTCTGTTTTGACTGCAAGAAGAGACACTACATAGAAGAATAAGTAGACATGAGATTTTACTTCTAGATTTGTACTGGAGTCCTCACGCCAGTCTCACTAGTGGTAGTCCAGCTTGAACAAGCACACGTGCAACAGCTTCAACCTCCGCTCTAGCACCATACTGAGACAATCGACAGGAATCTGACTGGAATGTCCATGCATCTACACAGATCTCTATCTGTGCATTCATCTAGCTGCTGGTTTTAGAAACTGGAATATCTTCTGGGGAGATTTCAACCTAAATCTAATTGATTCTAACAGTCTCCTAAAAGTAGCACAGAGGAAGGAAACACTAGCTGTCACGGGATGTAGCACATAACAAAAATAGTTTTGCCTGACAAGTAAAACAATTATAATATGGTTTCATGCTCATACAGAAACAAATTACTTTCACAGTGCCAACATGTTGCCTTTCCCCTTCCTCCTTTACAGAGGAGTCACCAGCAAGCAATTTTCCATAAATGAAGAGAGAAATTTGAAAGAAAAAAGCCAAAGAACTAGAGTAGGACACAAATGACAGCCATGACAAGTCAGCTTCTTACTCAGAGGTTACCAAACATTTCGGTCTACTCTAAACTCAAATTTATTTCTTAGGGATCATCATGCAGTCTTACCATCCAAGCTGTAACTGAAAGCACAAAAAGCACCACAGAGGCAATACAGATTTTATAATTTAATATGTTACCCGGACAAAACATTTGGCATGGATCTTTGTAATGGAATTTGGGAACCACCCATCTAATTGATGTGGTAAGAAATAGCAGTAGAGAATACACTGCAGCTCCTATTAGCTGTCTGACTGGCCAATGTGGAAGCCTCAACATATTAACACAATTTCTTCGTGAAGGTCAGTTAGGCTTGGGCATGGACATTCATCACATGCTTATGGACATCACAGGAGCAATCGGTGCTCAGAGGCACAGAGTGAAGAGGCAAAGAGGACCTACACAAGCAACTACCACAGTTGCATGCCAGGTATCCAAATTCCAAGGGCACAGTCTGGGATTTGTGAAGAAGCCTTTGCTGCAACAGCCAGCCTGGCAGAGCTCCCCCAGCAAGTCTAACATACGCCAAGGAAAAGCGTCCTCTGCCAGCTGGTTACCTGACGCCTCTGAGGGACCTCAGCTAAGCTGACCAAAGCTCTCATCTGCCAACATCACCGCATCCACTTCACTGGCAACAATATGGGAAAGGGGGGAATTTCATGTTCTGAGCTGGCAATGTATTTAAAAACTGTGGCTCAGATTCAAGTCACCTAAATCAAGTGTATAAACGGTGCCTACTAATCTCCCTTTATGTTTAGCTGAGACACAGAGGTACTTCCAGAAGCTGACTCAGTCCGACTACAGCCTGAGCTGCCCTCGAGTTCATTGTCCCTCAAACAGTCTGCAGAGGAAAAGGCAGTGGATGAGTTAAATAAAGGATTTGGTTTCCTCATGGCAAAAATGTCCAGAACAACAGCTACAGACCCATTCTGCTATTCTTCCCTGTGTCTGTGAGCTTTTTGAGCTGTTCATTGGGAAATGCACTGCTACCAGTAAAGTAAAGCTGCCTGTGACAAGCCCTGTGTGAGTTACCTCTCCTACAAAATCACATCCCATTTCCAGTCACACTGCCTAATGGATCTCACTTCAGGAAGTCACATGGGATGCTGCTGATGTCTACAACTGTACAAGTGATCTGCGCTGAATTCAGAGGGACACATGTTTGGATCAAGCAGGAGAAATTGGGATGCATTTGTCTCTGTGACAGAGTGCTGTCACAGAGACAAATGCTACTCTGTGGTAGAGTGCCCTACAGCATTACCAGTGCACTAGTGCCAATCAAACCAAGTAGTACCTTCTGGTTTCAGTTACACAGTTGTATCTTTCCATTACTGACTGGGATTAAAAAAATTTTGAATGTGTGTCTTTTGAATGTAAACTTCTTTTCATTATTGTTTCTCTTTCATAAAACTACCATGCCCAAATAGTCTCCCTGCAAGCAGAAGGATATTAATTCAATACGGAATCATCAAGGAAGAATTTTAGCCACATTTTTTCAAGCTGTTGTGCACTCTTTCTCATTTTGCTAGCTATTATCCTTTCATTAAAAAAAAAAAAAAAAAAAAAACCTGAAAAAAAATGCACACAATAAAAAAAAAAAAAAAAAGCCGTGACAAAAGTTACCCAAAATGAAAAAAGTAATTCTTAAGAGTAATCAGTCATTCCCATTTCTATAATCATTTGAGAAGGATGTGATTTTATTTTCATCAGATCAATAAAACACATATCAAGAAAAAGTTCAAGGGTCATTTGCCACAAAATGACAGCCTCCACTAAACCTCTCAGTCATGTGGAACATGTATTGTTGCCTAAAGTATCAAAGGTATCTAAATTAATTTATTTGCTGTTTACTACATACGGATGTCTCTACGTACTTCTGCAAAGTCTGGGCATCTACCTACATGAAAAAAAGTACTTTTTAGTACCTTTATCTCTTTCTGTTCAAGCAGGTATTTCACTTTTGTCCATAGTGAGCTACAAATGTTCAGTACTGCATCCAGGAACACAGTATGTGCTTAACTGTTTTATTTAACAAAACCTTCAGTTGTGAATTGAAATGTTTACTTTAGAGTTGTGTCTAGTTCTGGTTAATGCCAGCTGCACTGCACTGCCATCAGCACAAACAGACATCAACTTTTTCTTTCCCTGTCAAGCAAAGAATCTAAAACAAAAGAAACTCTCTCCTGTACTTGAGGGGAAACATTATACTGAGACTGAGTTTTGTTGAAAAATACATATAGAAAGTGTTTTTATATGTTCTTGATTTGAAACAGTTCTACTTTTTTGCATTCAGATTTTACGACAGTAAGGAATTCATCAAGGTCTTTCCTCAGTGTAGCTAGAGATTTTGACTATTATGTATTTTTCTTTATGTTGTATGTCATTAAATGAAGAGGGGAAAAAGCACAAAGCTAACTTAGGAAAAACAAAAAATTTTAACATCAGTTCAAGACAACTGTTTTTTTCTTTTTTACATATTGAAAGAGTGAAAATAAAATTAAAAGCAATCTCTAACTGGAAATACATTTGAGTGCTGCTAGCAGCGAAGACTGCCTGTGTTCTGCTTTCAGCTGTGTGCTGCTCATAGAGCGTGACAACATGGTAACAGAGTAGAGCTACCAACATCATCAGGTGCTGGGCACATGATGTGCAAGGAGACACAAGAAGCTGGGCTTGTTCTGTCCTAGGAAGAGGAAGCTGAGGGGAGAGCTAATTGCTGCCTGCAGCTATCCAACGGGAAGGGGCAAAGATGACAAAGAACAAAGGCACACTCATCTCCAAAGGTGCCCTGGGAAACAACAGGTGGGAACAGATACAAGCGGCACTAAGGGAAAAATCCAATTAGATGTAGGAGGGAAATTCAAAGCTGCCTTGAGCGACATGATCTAACAGCGAATTTGGCTCTGCTCTGAGCAGTGCTTGGCCCAAATGACCTCCAGGGATCTCGTCCAAACTTCATTATTTTAAGGCTAACTCAGAATAGAGCTCCCAACAAGAAACAGCTTCTACAGTGCACCTTGATGAAAGGACTTAGCAGATCAAAATGACTGCTATTCTGCTGACCCCTTTTTTATTTTCTCTAAAGCATTCCTCCACGTTAAGGACTGAAAATGAATGCAGAGTTTTAGGGGCAAGACGTGCTAATATTATGCATGAAGGAGGACAAGCAAGTGCAATAGATGTTATTGCAAACAAATCTGATTTCAAAAGCTCATGTAAAACAATAAACCACATAGCTTGTCATGGGAATGATTTTCCTCTTTCTTTTAGCAAGCCTTATGAGTTTTCCTGGGAATATACTCAACTAGAAATACAATTCTAAATGTACTGCCTACGGAAAATCAGATTTAATACAAACAACACATTGTATTTCCTCACTACTAATAATTAGTACTTAAATTTTTGCCTTCCGCATTTACCTGAGCATGCTGAACAGTTAAATGAGGTGACAGACCAAGTTATTTCAGTCTTCCTTAAAGCTAAATTCTTGTAATTGAGCAGGAGCATTCACGTGGAACAAGTTATTCTAGTGCAAATAATCTTTTCTGCTCTAGCCAACTTTTTTTCTTGTAGATTTTCTTTGCATATGTGCTTTACAAATGGCAAGCTAATTCTGAGGGATTTTTTAAAAGGGCTTTTTTTTTTCAAAAAAGTTTTTGAAATTCTCCTAACTTTAGTCCAAACCTGTACAACTTAAGCACCTTTGTAACAACTTGTAGAGAAACATGGTGATGCACGTTTACACCTATGATTAATCCCATATGTACTGCAACCATGTCACATATAGCGCTATTATTAATCCTCACAACTTATGACAATTAATAATACATGTCAGGAAGCTCATAAATGAAAACAACAGCTTGGAAAATTCGGCCAAAATTTTGCAAAGTGGCAAGTTACACATGGCAGCACATTAGACATAAGCTTTGATTAATAATGAAAATCATAGTAGGAGTAAGAACCACACTGTCAACCTTGACTTGTGCTCAGGTAATCATGCAATGCTCTGCTTAAAAACAGAAGAAAAGCAAATGGGCATTCTGTGAAAATTCCATTGGTCTGATTTCCACCAATGTTGGCTACTGGCAATTCCCAGCAATGCTGAACACCACGAGACAAATCCCAGTCACTCAGAGCATGTAGACAGCTAAGCTAATTATAAGCAGGTTAAATTCTCCTTGCTCATCAAATGACTTTCAAAGCATTGTAAGATAACTACTTGTTGCAACTTCCCAGCAGTCTCCTGGCTGTGGGAAAAGCCTTTGAGAAAGGGTAGGAAGAAAAGGTGCGGGGTGGGGGGGAACCCCATGAGAACGTTCAAACTGCATAACAAAAGACCGAAGCAAACAGAGAGAGATGTCACACAGCAGCCATGGAGACACACCACACACGCATGCACTGTACCAGGGTCTCTCATACTTGTTGCAGAGGAGGGAGTACTGCAACTCAGCAACCAGTCTGCAGTATTTAACACAGTCATGTTGTCTCCTGAGAACAGGAATGGTACAACAGTTCATTCTCCCAGTGTCTGTTTGGTGTAAATCAATAGTCTTCAAGGCAAATCAGTGGTTTGGCACTTTAAGTCAAGCCTTTTAACAGAACTGTATTGTTTTTATGGGTATTATTTTAACTGGTTTATTTATGCACATTGTATAATATAGAGGCATCTAGTTACCAGTGTTCTTTAATAGCATGCTTGAAGTGTTCTCTTCTCTTTATGCTAGAATAAGGATTCTATTTAAAAATATAGTTCAGCCCTTCTTTGCAGAGCTCAGTTACCCTCATAGGCACATTCACGTTTTATTGACATTGACAGACTTTTATTTAAATAGGGTAAGTGAATAAAATGCTCTACCTTGTGGCCAGAAAGAACAAATCAAAAAAATTTTCTTAGTGCCAACTGTTAAAATAGACAGCAATGTACAAACTCTAAAAAAGAAACTCTAGTTTGACTCGTATCCATGGTGTCACTCTCATGGACTGCACCTCAGAATGTGGCACCCCGCCTCCCACTGCTCCAATTCAGCTATGGCAAAATTGTTTATCTGAAAGCACTGGAATATCTGTGTTGTAGCTGCATGGCAGTGCTGTCCCTACAGTATCATCTACAGTAGTAATGACCAGCTACTGCTGAGGAAAATCTAACAATCTGTTTATTACAAACTTTCATTACCTGCCAAGAAATGGAATTCATAGGCAAAAAAAAAAAAAAAAAATTACCTAAGTCTAATTTTGATGCACTTCTCTTGTGATTTTAATCACTTCTCAGTGATTTTAATTTAACCTAAGTGCATGTAGCTCAGGATGTAAGAGTAAATTATTATTCATCAAGGAAGTACGACACAGAAAATGCAATTTATTTCATAAGTTACCAACAGGTATAAGCAAACATTTAACAATATGTTCAAATCAACCATTCAAAAATTTTCCTTCTTTCGTCTTTGCACCTTGTTTCAGTTCTGCCTCTTACTTCAGTTGGTGCAAATCAAAGAAGTGATTTTGGAATTACAAATTTACACTTGTATGACTGCCAGTTTTTCATAATTCTTCCTGGATTTATAAATGGGTATATGGTCATTCTTGAAACTATGGTAAAAAAATATATATGACTGAAAATTAGCCAAAACTTTTTATGCGCCAGCTGTGTCATATACTTACCTCCTGTTCCATTTGTTGTGACTGATGTGCTACTGAGATTAGATTTATCCAGTTTGGAACTACCTGGTGCATCACTACTTCCAACAAGATTATGAGGACTTGCTAGATCCTGCATTTCCATAGACCTGTTAAAAACCAAGGTGACAGTATTAATGCATCATGATACTATCCAAAATAATCTGGTTTCTCCTATAATACCTTTTTTTTTTTTTAACATGGAGAGTTTGCAGTGCATCCAGATTAACAAATCGACACAGGTTCCTTTGACATCTTTGCTTTTTACCAAACCTAGGAAAGTAGGTAACAGCAAGAATGCCATCATTTTTCACTTTTCCTTTAGGTATTATGAAGTGACACAGGCTTATGAAACTGCCACTGAAACACACCACAGAGTTTGTGCATGAGGTAGAGTACATATATGGATGGACGGATGGAGAGATACATGAAGAAATTCAGGTGTATAGGTATTTCTCAGAAGAAAATAGAGAAATCAGGTGAAAAGTCAGGCATTTCACAGAAAGCGAAAACAGGAACTTCTGCCTCTCATTATCTGTATTCCAACCACCAGCAGTTACTGCATCCACACTAAATCATAGGAACAGACCATACAAGTGAATGAACAGAATTTCATGTACATCTGGAAAATTCTTCACTCCTACAAATGTGTATCTTCTTCTTGGATCACTTGATATTTGTTTTCTTCCGCATAATTTCTGGGAAGCTTGCAAAATTTCAAGTGGATTCAGACTGCAATGAATTCCAGCATCATAGTTACACTGGGGGCCTGTAGATGGCTTTCATGCAGTGACAACAGATCTGTCTTTCTCAGACAAAGACAGAGCAGACAAGGAACATTTCTTGTTAGACAGGTAATTGCAATCCAATTTGCAGTGTGTGCTCACCTATTCCTTGCTTCATTTATATATTAATTACACAGATTTTTTTTCCCCAGAGAAACAATTTTGCTATATATAAGCGAAGTTGCCAGCCCATCTGTAACAGGAGAACGATTTACCATATGTATACTTCAAAGGCCAACAGAAAGATAGTCTTACAGAGCTGTAAAAGCCCAATTACATCGTAGAAGGCTGAGATGGTGAGGAAAGAGATGAACAGTTGGAATGGTTCAGTAAGAACAACAGCTCCCAGGTATTCATATTCTGACCAGGACAATCAATGGCAAACTGTTAAGGGCGACACCCAACATCTTAAGTATTTATTTCAAGTTTCACTTTGAAACTTTCTATCTTCTGTGCTCCACACATCCTCCTCTGTGGAAAAACAAACAAACAAAACCTCACTACTTTTCCATCAAATACTAGTCTGCTGTCTGAATCTGTTTTTTTTCCCCTCCAGAAAACGAAATTATCTGGCATTTTGTGCTCCTAATTCGGCTGATCTCCTGGATGCTTTACTCCCTCGCACTACATTTGTTTAACCCAAGACAGAGATTCAGAGCGTTCATGTCTTGAATATGTTCGAGAAAATGTAGGAAATAATACATCTCAACCAGGAAATTGAATGAAGGCCTTACCCAAAGCCACATGAAGCAAAGAATCTCATTTAATCAAGTAAGTGCCTGAGTCAACTATGAGATGCACTGCTAAGCCACTGGCAGGATAGCCTCCCAAGTAGCACTCTGGATGAGCAGGAAAAAACTGGTATTGCTGCAGGCCATGTATCAGCAGGTAAGAATTTTACAGCCATATTCAAGGAAATGCAAAGGCATAAACTGAGGCTTGAACTGTGCTGAACCAAATTTCTTCATCTAATTGTATATGCATTTCTACACATCTGTCAGCAGTGCATTGTATTTATTGTCTACTGGAAATGTGATCAGTGTTGGATGAAATAAAAGGAACTCAAGTTGTTTACAAATCTGCCAGGTTCTGTTTAGCAGTTTCTGTACAAGGATAACAGCTAAAGGTTAGAAAAAGTCTATGAATTTCCATCTTGTATGTATTTAAGGGAGCAGAAGAATGCTACACAAAATAAACAATGCGTGTTTCACTGCATATACAGTGTAATGCTCCCCACGTGTTCACTTGGCAGTTTTAAATATCATGATTTCCTGTTGAAGTATGATCAGCACACAGATACCTAATGGGCAGTTCCAGCTTAGTAAATTCACATGTGTTTTTCTTCCCTTGGTTAGCATGAAAGTTACAATAATTTCTTTTCAGACAGGCATATATCATTGCCACAGACGAAAATACTTCAGCAGCATTTCATAAGCAAAATCACTGGTTCTACTACCTAGTGTTTTTAGGAAGTATCCATCTTAAGCACTTTTCCCAGTCAAATGAATCAGGTTTTCTTAATCAAATCAGATTTTTAAAAACGGAAAACTAGGTCCACTAACTCTCATTTTCTTGGCAAAGAATATAAACAATCAAATTTTGTTAAAGGAATACTTTTTGTTCCAAACCAGCATGAAACCTTCTGTGCAGAGAAGTATTTTTATCGTCCTAATTTATTTACCATAACAAATGGCATCCCAGTCCACAGACGCGGCAAGTTAATTAACTGAAATTATTTTAAAAGTAGTGCATTCACAAATAAACATTTTTCCTGCATTAGTGAAAGACATATTGCACTTATTGGTAGTCTATTAAAAATAAAAAGGATATCCAAACCAATAAAAAGTTTCACAAAACCATGTGTATACATTGCATTATCCTGGGTGCTCCATCCTGTGTGAACAAGCACAGAGATTACTTTAATATATCCCTATGTGATTTATTTACAGAAGTGCACATGTTACCTTCTGTGTAACGCATATAATTCAATTCACTTTTCTGGATGCATTTAATTTACCTTTAGCCTGAAAAATTCTCAGGAAGATGTAACAGACTTACTAAAATCTTATCTTCCAGTGAATGGAGGATTCAGGAAAAATTCTTAATAAAATGGATGGAATAATTCCAACATCTTGAATTCATTTTGTCAAACGAAATGTTTATCAGAGTCCTGCTTTCACTGACTTAATCAGAAGCAGGTTCAGTATGTGCTTTCCTGCACTACAAAAAATGTTTAAAAGAAATCTCTGAAGGAGTAATTAATACTTCTAAGTTTATGCAGCTATTTATTAAAGACTGCTTTCTAGTAAGTGCAGTATGTTCCAATTTAGGTGGAATAAAGTTTATTGTTAAAGGCGCTTAAAAAACTACACTGTGCAATTTTATTTTACATATTTTGTTTCTCTGCCAGGCACACAACTAAGCTTTCGTTTTCACCCTCGTGCAATGTCTCAAACTGCTTTTTAGAATAATTAAGTAAAATTCTACATTGTATAAAGTGATACATTTCGTCAGGGAATTGATTGCCTGGTAAGAACATGTTTTAATTATCTCTTGACTGTTTGAAGAAGGTTTGCATTATCCCCAGCTTCTGAGCAAAAACCTGAAACCTGGCAAGACAGATTTGTCTTTTATTCTGCCTTGGTTCTGCTTAAAGTCTTTGACAGTCGGTATTTGCACATACTTAGTGGATCATTTCAGACGTTTACTGGAAAAGTCTCTAAAACATCCCATTTCACAGAACAGTCCCCCAGATCTCAGTAGGCTTTAACTCCAACCTGTGGACAACCCCACACAACTGAAGAAGTTTTGAATCAAGAATATATCTGTGTGGGAATTCTGGGCCTTGCCCATTAGACCATATTTTGTTCCCCAGCTTGAAGTTAAATCTTTTCAAGAGTTAGCCTGTGCGCAGAAGTGGATTAAGGAACAGCATCCAAAGAGACAAATTCCACTCTCTTCTGTCTCATCTTTACAAGTGTGGATGACCAGAACTTGTGCCCCATCCCAGACCACCAGAGGGCACAGCCCAGCACCATAACCCAAACTTGCACAGGAAGGTGTAAGTAGGACTAATTATGACTGCCTCATTTGACAACTGCATCTCTGTATTTCTGTGTAGCTTTCACTTGTTTTGTTTTAAAGGTAAAAAGCTCAAGTCTTGCTTCTATGGTTGTATTTTAAAATTCTTCTTCTTTTTTCCCCCTTTATTACAATCACATATTCATTTGTGCACTCCTTTTCTTCAGCAGAGATAAAATTGATTTTCAGAAAATCTGGGTTGCTATAACTCTGTTATCCACCTGCATTTCCAGTTTAACTATTATAAGGTGAACTAAGAGCTGGCTCTTTCCACAGCTTGTAACTCCATTGATTATTTATTAATTCTACAAGTAGAACATACTTACATAATTTTCTTGAAAGAGATAATGTTTTGAAATGTAAACTTTTTGATACGTAATCCAGCTCAAACTTTTTTACCAACAAGATCAAAAGTATGAAATAATTTATCTAAGATTTATAAAAGAATAAATATTCTAACATGAAAACAAAGTACTTCAAACCCCAGCCTAACCAGAACATTTTACAAATACCAATTCCTTTGTGCAGAATTTGAAGCAAATCCAAATTACAGGAGAACTGAAAGAAGGACTGGATGCAGACTATTTAAAATGGAATAATTTAATTTAGTTTGTAAATGACCATAACAAAAATTTTTAAAGTATTTTAAATTCTTTGATAGGAAATTTACCACATACATTTCTTTAGCAAAATCTCACCAAACTTCACTGTGGGAAAAATGTATATTATTATTGTTATTGTTGTTGTTGTTATTATTGTTGTTGTTATTGTTGTTATTATTATTGTTAGGTTAGTTTCCCCCTGCTTTTCTTGTACCTCTCCTGTTGTAACACCAGTTCTTAAACAGTCCATACTTTCTCATAGAAACCTGGAGTCTTGTCCAATTAAATATCAGCTACCCTGTTCTGAAATTAAACAAACAGGGAATTTCCCTTTATTTAAAATTAACTTTTAGTGCAGTGGGAAAGTTGGATAACAGAACTGTTCAAGCTCAGCTAAATCTGTTTCCTACTGGTATCAGCTCAGCTCTCAGACCAACCGCACCGTTTTGAAGACAAACGGATTAATTTTTTTTTTTCCATTTCCCACATAAATTTTTCTAGGCAGATCTTTCAGCCATGTTCTCAACAGGACTAGTGAGCTCACCTCTCTTTCATATGCAGCCTGAACTAGCTCATACAAGCCTTTATTCTGACGAAAACAATCAAAATGGATGCACATATACAAATGTCATTTGTCCAACCTACATAAAATCTGCAACAAAGTTTAAACCAATCAGTAATTTAGATAACACCACAATTATAAAAGCCTTTTTTCTAGTGTTTTGGGGTTTTGTTTATGGGTTTGGTTTTTTCTTTTTTTAATTACATTCATAGTTAGGCCAGATATTTTTCATGTTTACTTGCACCTACAAGAGCTGTAAATAATGCAATTGAAAAGAAGTTACACTAACCCTTTCAAAGACTACAGCGGGCTGTAAGAAAGAAGGTGAAAAGAGAGAGATTCTGGATGATGGACAGGTTTCCAGGGAACATACAGTTGTATACAATTTACACTAACACACAGATACAACCAATCTTATAATAATTCTTTGGTGCTCAATATACACACAGAAATATGTCTAAGTGTATTCACAACAAAAAACTTCCCAAAACCTTACCACGGAAGATCTCCACCCATAGTGCAACACAACACACAGCCGAAGCAAACTCCTCAAACAAGTAACAATTCCAATCATTTCATCAACCCCAAAATACAAGTTAGTATTTTCTTTTCCAGGTGCTTTTACACTGTTTATGGCACCCTTTGCCATTTTTTGGTCACTGTAAAAGGTAAGGAAGGAAGAGCAAAACCAAAGAGATAAATTTGTTCCATTGAGACAACTACCCCTCTTGTTTTCCCTAGCTCATCAAGCCCACCTATAGATCTTCTTAAGCTTAGTAGATGGCCAGAATAGCAGAACTTTTGCTATTCTAGGCACAATATTGCAAAAGCTGCCCCTCCAACACATAAGTTCTGGGAGCTTGCCAGAGTTAAAAGCAAATAATAGTACTGGACACTAGCAAGACCTCCTTCCCACTCTCCTTGAGGCCTCCTTTCTTAACTTGTAAAGTGATACAGTGCTAAGAAGCAGTAAAATAATGTCATGTTATATTGGTAAAACCAGCAAATGCTCCTCAGAGTTTTATTTTACTACTTTTTTTTTTTCAGCAATACAGAAAACAAGTGCTAAAGATTTTGCAGCCATTTGGGGATAGGAGATGGATTATAGCTGTGTAATTTCTGTTTCTTCTGTGTTTGTAAGTACAGTGTCAACATCCATATTAAAAAAGTAATGGAAAGAGGCAAAAGTAAAGTCACATTGATATTCCGAAACCAAAAATACTTCCATCAATCTACAACCAATGTCAGACAGATGGTATCAAAGAGAGGGAACCTTAGTGAAACAAAGTATTAAAATATCCAAGTTTTTCTACCATGTTAAGGAATACCACATAGGTAATAAAAAATAAAAATATCACAAGGTTGAGCTTTGCAAAACTGTAAGTATAAAGTAAGGATGGTAGTAGACTCCCTATGGACTATTCATTACAAGCTTGAATATTATCATGCAGCTTCCCCGCACATGAGTTCAAGCTCACAGGGAAAGAACCCATATCCAGATAATGCAATAACTGCACTGTGGAGAGGGTCCTTCTAGAACAAAGGAACAATAATTTGGGGAAAATTCAAAAGTGCCTGATTGTGTTTAATAGCTTTTTTGATCTCAAATAAACTGCTTCTCTTACAGAGGGTGGGACTCCTTAGGTAAGTCTTTGGGGCATAAAGGGGCACAAGTTGTGATTGTATCTCAGTTTTGCTTTCCTGCCTATTGTTCTTCTCTTGGCTATTCAAGCCTAATACCAGGAGAAAAAGCCCTCATGCAGACAGTATTACTTTACAGGAGCTGTCTGACAGGCAGACAGTTTCAGTGCCTGGGATGCACTTGATGCAGAGGGCTCAGCTGAGAACGTGGGCGAGCAGGTTTGGTGACAAAGGCCGGCATTGTAGCTTGCCCCCTTACCCCATTCACAGCTAGAGAAAAAGACATTTCTTTTAACAGCACTGCAGCTTCTTGCCCATCCCCCATTCCCATATCCCCAGTTAAGATTTTGCTATCACCCTCCCTATTTTGACCCTGTGCCACCTTGATCTTCTCTGTGCTTCCTAACAATTAGGTGTCAGATATTTTTTGTCTTTATTAAACCCATGCTTTCCTCTTTTCTTTCTGTGTGAACAACTGTCAAAGGCTGAAGCTTTTGTTAATCTAGTATATGGCTATTGCTTTAGTAATAAGCTGATACTATTTTTTTATTGGAAGGGATATATGTATTTGTTCTTTGTGACTAGTGAGAAGATATGACTAAATACTGTGAAAGATAATTGCTTACAAATTCAAGTTTATTTTTGCCGGAAAAGAAAAACTGGTATTTTCTTCTTGTGCCTGAAAGTGAAAAGTTTAGGTTTGCTCTTATGATGATTAAACACACCAATGAATTTAGACGGCTTGGATTGTCATGCTATATAATTGCTGAAAACTATTATTTGCTTAAAAGTCAGTAACTGCACAGTTTCCCTTGTTTCTGATTGACTGAGACATTTTATTTCAGTTTAATGTCATTTAATGTGGTTTCCAGAAAACCACAGAAAACTGTCTATTCTACTGCAGTTCAGTTGGCCACAAATCCACATTACAGTAATTTTTCACTGCTTTCTGACTTTTACTGGGAATGAAAGTCATTTCCCTGTCACAATTAAAAGAACATGTAAAATTAATTTGGATTTTCACACTTTTGGATAAAACACAGAATAATATCTAGGAGCCATTCCTGGATTCTCCTGCTGGACATGTCCAAAGCCAACAAAGATTAAAAAAATAAATAGAAATCAAGACAAATCAGTGAGAGTGGAACATATTAGGTTATTTACCTCAGCATAAACTTCCAGCTCACCCTCTCTATTCTCAGGAGATTGTTCAATTACAAAATACAGATTCAGAGTAGGGAATTAGGCAGGCTGACACTGAAAAGGTAAGTAATGGGAGGAACTTTTTTTCCATATGCTCCTCTTCCGCCTCATCTCTCCACTCTGAAGTTTAAAATTGGTTTGAGTTGATGAAGGCAAATGACAGTTTTACATGGGAAACTGTTCCATTCTGATATAATAGACAGATGCACACACAAAAACCAAAGTTATGCAGAGCAATACCTTCTGGCCATATTGTTGTTGTCCTCTGAGATCTCTTTTCTGGGCTATCCTAATGTGACAGCCACAGTTTTGATGGGATGAAATTTTAGCTCAGGATTTACACTCCAGTCACTGGAGGAAGTATCTGGAAAGAGGTAATGTGGTGTCTGAATAGATAATTCCCATCTTCTCAAGGAAAAAAGCAGCTGGTTGGAGAAGACCACTCCAGGAGCCAGAGAGAGAACATCTAAACTAAAATGTGTCAAGGACAAGGGACTGAAGGAATAACAGACAGAGGGGCTGGGTGCTCAATTCTCTTACTCCACATACAGACTAGCCCATCCCAAGCCTGGGCATGTGAACAGAAAACACGTAAAGGTACACAGGCACCTGCTACTTAAAACAAAAAAGAAAAACCTAAAAAACCCTCCCAAAACTAAAGTAGGTTTTGAAGTCCTTATGTGAGTATTTAAGTAAATCAAAAGTATAATGACACCACAGTTCCACGGGGAGCTGTCAAGTATCCAACTTACACGAAATATAAACTACCAGTTTACAGATACGTAAGATCTAAATGCAAGTCTTTGGATCACAGGGCCACATTTTCAAAGAGTAGTTCACCCAACAGCTTCTGATTACTTCCAGATGTGACGGGCACTTGCAAATCCTGTGGTTCTGGCAACATGATGTGCTGTGTCATAAACAAATAACAAACACTTCTGTGGAGATGGCTGGAATGCAAACAGCAAGCCTGTGGCCTTCCCCTCTATGCCACCCCTTCTGCAGAACAACTGCTCAGAGTCACATCTGAAAAATCTGCTGGAAATTTCAGAGTCCCTTCTACATCTCTGACAGGTGACCTGGTTGGACATAAGGAACAGGTAACAAACCCAATGACTGAAGGATCTCACAAAGTTTTTCTTTGGTGGTTTTGAGTCTGATTTGAGCAACAAAGACTGTTTCTCATATATAGAGGAATGTGGAGATGATCAGCTCTGCCAATTACTAGTCTGTTAATAATCTGTCTTTTCTAAAACACAGCCTTCAAAATGACACTGCTTACTGCAGTGATAATATTATGAATTTAAATATAATAATGTCAACTGTATTCATGTAAGACAATATTTCCCAAATCTAAAATTGGGAAATCAGGGATGAAGGGCTGGGAATTTTGCTGTTGGCTTCAGTGGAGCCTGGACTGCATGATGTAAGTGTGAACTCATATTCTCATTAAAAAAAAAAGAGCAAGGGGTGGGTTGTGTCTGACTCACCCTAAATTGAGATGTCTGTTGTATTTCAAACTAGTTATTGTAACATGGTTCTTCTTCACCAGGGAATGTCCAAAGGAAAAGAAGTTCTTTCAGGTGTGCTGTATCAAGAGTGACCATACCTCATTTCAATGTAATTTCTTTAGCCACCAGTATAGGAGCCTTGCAAGAACTTCATCAGCTTCCAGAAAGGATGAGTTATGATGACAGACTAAGCAGAATACAGGAGTTGCCAAAAACTTGTAGTTTTCATGCTCTATTCATATTTTAATGCAAACATTCTGAAACTTCTCTTGGTAAATACAATACACAGAGAGTTACTGGCAAGCAGTCTTAACGTGGGAAACATTAACACATCTCACTTTTAACAGTCAAGTTCCCCTTGTAAGTTAAACCTGATCTGAATCTTGGCTCTCAAGACAAATATTCTGTAGTTTACCTCATGTGGAGCACATTATGTTTGGCTCCAAAACAGTTCATGTCAAAAGCAATTATTTCTGTTCTCTAATCGCAGTCCCAACAATGACTTTGGTTTAGAATATAAAACAAATATATGCAACTTGCTGACTGCCTGATGCCTTAACTGCTTCACCATTTGATCATTGCTGTAAGGTGTAGCTGGGCACAGCCATTCTGGATGGCAAGGTACACTAGGTGTGCTGCACATAGCCCTTGTCATTTTCCCCAGGATGGCCTTATTGCCTGGAAGAATCTAAAAGACCTTTCTAGAACTAATTACACTCAAAACAAATTCCATTATTCTGAGCAAGAGAGAGAATGATGCTCTGATAAATGCACCGACTCTGGCTGTTCTTTACAATTGATATAAAATGGCTACACTTAATTTTGCTTTGCTGTTTGATTTCCCCAAGTTATTTTGTAATTTGAAACTTAAAGCATACACACCTTTTTCATTTGGGGTGAAGTAGGTGATTTTTCTAAGAGTTAATAAATATGTGACGCTGAGAGCTCTGGGGCACAGCTCCCCTTCTCTGAGTTATCCCCTTGGGCCACAAGAAGGGGCAGGTAGCAGCTGCAAATCTGTAACACCTCCAGTTCCAGCTCAGCCTGCATGCTGATAACCCAGTCACCAGGCCAGGGCATACCTGCCTGCCTGGCCAGAGCCACAGGAGTGGGGCACCAGCAGAGCCACCACTCCAGCCCTCACTGCCCCAGCATACACACAGCAGCCCTGAGAACCAGCCTCTCTGCTGGTAACCCTCCTTTATAGCTCCCTCTGCTCAAAACATGGCTTACACCAAATGGCTGGATCTCACCAAGACTTCTGACATAATGTTTAGCCTTTTAAAATCATTAAATATCCACCTCTGTCCAAGTACTGAGGGAAAAACAAGGTAGCGGGAAACAAGCCCAACAGTGCTGTTGGTTTTTAAGTCCACCCACATCCATATTGCAGATGTAAGACTGCAACTTTACTGCATTTAGCACGGGTTACCCACTGGTTCCCCAAGAACCTGGTTTGCGAGACAGGGCAGGGTGAGAGATGTTCATAACAACATGATTGCTTTTTATAATACAATTATTCTTGTTTCTCAGTAAATGTTAAAATATCGCTGTTGGGAAATACAGTATAATAATGAAATTCTAAGAGGGATGAATGCACTGCTCCGGTACTATTTTGAGAAAGTAACGAAAAGCACTACATCTTTGAGAGCACAGGGGTTTATTTTCTATTTAATTTAATCTACATAATTAGAAGGAAAATAAGACATAAGCCTGAAATAACATAGGAATAAAACATGATCTTATGTCTAGTCACCTGCCAATTACTTCTACACTGAAAAGCAAATAAAATCCCAAAACCCTTAAAAATTAAAGTGACAGAGATTTAGTTGTAAATTGAAACAGAACTTAAATGGAATTCACCAAACAGGATGTTCTCCCTCTCTGCCCTCTTCTGCACTCGCACCACACAATAAATAATTCTGTTAAAAAGTTGATCCGTGGAATTGCTTTATTTATTTGGGCACTGCATATGCCTTTCTCCACAGCTCTGCCAAACATACCTTCTCACAGACTTGCTGTTTCAGTCCTGGGCCTCTCTTAAATGGCAGACACAAATCCCCCATGAATTAGATTGAGACCATCATGCTAATTTTCACATTTAACCAAATCCAGATTTGAACTTACATTTTCAAAGGTGGCTGGCTAGTGAAAGGCAAGTATATTTCATGCTTCAAGGAGAGGTAAAGTTACTTCTGCTCTACAAATGACATTAAGAAATTACCAAAGAAATTTGACAACAATATGAACTCAGATCACAGTAAATTATATCACTTGGCAGCTAAACTGGAGAACTAAGTCCAGAATTGCCAACAAAACTCAAGACACACGTTTGGATATATGGAAAGCTTTGCGATGACTAACAGAAAGGAGCCTGCACAGGCATCTTGTGAGACCCATAAAGAACCTTATCAGTTTGGGTTTTTTTTTTTAATAAAAGTGTTCAAAAGGAGAAGATAGAACAGACAGACCATCTGCAACATAACCACATAAAAGACCCCTGGGCAAATCCAAACCCATTAGCAGAAGTGCTTGACAAATCTGCCAAAGAGCCAGATGCTGCTTATGGAGGAGCCTCCTTCCCTCCTTGTCATCTGGATCCTCTGACTTCTGCTCCCCGAGGAGAACACTGACTGGTGCTCAGACTAAGCTGTGTGTGGAGGGAGCTCAGGTACAGAATTGCTCTCTGATAACGCTGTCTTAACATAAGGAGGGGAGACAAAGCCTAAAATATTACAACAGGCTTAACATACATTTGTGTAATGTGTGGAAGATGCAGATGCTAGAGAAAAAGAAAGCAAACTTGCAATTACCTTGTTTGCATATGGTCTCAATCACTTTATTTGCATGTGGTCTCTTTCTATCTGGACTGTTTTTGTTCATTCTGGTCCTTAGCTGGGATAGGGTTAATTCCTTCTCAGTAGCTGTTGCAGTGCTGTTTTGGATTCAGCATGAGAATGTTTTGGTTTTGGTAAGTCGTGTTTATCCTAAGTCACACACTTTTTTCTTTTGTGTCTCATGCTCTGCCAGCGAGGAAGAAAGCAAAAAAGGCTGGGAGGAAGCATAGCTGGGATAGGTGACCTGAATGGGCCAAAGGGATATTCCACACCAGAGAATATCATGCCCATCTTATGAATTGGAGGAGTTACCCAGAAGCAAGGATTATCTGGGTTCTGGGACAGGGTCTGGCATTAGTCAGCTAACAGTGAGGAACTCTATTGTGCATCACTTGTTTGTATTTTTTTTTCTTTTTATCATCATTATTATTAGTATTTACTATGATTAGGTATTTTACTTTGATTCAATTATTACAGAGTTTTATCTCAAGCTACACGTTTTACTTTTGATTCTTCTCCCCATTCCACTGGGGTGGATGTGTGGAGGGTGAGGTGAGACAGAGGTTGCATGGTGCTTGGTTGCTAGCTGGGCATAAACCATGACAATTCTATTTTTATTTCCTACTTCTTTTTTCTCTAATAACTGATCAGGGCCTAGTAGGATGGTAAAGAGGTGAACTGTGGTATGTTAAATATGAGCATAGCATAATAACTGCATAGTTTTACTTAAATGCTGACTGAGTACATAAGACTGACTGATGGCATTTAAAATGGGACACATCTAGCCAAGAAATTACACTTAAAAATATCTGAGGAAAAATGTGATTCATATAAAAAGCAACCTATACCAATCTCAGAACAGGCGATTTGGATCTCAATGGCCATTTTCTTTTCATTGTCTACATTCTTCTAGGAATTTTTTTAGCTATATTTGAAGTGCAAAGTAGGTGGAATCAAATACTTTTACTATTCAGGCTTACCAATGGTAAAATATATTTAGCGTATACAAGAGGTCAAAGAAGCTGCAACAGAGTCTGAATTAGCTCTCCTATGTACTGCTGTAATGTGATATGACAGAGCAAAAAATAGACCACAGGAAAAAGAAACAGAGCTCCTTCTCATTGTGATTACATGTGCTGCACACGTAAGAAGAACAAACACTGTTATTTTATGGCTCAAAATCCAGTTAAAATTTTAGGCTAAGGCTCTAAGAGACTACTGGATTAAGCAAAAACATTTGCAGGTGTAATCTAAGGTTATCTTCCTTCACTTGAAAACAGTATTTATCGTATCTAAGATATTCCTGAAGATTCAAAAATCATAAAAGTTAGATGAATGCATTATTAATACAGAAATCCTGCTCTCTTTAGCAAACTCAAAAATCACATGACACTTTGATCTCCAAAATCCCCAAATAACTTCCACTAACACTTCTGTTAAAATCTTGTTTATAAATTTTTTTTTCAATGTGGGGATATAAATTTAAAAAAAAAAATTGTTCAAAACTTGGGTTTTATTGCTTTCATTTATTCCAAAGTCTGACCCACTATTGACTCAGGTTAATGGAAGTCTTAACACTGACATGATCTGGCTTGAGATCACAGGGATAAATTATTATTAATATCACAGAAGGTATGTTATGCCCAATATTAACAAAAAACCCCAGGAATTTTTAACAGACATGAAATATAAAAAATACATTACTTTTATTGTTATAAGCCACAGGCATCTGTTAATATAAACCATTAAAATACTTCCCTGTGATGTCATCAGTTACCATGTATTTGCACTCTAAATAGATTATTGTAATTTCTGTAAACATATCATATATATTTTTAGAACTCTCTGGGGGCTTGATCCAGAGCCCGCAAAAGCTGATGGGCAGACAGTGACCAGCTTCAATAGGCACTGGGTAATCAGAAGACTGAATTTCTAAGGTTAAGGAATGAGAACCTCAGCACTCAGAAGGCAGAGATACCACACAGACTGCTCTAAAAATAGGACAGACTTGCACTGCCTGAAAACTACATGCCTGAAAATAAAATTCACAGAGCAAGGCACTACTCCTTGTAGGAACTGTAGTGCAATTATCATGGTTGCTGTGTGTCATTCAGTTACACGTATGTGAAGAGTCATCTCCCTAACCATGTTAGTTTGATTGATTCCAACTGCCTAAGTGGCATGAAGACTAAATGAGTGCACCAAAACTTTAATAAGTAACAGATTTGTGTAAAACATTCTCTGCAAGCTAAGCCTGTGTGTCCCAGAATGTAGTCTTTGTGAGAAATCTTATTCCACAATGTAGTTATATTAAAATTGGAAAATTGTCGTATGTTTTTTGCCAGTCACTGTCTTGACTGAGTAGTCTGGGCTTGATCCTGCCAAAAATTTCTCTTAGGTGAAGTGTTTATAACTGTAGTGGCCTCACTGACATGAACGCTATACTCTGGCATATACCATCCCTCCTACTGACTAGTTTTTCTTCCAGTCCCTCAAATTACTTGTGACAATCTTTCAATTTAATTATTCTGTCTTTTCATAGCAAGTTCGTTTTGCTGTGTCTGTTCCTCCTTATAGTCTGCCCTAAGCCCAAGAAATACCAAAAGCTAGTCAAAAAGTCTTTTTTCCTGGCTAAAGATTAATCTTATTTTTGCAGGTATTCTCTTCTGGAATTGACCAGTTTTGCAGAAATGTTGAATCAGTAAAATTAAAAGAAATGCTTTCATTGCCTTTGGTCATATTGTGTATCTAGCTGGTCTTACAATAAATCAGCAGAGCAACAGGTGATTGCTGGTGGAGTCTGCATGGTTGCTCTGGAGAAGAGGGATACAGTAAGCTGTTAATAGAAAGAAGTTCAAATAAATGGCATTTCAGAAGTGCCTACCTTACATGTCTACTTCAGGATGAGATGAATCTCACCTTCAAAGTCTAAAGCAGAGTTCTCTCAATAACTCATTTCTTCAAATGAAGCCCATTTATCACATCATTATGATCTACAGATCATTCAGTATGGGATACAGTGGAACTACACTTCTCCTGACTCAGAAAAGCATTATCCTCTGGTCAGGATAAGCTACATACGGTTCACAAGAAAACCAACCCTTACCTTCTAAAAAACTTCTAAGACATGGATGAGAAGAAAATTAGGGAGCCTAATGTGTTTAAACAACACATACGGAAGCCAGGTAGACTGGTTTGCTGATTTTTACTGCACAACCAATATTATTTATTTTTTCTATTATAATTGCTGAAACTTTAATCACAATTTCCTTAGCTATTGCTGGCTTGCAGCTCAATTGCAAGCTCCTCCTTACTACGTAACAATAATGCTGTTCATCTCTTGAACTGCAAATGAATGGGAAGGTACTGCTGGTCCCACTCTACCAGGAACTGGTATGCAGAGGGTCAACTGTTTTCAAAGTCATGGGAAAGGCATGAAAGCTTCATCACAGAATCTGTCAGACGCCTGTAAAGCTTGTATTTGGGTTGAGGAGTTACAGCATTAGATCTGGTAAATACGGGCCAGCCAGTGCCTGCCTGAAAGAATGAACCATCACTGCGATCATTCTGAGATAAGACTGTTAAGGCCTTGTTGAGGGAATTAGTTGGTGGAAGAAATCTCAGGTGTATTTTAGTTGAAACTGATGAGACTGAAACGCTTTTGATGATCTCGTTGTCTGGAATAAGATGCAGAAGATCAATGTTACTTTTATTTTTATTTTTTTAAAGTGTGTGAATGGTTGTGGAAACACTGGTTGGTAATGCATACATGCAGCATTAGCATAGCTCAGATACAGTAAACACAGTGAACATCCCATCCACAACAGTGTGCCCAGACTGCAGAGGAAACAAACTTTGGTCAAGGGAAGTGCATGGGAAAACTGTAGTAGCTCTCACTGACATTCAATACCATCTATTTACTTGTAATGCATTAATGACAATAATTGTCTCTGGACATGTATATGCACTCTGTATCCTGACCAATGAAAAACCATGAGTAGGTATCAAAATGAGACCAGTGAGAAAATGTGAAAGCCTATTGCTCATTCAAAAGTTTTAAGAGAGACTTTTAAGATGAAACAGAAACAGGAATTCGTATCTTTTAAATCTTATTATGTGGTGTACATAGAAGTGTGGGTGTTGAAGAACAGAACAGCAATCATCTGATGAACAGCTGCAATGTATGCTAAGAACCTTACTGAAACCCATATTAAATTGAAATACTGGAAGCCTTTTTTAAACACATAAAAAATCCCTGTGCGCTTTTTTGGATAACTGTTTATCTTGCAACTTGGTCTGTGCATATGATTCAATATTTACCAGTGATCATCACTGGTAAATTTGTAGTTTGGTAACACATAGGGATGAACCCCATCTAACTGGTATTAATGCAGTAATTGTAGTGCCTCTGATTTACACTCTTCTTACAGCATCTGATAAAGTTTTAAACAGGAGGATTTGCTTAAGACTGGCTTCATTTCCTTCTCCTTTGCTTTTAGAGTTTTTTTTTTTAAAGTATGTAACAGAGAAGTCAGGAAGAATGGATATTACTGGAAATATTGGATCCACAGGATATTATTGGAAATATTGGATCCACAGGTTTGTAGTAAAAATCATGAAATAAAACGGAGAGCTTCTTGCTCTGCAGGGCTTAATTTTAACTCACTAATACAAAGATCCATTGCCCTTCTGCAAATACATAAGTAACGTATTTTTGACACCGCTATGTATTTTCCTAAGTTGATTTGCCAGCTTTTATCCCAAACTTACGAAACTACCCATCAAAATATTCAAGTTTTCCCTTTCTTCCTATAGATATCTTCATCACAATATAAATATCATAGTTTAAAGAGGGAAAGTATGTGAAATATTCAGCCATGTTCCTTTACCCTTCCAGGAAAAAAAGGAACTGTGTTTAAACGGTCAGAAAAATCTCTTCATTCCTCTGCACAGTCTTCCATCCTCTCCAGATGGTAAAAAACCCATGATTTTTTTTCCTATAATTGGTGAACTTGGAGGAAGCAGTAGAAGACCCTGTTGAATTTCCATTTGCAGTGACTTCCTCTCTCTCATTTCATTTCTCTCCTCCCTATTTCATTTTATAGTCCAGAAAAACCAATACTTGCTCTCATACCTCAATTCCTGACATGACTTTGGTCCTACAGTGGAATCTCTGGCAGGCCTGGTGGTACGGGAAGGAGGATTTGGGGGTAGGAGAGATGTATTCATCAACCAGACTGCTGTCTCAAATAAAGATGCTGTCCTGGGATGTATGGCCAAATAGAACATGCTGTTGCTGAGTGTGAGCAGGAATCTGGAACTTCATATTTATCATTTTACCAGACTTCAGAATCACACATTTTCTATCATTTCCACAGGTCACATGGTACGAGGTTTTAAGTGTAGCTCACAGGTTTTAGGGCAACAAAATGATTCCTTATTAGAATTAATTTTTTTTTATTATTATGTAAGTAAAAAGGAAAGTCATTGATAACTGCAAACAAGTTAACTTTCACGCACTGCACTAGACTTCAGCAATTCTTGTATGACATTAAATTTCACGTAGGAGCTGTTCAGCACACTCAGGATTAATATCATTTTAAAGTTCCCCATCATATAAGAAAATTAAGAGCAATGTATGTTTGTAGGCTCTGAACACAGGAACGTCTCTCCCTAACCTTGCTAGTGAACTTGATCCAGGGCCAGCATGTCAGAGTTGTCCACCATGCTACTCCTGCCTGCTCAGGACTCGTAGTAGAACAGATGGCAAATCCCAAGTATTCACTGCCTCTGTGTCACACACCAACGTCCCCAGAAAGCATTTTGCATGATTGGACAACTATCCAGGCTTGCAGGGCAAATTTAATTTTTACTACAGAATTATGAAGAAAGAATGCCATAATACTGATACAGCCACAATACCACCACTGTAAGGTATAATGCCACCACTAAGGCATAAAAGGAAGTATTCACAACCCCTTCACAGGGATTTGATAGAAGTAACTCCCAAGAAACTCTGACAGAATTTGTAAGACAAAGTTGTTTGTGAATCAAAATGTCTGTCAGCGATATTGAAGACTCATACGTGTTTCCTTTTGTGTTTACAACTCGCCTATCTGCCATAACTTCAATTCTTAACTACAGATCCCTCTCCCTCTGTGCAATTTACCTGTCTGTTGAGACAACCACCACTTTGTATAAATAAATGCTGGCAAGGTTGACTTTTACTGCATGTATAGCCGGTTACTTCTGAAAAGCATTTTTTGATATGCTGGATAGTTTAGTACATCTCTTAAAAAAAATGTAGTAGTCACATCTGCAGTTTGAATGTTTCTTTCTAAAAGACAAACCCAGGCCAAGCAAGACAAAGAATCTGCTGATACACACATGTCACTCCAAGAATTCTCCTGACAAAGTTCCCACACCCAATTTAATTACTTCCCTACTGTAAAAACACTTTCCATCTGCATTTATTGTAATAGTTTCAAATCCAAAACTAACAGACTATAAAGCTAGCTAAATAAATGAATGATATTGGCCTTAGGTCCCAAGCCAGGAGCTATTCTGTAAGGCTGTGTGTCTCCAGCATTCATTTTTATGCTGATGTTTCATTTTATGTGCAGTGTTTTCACTTAAGCCTTGTTTAGAGAAGAATTACCTTGCTCCAGGCTGTAAAGTGTGATGTGCCACACAGAGCCCTCTACTGCTGCTCCGGCCCGAGGTCTGTCAGAGATTCCTCTCCCAGACCAAAAGTCACATCTCAACCAAAAAATCCCACTTCAGGCTGTACACGCAGCACTGCATATGCTCAGGCTAAGAACACTAATTTCAGCTCTATCTGATATATCTATCCTCAAACTGAGGCTGCTGAGCTCAAAGTGAAAAGTGTTTCTGTTTGAAAATGCACTTTAAAACTACCAGATTTAGCCTCCAGACTGACTATTTGTAACATGGGTTCTCTTGCACATTCGGGAGAAAAAAAAAAGGATCTTATTCCTCAGACTCAGTATGAAGAATTTAACTACAGCTTGTAAGAAATTTCCTGATGTGCAGAGATAGTAACAGTACATTGCATTCTGGGTCCTCAGGTTTGTTGCAGTTTGTTTTCATCACACTTTGATGAAATTACATCAGACTGGAATTCATAGTTTTTAAAGGCTTGAGATACATTAGTCTCACTTGGGCAAACATGACACTTAAAACTACGCACATATATGAGTGTTATGCTAAGTTAGGATTCTGCACGGTGTCAAAATACTCAGAAAAAAACTTGACCTTTATAATAAATTTTAATCGAAAGCAGCAGGACAGCAGATATATTTTTCATTTAGAAGTTATGAGTACTGGAGGGCAAAGCATGTTTCCACTGAAGTCCAGGTCAAAACTGCTACCGACTACACTGAAAGCATATTTGGACATTGAACTCTCTCTTCCCTTTTCAGTTCTTACCAAACTAAATGAAAAAACATATTAGTAACAGACATGAGCTAATCAAAGAAATTCAGAGGGTGCAGAGTGCAGCTCAAGCCACAGATACTATAATGGCCTTGGATATTGCAGGTGACCCCCAGAGGATCCTGCTGCAATAATTAAGGAACATAGTTAAGATACAGGTAAGGAGGAGCTTGGGGGGCAAACCTCGAATTATTTAACTTTTCTGGGTTTTAGTGACAATGTTAGTGAAACGTAAGGTTTATTTTTTGGCTCTCCCCTCACAATGAAAGCTTCTGAGTTTTTATGACACTGAAATAGTCTTCTATACAGAAGCAAGACAAAGACAAAAAGCATTCACTAAAAACTGAAGAAAACTATCCACCAGTTTACTAACCACCAGGAAAATGTACATCTAAAACAACTACTACTTCACTTGCTCAAAATTATCTTTACACATACATACACGTGCGGAACACGAGAGTTAAATCCATTTCCTTTTTCCCATGTACATGAAGTTAGACACTGTGCTGAAAAGGAATGTATGGCTTCTTCCCAGCTTATGAACACAGCATGTTTTTCACATGTGAAAACAAAAGAAGTTTTGGTAAGAGCGAATTTTGCCAAATAAAGAATTAATTTTCCACACTGGACATAAACTCTATTTTCAATAAACTTCAGAACTCAGGTATGTGGAAAAGGGATAACCGAAGAAAGTGAGATTGGATCACACAGATTTCCCTACACTATTTAGTAGTTGGGTATTTTTTTTAATTGAAGGTGACCATTCAGTGTCACGGCATCATGTAAACTCATCAGCCCAGACGCTAGGCTGCACCTTTGACGGGGAAAAGGGAAAAAACCCTTTTCCAGAGTGAAAACCATTAGAACGGATCCAACCACTCATTCTTTGCAAAATGTGACTCAGGGGCTCTGATGCTACAAATCCGCAGCACAGCTCGGCCTCGCTCTCCGCCACCGCGCCGCAGGCAGTCGGCGTTGGCCCTCCAGTACCGTACCTGGGATTCTGCGGCTCTGAACCATCGGACTCTGGACACGGCTTCTTTACCTGCAAAAGCAAAGCAGTGCTGGTTACTCTCACTTGAAACACAACTTCCTTGCTCCCCGTTCACGCACCCATAGCAGAACTTAAAGCGGATTCTGCTCTGCTCAGGGTGATCTCTATAAAATACTTCCCGCACTTTACAGCAGCAGTTTGCAGTACTAAACAGTGTGTTTCATTATGATCCCATGAACAGCTGCCAACTGCACTTCCCCAGGCTCCATTAGTATGTAAAATGTTCGGCTAAAACAGCTTGGGGAGTAGTCTCAACTATGAACAAAGAAACCAAAGAACCTGGTTCCCCACTTTGAAATGAGAAAGCCACACTGTTCTCAGCTTGGCCAAGAAATGTTTTCCCAATTGATACTGCTTCTGTTTCCTGCTAAAGCTCACAATAATAAACACCAGGTTCTGGGGCAAAGCACACCGTTAGTTAAATAATTCATATAGTATTTTTCATTTTGTGAATCTGCTAACTGTACGTTAACTATATTTTCCTATTGCATCAATGAACACATGCACCGTTTTCACTCATATTTAAAATATGTAAGTACATAAAAGGAACTTCAGCTTCCAATTTGATCTCCACAATACGCTGCTGTAGGCTGACTGGAGGTGATAAAATCCACCACTGTCAAATAAAAATAGAAAACTGTTCTCTTGCAGACTAGGTATCTCCTTGGGATCTTCATAATTTCCAGGAAAAAATTAATTTTACCTCCTGGTAATCTAAATTACTTGTATTTTCAGCAGAGGAAAAACCATTTTGCCCGCTAGCTTGCTAATGCAGAATCCAGGGCTCTGTGGGAGGTTTAAAAGTTCTAGTTTTAAAGCCACCTAGAAATATCACTCACTGGGACTCACTTGGTGTGAGATACACAATACAAAAAACATTCCTTTTACAGCTAGCAAGTTCAATGAAAGTTTCAGGATACCTTGCATCAAGAAACTCTTCTATACTTTTTTGCTACTTTAAAAGTATTCCAGAGAAAGAAAAACTGTGACTGTGGCTCACTTCCACTGAAGTTACTGACAAATGACAAAACACTCACCAGCTTCAACAGAAAAAAAGATTAGGCTAATGCAAAATATTTTCCCTAAATCCCTCAGCTGAATGCCATGCAACATCACTCACAGAGATGAGCCACTCACAGAGCATGAGACACAGTCAGGGCTTACGCAAACCCAAACCTGACAGGCACTGTTTCATAAACATTCAGGTGCAAACATCATTGCTATAGTTTTATGTTAACCATATTGTTATTAAATTAGCGCAAGATCTGAAATACAATAAAATACTTCAGATATATAAGCACATGACCACCTACAATGAAAAATGCCTTCAGTGTGCATTACATAAAAACATGAGAAATATTTATTCAGATTACTGTACTGTCTCCTGAGTGTCAATATCACAGGGAACTGTTCAAAAAATATATCCAAAATCGTTTAAAGACACTGAAATTACAACAGCCTCTCCTTGACAGGAAGTATGTACTTTCAGGAGCAGTTTGTCTCAACTGAGTTACAGAGGATTTGACCAGAAAAATAATATTTTCATTTTGCATATAAAATATAATTTAAAATTATTGAAAACATAATGTATTTAGAACTATAAAATACAATAACATAATTAAAATTAATTAAAGAAGTAAGTATATGCGTAGTAGCTATATAACATAAACTCTAGTAGAGCTTCTTTTTCCATGCCCCTTTAGCAAACACTCACTTCCAGCATATTTTTGCTATCTTCTTTCTCTTAAATTTACTATCATTTATACAATGCTTTCCAATTTCTTTGCTGTTCTGTGGTTGCCACCAGTAGCACTGTCTCTCACATTTGCACTGGGGCTCAGATCTCACTCCCCAGGTCAGGAAAATTCAACCACTGACTTTAACCAGCCACTGGGGAGTCTGTCACCCAGACATCCCAACACCCAGAATTTTTGAAGTGATGGCATGTCCTCTGGTGGGCAACTACCACAGAAGCCCAAAGATAGTTCCAGCACACACTAACATAATCCGAGCACTTTTAATATACAGAATATATTAAGACCCCTGGTTTTCCTGGGCAGGGATGTGAGATGCAGTAATTGGGTACTCACAGATGAGTTGTCCTACCATAGCTCACACTACTACTGTATTTTGATTTGACCAACATTACAAAGCAATTGAAATATCTGAAAGATTATGTTTTATTTGTGTGGTAAACATTAAAAAAAAAAAAAAAGAGAACCAAGAAACTGCCAACAAAAAAACCCAGCTGATAAGGTTTGGTAAAAGTTGACAGGTCATAGCAGAAAAGCCACTGATCAATTGTATCAAAACTACTCACTTCCTGTGTGATGCAAAAAACTTGGGGAAAAAAAAAGTGAGTATTTTTTATTTAAGAATATTGCAGTGAAAACAAAATACCTTAAAAATTGAGAATATTTCAGGTTTGCAGCTTGGCATTTAGATGATGCAGTTCATCTATGATCAGTTCATCTGAAGAAATGTGCAGAAGCACAGAGTAAAGATCTGGCTTTTCCTCTGAGACTAAATGTAAACTTCGTTGCTTATCTTTAGGATCCCTCTTTGAGAGAAAAGATTTAATAAATAAAAATGTTATTTCTTAAAGGACGAACAGGCATGAGACTTTCTTTCAAGTGGCCATATGGAATGAACATCATTTCTCTTCAAGGCTACTCAAGTAGCAAAACAAATTCTGTTATTCATAAAATTATGCCACCCTTGAAGGTGAACAGAAAATCACTGTGAAAACTTCTGATCAAAGACTAAATATTGTTTCCTTTGTCTTCAGCTGCACTGTTTTACCTCTTAATCTGCCTTGCTGACTGTTTTCAAAATAATTAACTTTCACTAACACCACATTTATTTACATTCTCATGTGTTAAATGCTATAAAAAGAAACTTTTTCTTTACCTCTGCTCTGTTTTCCTTTCCCCCCTCTCTGTTTACACAGGTTTTCTCACTATTTTAGTTAAATGCATGTTGAGAATCATTCACAAGAGTAAGATTCCAGTTTCAGTTTGAATTTTGTCAAAGTGCACTGAACTTTCCTACTCTGGTTGCCTTCTACGAAACGTTTGAAAAGTTTCAGCTAAAAAACTTTAAGTACAAAGATTTGTGAGAACAGACTGTTGCGTTCATGTCTTAAAAGTCACGTCATTATGCTGCTGATTGGCTTCAGCACCTGAAAGTTTAGAGGCAAAATCCCAAAACTGAAAGGGGAGGGGGAGAGCTGTCAATACGCAGGAATTATAATTTCTGTGAAATGTCACCCACATTTATTTCAGTTTGTAAGATTCTAAAAACCCTGTTATCACACTGTTAGTGAACTCCTGTTGCAGTCTGGCTCCTGAATTTCTGAGGACCCTATCTGCATTGAACAGTCTCCATCTCAAAGATGCTGGTGCTGAAGGAGCCTTAGGGATTACTTCTGAGTGCCAGGAGAACCCCATGCCATCAGGAAATTTGATATTATCAAAATTGTCCCTCTTTGCTTTGTCAGTTCCATCTCCCACTGTACAGTACCCTGGGTACAGGGTACCCAGGTAGTACCCTGAAAGAAAAAAAACCTGTAGACTCAAGTGAAGGGAGGAAAAAAAGAAAAAGAAAAAAAAAGAGAACAGGGAGAGGGAACAGAAATCAGGGGAAGAAAGAAGAATGGACTCTCCATGGTGGAAAAACTAGAGGAGAGCAGAAGCCAGGTGAATAAAATGTGACAGATGTATGGGTGGGATGTGGGCAGTAGAAGAACACTGGGACTGGCTGAGATGGAACACCACAGTTTGCTCTCCTCTCTTCTAGATTTGGGACTAACACCACAAACACAAGCCTAAGCACTCATCAGATACCTGTGAAACTCATTAGAAAAGTCATTAGTGACCAGTCTGCCCAGAGCAATAGAGTAGTTCTGCTACTCCAGCTGTACTGAAGAACTAATTAATGATCCAAGCTGGGAAACTACACTTTGAACTTAGAAGACTGTGCATAAATGTTACATTTATGCAGAAAAATGAAGGTCTCATTTGGCTTAAACTGGGGAAAAAATAATCAACGTTTTATACAATTTCTACCTTCACCTCTGACTTGGTTCATCAGATTCCAAATATGAATACTGTTAAAAGTGTCTGATATTATGAGGTGAAAAAGAGATGCATTCATTATGCAGCAAAGAACTGCAATAACAGTATATGATCAATATTTACATGATGAAGGATTTTATATTAATTATGCGCTTTGGATGCTTCATGTTTAACAAAGATAGACTGAGGAACATTAAAAGAAAAATCTAACTATGCATTTGCTGAAGAAAAAAGACACCCCCTGGAAAGCCTAGTATGTCAGGTAATAAGATCTGCACCATAATGCATAAGAGGCTGAATTTCCACAGGCCATATTAATTCTGGCATTTCCTTGCTTCTGATGTTTTTCTTTGCAACATTAACATCTTTTAACATGATTTTATTGGACCCCATTACACTAAATGTTAAACCATGAAATGGTCCTGCTCTACGAGGTGTTCTCACACTCACACACACACACACACACACACACTGGTGGTATTAAACTCGTAATGCAACACAGGTGAGAAATCCCTTCTAACACTTACAGCTGAAAAATCTTGCCACATCAGCACTAAATTATTCTGGCGATGAATCTGCTGAGTTCCCTCATCTACTGCACCAATTACGGCCTTGAGGATCCCTCTGAAATCAGTAGGTGTGCAACAGGGCTGAGTAGAGCCTGCAGTGCTTTGGGCCTGGGGGAAGCAGCTATGCATGGTGGAGCTGTGGAGGCTCTAGCATCAAGGAGATGTGAATGAAGAAAGAAAAGTACTTTTTGCAGACCCAAGGACAACCTCAAAGCATACCTTTGTGCTTGCTCAGCCTGTGTGATTGCTCTGGACTATGCACTTCTACTGCCTGGATCACTCCCTACAGCAAATTACTTTGGAGAAAGCTGACCCACCTCTACTCGCTGTCCAGGGAAAGGACTATGTCTGTAGAACAACTCCAGGAGAGGATGGCACAGGCAGGGGAACATATAGTTACTCACAATGAAATTTTAATTACATTCCTGGCTTAGTTAAAAACCCAGACACTGATAGCTACCGTTGAGTGAAAGAACTTGAAGCAATAGAAAATTGATTTTTTTCCCCTATTTTTCTCAGTGCAAAGACTGTACATATCTGTATTTTAACTGAATCACATCCCGAAGTAGATTTGTCATATTTCAGCAGATCTGAAAACAAGAGTTCTGATTGCAATGGAAGAATGAGGAAAATATGCAATATTAATTAATTTAAAATTCGCTATTAAAGGAGTTTTTTGGTTGTTGGTTTGTTTTTTCTCAATGAAAGTCTATATGAGCTAGTCCTCTTAGTGGAAACAACATTTTTGCTCATCACCTAAACTAGGTTTAGAAATCCAGTGGTCTCTTCTATTTTCTTAGTAATGAAATCATTATGCCATCAACTAAAATTAATAACTCTAATCAAAACAAGATTGAAGTTTGAATATGCCTCCTTTTTTTAATGAAAGTGAAATGCAAAGTATTTAAAAGTTTTGAGTATGAAAGCAGACTGCTGATGCTGACCTTTGCATTTTATGTACCACAGTAGAGTAGACTTCATATTCAATGACATCAGATATGTTTCCATGCCTCTAAGGGGTGAGAGCAAGGGATGGGAACAAGGAAAGTCACTGCTGTTCCACCATCACTTCTGTTTTCCATGCACACCTTTCCTAAGATAGATTTGTTCCCCACGAAATATATCATTGCTACCCTCCTGCCTCCCCCTCCTCTTCCCAGAGTAGTACAGTAGCAACTCTGGTCTGCACCACTTTGAGATGTACACCTAACTTGCAAGGAAAACCAATCCAGAAGGAATATATTTAGTATTAAATACCTACAGGTCAGGCTTCTAAATCGGTCTAGGCTTGTCATGATGGAATGGTGCTGCCAAAGAGAGAGGGACACAGCCTGTGTGTCTCATGACATCCCCCATGAAATCCTCGTTACCGGCAGCACTGATTATAACAATGGAGAGAGATGGCTCCCATGGAAGTTTCATGTTTTAGAGCCTCAGCTCCTTTGAACCAGTCACTGACCCTAATAATTTTAAGAACAAGCTGTGACTTACAAAGCATACAATAACCTTGAATGCTTCCGCTTTTTGAGATGACAATCTTCATGACTCTCACAAAGTCTTGGATTTTCTGTATGAATTGCTGCTGAGAACAGTGTGGACAAACCAGGAACCAGTCCACAGACAGCCCAAAAAGCTGTGAAGAGGCACTGCCTTTCCTTTAGATCTTATTTCACCAGGCTGGAATGATGAGCAGTGACACACTAGAGCTCTTGCTGGTGTGCACATTACATACACATTGAAGTTAATGGGAATTTAATCAATCCAGGTAATTGCCTTTTTCATACTTCCAGTCAGACTATAATGATTGTTTCTTTTAGGCACGCTGCACAGTCTTACCACTGACACAAGCCTTTGTTAAACATAAATCAGAAAAATTTATCCTGTATAAAACCATGTTTTTATTGAGAAGTTCTAGAGAATGAAGTTATCATTAAGGTGACATGAATTGACAAAATCTGAGACAACTCTAACTCCTCAATTTTCTTATTCATATGCTATTGCTGGGGACTAAACATTCCTTCCTTGGTAACTTCTCGCTAGTGGAAGGGTTTTCTGTGTGTTTGTTTTTGCAGCATGACTAATGGGTTCACACAGTTCAGAGCTGTAAGTGTCTTTAAAATCTTATATACCTGCAAACATTTTTAAAACACATTTTAAATTGCCTTTGGCACAAGTGCACTAAAAATATCAGAGGGTGTAACAGTCAAGTCATAATTTAAGTGATTGGAACCTGTAAAATACTAACTTCTACATTTTGAAAAGCATTTATGCATGCACTGTGGGAAAAACTGGCATTCTTTTTTTCTTTTTGTTTGTTTGTGTACAATGAAAGAAAGAAATATGCCTTCCCTTAACTGGTGGGTCAGGCAGGGCAAATGCCACACTACAATGGCACTTTTTGTTTCAGCCGGGGTTACCTAATAGCTCAGAGCTCACAGAAGGATTTTTCCCTGCAGCTGGGAGGGTGGGCATGGCTTCTTTTGAAAAAGAGAAGAGAAGAGAAGAGAAGAGAAGAGAAGAGAAGAGAAGAGAAGAGAAGAGAAGAGAAGAGAAGAGAAGAGAAGAGAAGAGAAGAGGAGAAGAGGCATTAGCTCCCCATTCAGATGTTCCAAAGGCCAAAGGTTTGGAAACTCCACCAGCCTGGAGCTCATTCATCAACAAATTCAGATTCAGGAAAAAATACTAAAGCACCAACACTGTTTCTCTCTCANCTCTCTCTCACATTATTTTCCTAGCTCTCTCCCTTCCCCCTGCTCACCCCCACCCCCACCCTCCCACCATCTCTTAAAAAATGCCCACACCAATCTAAACACAAACCTTTGGCTTTTTTTGCCTTTTCAAGTCAGCACTATATCTCAGTGAAGCTGAATCTGCAAGTATACCCTTAGTGTCTTCCTGGTAACTCCAAACTGGCAATCAGCTAGAAGATACCATTCTTAATCTAGACATGGAAAAATGCTTACTGTTCTTACTCCAGCTATGTTCTCATGATTTCCTCCAGTTTCGTTGCAATCACACCATTTTTATTTTTAAAGTGTTTGCTTTTTAAATATCAGCTTTCCCAGATACCACTGATCTCTTTTCAGGAAAAACCATACGGAAAAGCAGGAAAACATTTGTGCAATGTTTTCTAGATTTCATCTTGTGATTCCTCAGCTCCACAGAAATATTTTAAGCAAACTAGGTGTATCAAAACTGCTTTGGAGGTATCATTTAATATTCAAAGGAATACCAAGTCATCTCCTGTTATATGCATAAAATTCAGAGCCTCCTCAGAAAATCTGAACTTATTTTCTTTCCTCCTGCTTTTCAAAACCAACCAGGGCCAACAAATGCAAAGAAAAAAAGAGTAAACTTTGAAGCTGAAATTTAAAGCAATGAAAGTCAGGAAGTTCAAAAGGTAATGTTCCTATGGCTGTGTTAACTTGGCCGTACTGCAAATAGATCACGCAAATACTTCAAGCTATTTTGTTAAAGGCCTGTAGTACTGTGCCATAAAGCATAATAAAACATGCTGTTTTCTTTTCATGTGGAAACCAACTTGTATGAGGAACGGTACAGTGTATTTCTACTGCAAATGCTGACTTCTCCACCACAAGTCAAGCACCTCTGCCTCAAGGCACTTCTCTGTTCTGACAATGCCGGTGTCTCACTGGAATCCAGCTTTCCCTTAGTTCACCCAAGAGCTTACATACTGACCCCCACAGGAACAAAGGACAACTTCTCTCCTGACTCGTTTGCCTCATCAGAAAATAATCTGTCTTTCCGCCTGAGATCAAAGAACACTTGTCACAACTTTTCCATCCCTCTCTTAGATGAAATTTAAACAAATGGCCTTGTCGATCATCTCCTCCCTTCTGTTCTTCACTATCCTGGTTTTTACCAAGGAGCATATTGATACGGCAGTACAGTAAACAACATGATCTCACATCTATCAAATACTCATCCCCACCACAGATGATAAAATATATACATGTAAAATATTCCGATTTAGCAAAGAATTTATTTTACTCTCCTTGTGCTCTTCTGTTTGTCTTCTGTGTTTTTAATATACATATTGCCATGTGCTAAGGTTAAAGGAGATCAGCCCCCAGAATCTGTGCCTTGTTCTTGGTCAAAAATGTTATATTTCTTAGCTCCACTGAGAGCTCACCCACCAACGCTGGGTCAGTGTTAAGTAAGCAATGTCTGAAAAACCATCAGTTTCACTATCCTCTCTGTCTTGGAGAAGCATACTCATCGGCTGCATTCTTCATCCTGGAGCTAAAGGGACTTTAAAGACAAGGATTGTGGTTTTGAACTATATTCAAAAAGCTCAGGAAAAGAAAAACCACTCTAATGTGTTCACAATACCCTTACTTGATGTGACCTTTGTACTAATTAGTTTTCAAGCACTAAAGTCTTCATAGAAATACAACCTGTTTAAGAATGAATGAATACCTGACTCAGATCATGGTCTGACAAAATGGGACAGAAGAGTTTGGGCACACTGAAAGCACTGTATATGGATTCAGCTACATGACAACTTGATTTACTGGCAATCCAAAGAAAGTTCCTAGTTTGAGGTTTGAATTATTCCAGACAACACTGTAAGCTCTTCCTACAAGCTCTTCCAAGTTTAGCCACTTGTTCACTGGTTCAAATTTTGCTCAGATACTTTTCAGCCAACTTTTCTTCACCGTTGGTTTTACCCAAGTCATATAAGCCAGATGTAATGGTAGGAGACCAGTTATTACCTGCAGTGTCTGCCAGCATAATCCATGCTGTGTGACCTGTCCATCACATGTATGTCATACAGAATCAGAGGTAACGTTGTACATGTCCTTCAGAAAAGGAGAGAAACTACTGCAACTTTTCAGAACGCTTCTTAGTGTGCAGCTAGAAAGAAGGACTCAAGTCACTTCTGTGATTTTTAGATCCTTCTTCACCTCTCAGGAGAGACAACCGCATTCAAATGACAGTGTTGTAAGTGACACAGAGTACCAGAAAGATGAGAAAATGTAACTGAGCATTATTCACGGATAATTAAGAACATCTGATTTCTTCATTATCTAAATGTTGATAATTTTTATCAGAAAAAATATCTGTTATTCACTGGGTTTCTTCACAACCCTGAAAGGCAAGAGTACATTTGTGCTGAGTACACGTACGGACACCTGGGAATGCAAACGGGCTCTTTGTGACCAACTGCAACGATTGCAGAACACGATCCAGTTCTGCCAAGTTCTGCACGGGCTTCTGCAAGGGTAACAGCAACAGCTGCCTGGGGTGCCACTGTATTCACTCCTCCAGCAAAAGGCATTCCCTGAGCAGGGTGGTTGTCAAGCTTGGGACAAGCCCACAAAGATTTAAGCTTAGGCGTAAATCGGGTCGTGGTGGTTTGGCCTGTTACTGTCAATGACACGACTCAGAATAATGAAGGTAAGCCTGAATATGCCTTTGTAGGACAGGAGGCTCAATTAATGCTAAGAAGCAACAGGTGGACAGAGCAATAAGACAGGTTGGAGGGAGGATGAACAAGGTAATATGAGGAGGTAATATGAACATGATTTTAGCCCAGCACCTGCCTACCTATTAACAGCTGGCAGAGTCCTGTAGGCATTGTGGAAGATGGGAATGATGTTAAAACAGTACTAAAATAAAATAAAACTAAAAAAACCCAACCACAAAGCCCCAGCAATAAAAACTGCTCTGCTATTCTGTGGTAGCTTTTCTCCTGGTAGTAGATCAAAGGTATTCAGCTATAAATATCTGACTTTTCCACAGATAATATCTATGAATCTGATCATGAACAAATAATTCAGTCTATGAAAACAGCCCAAGCTGAAGTCATCAGCTAATTGTACAACACTAGTATTTTTTGCACAAGGTACTGAGGCTATTCCAATTAAAACCACCTGCTTAAAGTATATACAAATTACTATGCTACAAATTATTTTAAAAAGTGTGTTCAAAACTTTTGAAGAAAGTGGAAGGAGAAGGTAATAAACAAGTGCACATCATACTCTACTTAGAAAATTACCAAGTAAATCTCCTGGACACTTACAGTGAACAGCTGTGCTTTTTCCTAGCTTCATACATTTCTGTTCTCCCACATTACTGAAGCTAATTTGTTTAGAATTTTAACAACAATTTCAAGCAGCTGTTGTAACATTATTAAACTACATCAGATAACTAAGAACTTCAGCAACCTATTTCTCTCATAGTAAGGATGCAAAAGATTATTTGCAGTTCAAACTACTTGATGGTGAAAATGAAATAATCAGTTTTTTGTGGCCCAGATGTTATCCAACTGGTGAAAAAATAATTTGTTAGAGGTCAGATAAAAGGACACACAATGCTGTAGTGTAAAATCTCACAAACACAGGATATAAACTAAAGACCTATTCACATGCATTTGTATCATCAGGGAACCGAATTTACTTTGTTTCTGGTTACGTTAATTTTCAGTGCCTTTGGAACATGTCAGTAAAAGTGAAGAAAATGCAGCTAGGAAAGGAGTCTTTTGGTTGTTTTTTTTTAGGGGTATAAGAAAAAGAATAATAATTTAGGAAAGGCAAACCACAGATAAAATACTTTCTAATAAATACATACAAAAATATACTGCACATAATGTGCACTATAGTTACTATATGCTAGTAAGCATCACAGAAGCAAAATCCTGCATAGTGAGACTACTTTTTATACATATGATTTGGATTTGATTATTCAAATATTAATGAACATTGACAATTCAGCATTCATTTAAACCCTCTTAATATTATAGGGTTAAAATGTCATTCAGGGAAATTAATCATAAAAGGATGAATGATTAATTCTATCTATACACAGGAACACAACATATATTTGGTTATCTACTAGTAACAACAACATCCGCAATTAGACAGCACATTAAAAAAAAATAATTTTTGTTTTGTCACTTGTGTTATGCTGTAGTTCTTAGCACTAGTCAGAATACCTATATTTACAGCATAAAATATGTAAATAAATCTCAAACTATCAGCTAATAATATATTTTTCATTATGAGCCAAGGGGGAAAACATCAGAGGCAATATAGCTCTTAAAATGCTGCTGCAAGAAAGAACCACTTGACAGATCACATTTCAGCTCACATGTAGGCCAATTTTGTCTCTTTTTTCAGGTTTGAAAATTTGACTGGTAATATCTCACTATAGACCTTTAGTAGATCCAAAGATATTGTCATTTTTTTATTATTAATACTGCTACATTAAAATGCATAATTTTAAAATATTTGAAAGTATGTTTTAATTTTAAAGGTGTTTTATAAACAAAATAGTTGAACTGGCTTTCCAGAAGCAATCAATTAACTTTGTCGGGGTTTTTCTTTTCCAGCTTCATACCATTTTGTTTATATTTGCTGTCCTCCAGTAAATTCTTTAGCCAGCAATTGCCTTTAGCCAGGCAATTACTTGGAATAAGGAATTATTCCAATTTATTTTGGATGGTTTTACATACCCATCTCAAGCATTAAAGAAAAAAAAACCTCTTCAGTTTAGGAAAATACAACAACCAAGATTCCCTAAACTCTCAAAGCATTCAAAACAAAAATAAAGAGACAGTTTCATAGTGACAGATGAATTGCATGTACCCAGGGCAATGCCCAGGAGTTACAATAAAATATATCTTCAACGCATCTGCAGCCATTTCTCCCACAAGAGTCTGCGCATTCGCCCCTATTCCAGACAAGTGAGCAAGTGTCCTTTGTCTCCGGCTCAACATGCCGAACCTCCTGCATCTTTCGACCCTCCTCCCTTCTCTCCTGTCTCCCCAACCTGATCCTGGAATGTTTTGGCCACGAGGTTAAGAAAGATTCCCCCATTTATCACAACCTGCCAAGCACAACAGGGTCACAGTCCCAGCCCCAGTGCTATCACTTAGCTAATCCAGCCTCGGCACAGGCATGAAACTTCAAAGATATTTTGCCACGGGCAAAAATTAGTCCTTATTTGCTTTAAAATCCAAGTATCAATCAAGTTAAACTGTGCTTCAGTGGAGCTAAGATTTTGAATGTTCAGAGCAATGTGGACATTTGGTTCTTAGCTGTGACTCTAATTGAATGCAGAGCTCACCTGGGATAGCAGCAGAAATGTACTTCAAATACAGCAAAAATCTCATCATGAGAAAATTCATTTTATCCATGAAAAAACCTTTGATAAAAAGAACTGTTCAATCGTTCATGTAAACAAAAAAAAGCACCTTTTGGTGCGTATGTTCAAATAAATGCATATAATACACACAGAATCTCTGTTCATGTTAAATCACTTCCTTTTATTTTACCCTTGATAGGTTTTATTATGAGTTATACCAGATGAGCAGCCTAACTTATGTGACTGTAAAGGTCAGTTAATGACTTTTAAATACCCCTGAAATTAATGTGAAGAACAATTACAGATTTACTATGAGAACAAGCAAAGGACTTTTCTTCAATATCTAGGAAGCAAATAATCAATTAACTCTAGGTAAAATAATATGTAGATTTTACTATCCTGGGACTCTGCCTACCACTTTATGTTCAACCCAATGAAAACAATACAATAATTATGCTTTTTAAATGAATCCAGGCTCTTCTTCAATGTGTATTTTTAACTGCATCCTTTTGGGGCTAAAATGGGATCCATCTTAAAATCAGCTTTTTAAAAAAATTTCACCTTTCCTTCAGAAAAGGGCACATATTTCCTTATAATTGGATACTATTTAATTATGTATTAATTCAGAGCAATGACTGAATATTGCAAAGAGAAATAAACCACATAGATATTATCTTTCCTGTTAAGCTATTACTGAAATGTACATTATTTATTTTTTCCAACAATATGATTGAAAATATTTTTAATAAAATAAAATAAAAAAAGGAATAAGTAGCATATTAGCTACAGCATTAAATTCTGCAAACTGTTCACATACCTTTTGTACATAAATTTAATACAGCCATATTTAAAAATACTGAAACAACATGTTAAATTTTTAATCCCTTGTGAATAACATTTACTAAATAAGTTTTACAATCCAAAGCTTAAAACTGAACAAAGTGCTAATTATTTCCTCCATTCTCCAAAAGTAAATGTAAATTCAATAAAATTTATGTATAGCTATTTGCAAAGAAGACAACAGAAAACAAAAGATAAAAATGATAGGTAAGCATGTGAACGAGACAGTATGCAGTGTGGTTTTTCATCTGCTTCTTCTATTTAACAGTATGTTCAGACATTTTCTTGAACCACATTCTGTTTAAGAAAATAATCTTGACTTCTAGTTTCTGTAACAGATGAATTAGCTTCCCTGTATGCGCACTCTAACACGCATATGTATGTGCATGCATGATCACACAAACATAGAAACATGCAGATATTTTCCAAAGTAAAATTCAAGCTCTTTTGCTTGATGTTATCCACATTCACATGAGATTGCTACTATTTGATTTGCTGTACCATTTAACAAGATATACGAAGTACTTTTATAAATCTCAAATTATCTCAGAAAAATGCTTTGGCAAGAACTGTTTTTTAATTCAGGAATTTAAAATATTACTTGGTTTATATATCCTTTTCAAATTTACGTTTGATTTGCTTTAAAAGAAATTGTAACAGTACAAAAGTTACTGAGACAGTCAAAAGCTGTTTAGCTGAAATGTATTTCAGAAAATAGTGAACAGACCAGGAAAAGAAACATGTAACTGGATCCTGCTGCTTGCTGCTTACCAGACAACAGGCACAAAATCGAAGAACTTACTGGCTGAAAGAATTTATCATACCTTTCTTCCAAAGAGGTTCCCTACCTATTACAGATCCCTATGGCTGTAAATGCCTGTTTACAGCTGGACCAAATTGCCTTGCTCTTTCTTTCCTGGGACTTTGCTTGCTGCTCTAGGAATAATAAAACAGCACTCCCAGAGTGAACCCCAGCCGAGTTTCCCTGAATGAAACAGACATTTAAGGAGCAGTAATCCCCATGCCAGCTCCCACCGCGGCCTCTGCAGTGCTGCTCTTGCTGCGGCGCGGACCTCACGGCAGGGAACAGCATCTGAATACAACAGCAGCACATGCACATGGGTTCCCTGAAGAAAGCTTTTATCACAATTTATTCTCAAAAAAATGGCCTGTTCAATTGCAAGGTGCATTAAAAATAATAGATAACATTGCAGAGACAGAGTGAACTTTGGAGGAGGTAGGACCGATGCTTTAGCATATTTACACTTCAGCATTATTTGTTCCAAATGCATGTCTAATCAACTTAGAAATTAACTAAATGGATTCGAATTAAATATTAGAAAAATAAATTTATTTTATTGTATCCACAGTTTTTGTAGTTTAGGGCTAATTAATTTGAATTCAACTTATGCCTAGACACCTGTCTCAGCCTACTGGCCTTTAAGTGTCTCTTCTAAACATGTCATCGAATAACACACCAAGGAACTGCTCACAGATTTGACAAAATGGGACATATGCAGCACATTGTAGAACAATGCATTTTATTTCTTACAGTACTTAACAAGTAACCTCCTGGGGCAAGCAAAAGCTGCTCCTGAAAGAACCTGACGAATCCAGTCCTGTGACCTACCTAAACTCCTTACTCTAGAGCCACCATGAACAAACACCTTGTTCCAAAAACAGGTTTGAAACTGCTACTACAGACATTAAAATCAAATCTCCTTTTCAGAACAGAATCTGAATGGGAATTAATACCCATTTATATTTCCCATTTTATCACTAAACAACATTCGCAACAATATCGCAAACTAAAATCCATCATAACCTTACCTCAGTAGTCTCTGAAGAACAGAAACCAATTCTCCAGATATGCAAAGTCAGTTTCCAGGACAAAAAAAAGGAAGAGAATATCTGTTACATTTCACTCTAATTAACTTCCACTGTAGAGCAGCTAAGGTGTGCAGGCAGATTTTCGGGACCAAAAAGCCTTTGCATCAGTCAGCGAGGATTTCTTAAACTCAGAAATACTGAAGAAACTTTGTTCTTCCTTGAACTGTCATGCCGAGCCTAGCACAGTCTGGTTACTTAAGTTAACTAGGAGGAGATCTGGATAGTAAACAAGCTTGGCTCTGTCCAATGGCTTTCCACACCCTCCTGTTTATAGTAAGATGACTTGCATTCAGAGGTCACCCCATCAACAGCTCCTGTCTTTCAGTGGGTATCTAATGTGCTGCGTTTATCCCAAGGCTCTTTTAATGAAACCACCTTCCTGGTCCCTGCTCGCCTGCTGTCGCTATGACACATCTGCTCTTTATTGTGCAAATCCCTATTAAGTGTTAAAATACACAGAAAAGTCATACCTGGGCATATATTCTGCAAGTAATTCAGGTATTTATAAGCGCTTACCTTGTCTGTGAATATTAGCAACAGAAAGTCTTTTTAAAGATCAAAGAATTCTGCCAGCAACATTCATCTTGTGAATAAAAGAAATTCAAGAGGAAGGAAGATGGATGTCATTGTTTGATCTGGATTTAAAACTTTTACAAATACTCCCCAGAAGGATAATGCATGTGCCTGTGCCAGATAATATTTACTTGAATATGTTAACATGCTGGAAACAAGAGATGAGGACTGTCCTCGAGCTCTGCTGTAAAATGATACAGAGCCAAGAAAAACAAGGGTCAAGTGCCAGGATCCCAGTGAAAACACCAAGTCAGTTCTGGGCTGAAAGAATACATGGAATTGATGGTTCTTACAAAACACGGTACATCTGCAGCAGTGTAGAGCCTCCTAGCTCTCATTTTTTAGGCATACAAGTGCTACTGGTTACAACAGATTTGTGATCCAACTGGCAATTGTTGTTTTCTTCATACGGCACTGCAAACCAAAAGAATAAAGCTCCTGAAAACTGCTTATGAAAACAGATAGATCTAAATTAACTCCATCTTAAAATGAGGACAAGAAAATGGTGTTTAGTATTTTCCTTCAGAAGTCTTATAAAAATAAGAATTCCAAATTTCTACCAGTACTTTTCCTCACTCCTTAGCCATCGGGCAGCTCTAGGAAGTTCAGCCTTGTTTCAGTGGGGATGTGAAACTGAAGATGGCACTCTCTCCCCATGCAAACACAAGCCTGACTGCTGCTCAGCAATGCTCTTTGAGTGAAAGTTACACCTGTAGCACATTTTCGGCACCATTTTTTGTCACCACTGCAGCATCAAAATGACAGATAGCAGCTTGGCTCTGCTAAAGCTAATAAAACATGATTGATGAACCGGGCTAGAAAGCCATGTCAGTTCAGATTAGGATATTTGTGCCATCATTTGACAGGTTCCACACTTTATTATTAGAATGGACTGTCAGAACTGTAAGGGCCACTAATAAATACATCCATCCAGATTCCCTGATGCCTTTTTTTGTACTTAAACCTACTAATGAAGTTTAAATACAAAAGATTTTTCATGTGAAATCTCGCTCAATTTTTATAAAATACTTGTGCTTAGAAATACAATATACTTCCTTAAACAGGTGCCTCTCTGCTGCTATAATCTCATGTACTGAAATCCAAGTAATCCTCATTTTACTGGTTTATGTGGCATAATGAAGGCCCACCTCTTTGACAATGAAAACCCGCTGAAGCATATGTAAAGTACTGGGGAGAACATAATCAGCTTTCAGATGTTGTTTCTGACATTAGCTTTGGGCATAACCTCCTTCTTAACTGCTTGAAACAACACATCAGACGTGGAAGGCAGCTAATCAAGATTGGTTGGGGTTTTCAGCACCGAAAGAAGGGAAACAAAGGAAAAACCTATTGCAGAAAATGCTGCCGAAGAAGACTGAAAGCACCAGGATGTACATGAACAGGGGGCTCCAAGGCTCCAATCCTACTCAGTGAATTGCAGAGAGTCCTTACAGTAGTGGACAGTCCTCACAGCAGCAGATAAGGAACAAAATTTGCCCCTTCTTCTACCAGGCATCAGGCAGAGGAAAACCAGCCTGGGCTTTGACTCCACCAACAGTTAAGGAGCACAACACCACTCCCTCTGCACACCTCTGTGTGCAGGAGGTCCTCACTCAGCAGCTTCAAACCAAAGCAGATTGTTTGCCACTCCCTGCCACCGCTTCACCTCCGTATTCCCGTCTTCTGCCACACGCTAACACCAAGAATGAAAGCACCAAAGAAACAACCACCAGCCTTCCTCCTCTTCCCAGTTACACAAGAAAATTTTATTGTTTCTCAGGTCTGGATGCCTGGAAGCAAAGTACAGTCCCACATACTTGTAAAGGTGTTCATCGCGTAGCGGTGATAAAAAATTTCTAAGCCAGAGTTTGGTGCACGCACTAGTACTGTCAAGAGATGACCAGAGAAAATTATTACATCTACAGCATGTGCTCCTTTCTCAGACTGACTGACAGGGAAACCACCGTCCCAACATCCCTGCAAGGGATTAACTTCTCTGCAAACTGAGATTACTAAGGAGGAGATGTTTTTTATCGACGCGTAAATCAGAAGCTTCTTCGTGCCCTTTATTTACAACATCGTTCCACGGACACAAATGTAACAGAAAGGAAAGCAGCAGACATTAGCAAAGAAAAACTGCAGTCATTTCAGAAAATATGAAAGCATGAAATGTTAAGTATTTTGAATTTCTCAATTAGTTCTGCAACCAAAAGTGCTTGGTTTAGAGCCACAGTACTGAAAATTACTTCCAATATAATTTTTTCCTGTTTTAAACTTTGTATTAGATGCTGTTGTTCACTGTTTGCCTGCAATACAGAGAATACCAAACCAAAAATAAAAGCTTATCAGCAAGCCTTTACATTTTAAGCAATGTCACAAATTGACACTGCCAAGTGAGTTGCTTTTTAAATATTCCTTCAGAACTCATCATAGGATGTGAAATACTTCTCAACTGCTTTTACCTTTTCTTGTTAGCTTATATTTTCAGTTCAAAGATAAATGATAAATTCCCAGATCCAAACTTCTATGCTTTTTCAAGAAATTTAAATTAGACTTAAATTTACAACCCCCTCTAAGATGGCTTTGTTGACTTTTAACTTTTGTTTTGTTTGTTTTCTTTGAGCTGTATTTGTGGCAATTCATCAGACTTTATAGAAAGAAAAACTACAACTTGAATTTCCCTTCATGAGTGCCTCCTGCCTGCTCCAGGACTTGTCTGTAAAATCAAAGGATCAAAATAAAATCATTCCTATTCTAATACTTCTATCTATACATGATGCCATATTTATTAGACTCTCCAGCCACCACTAAAGCTGTGTTATGTTCTGCCTGGGCACTGACCAGCCTGAGGCTTCTTAGAGCAAAGTCTGTGGTTCCATCACAGTCCCCACTACTTTCCCTCTCCTCGTTCTCCTCAGCCTTGCAGAGAGACTCTTCTTGGATACAGAGAACAATAACAAAACAGTGGATACTACGTGGATTTAAGAACATGAATTTTTTTCACAATTGAAACTGCTATCAAAAACGAAAAACTGAGTAAATCTCAGAAAAGAGATTGAAAACAGATAGAAAGAAAGATCTGTAGTTCTATGATTCTAAATCTCAATAAAATAATTGGAAAACTGATAGAAGCCAGCTAAATTCTAAGTTCAAATTAAAAATAGACATCTGAGCATATCAGATTTTCAGTGGTAACTGAAAAAATTTACAAACTTAAATAAGAATTACACATAATAAACAAAAACTTGTAAGAGCAACAAACTGTACATATTTACAAATAACATTCCTGAAAAAGCTGTAAAATACCACTTTTAAAATAAAAGTTCAGAGGTCTTCCTATTTTGCCTTCTGTTTTCTCAGCACCTGCAATTCCAATTTATTTCTTCAGTCTTGCAAATCAGCCTTCAAGCTGAAATATCAAGCCTTTAACTTAACACATTAATGACCAACACAATAAAATTGTCACAACTGGCAACAAAGTATTTTGTCTTGATGTCAATTACTTCCACTGGTTTCACTGAATCTTTTTCTAAAAATTACTCATTTACCTCTCATTTACACCTGCCATTTTAAGTATCTGTGATATTAATTCTGACTTGAAATAAGCAAATGAATAAAATCTGAGCTTTACAAAATGTACGTCAAGTTCAAGGTGCCAACTTTGGGAAAGATTTTTCGTATAATTTCTCCTAGAGGAAAGTTGATATATGACACCCTATCTCTCAAAGACATCCAAAATAAAAAAATGGTAAGAGTATTCATTCAAACCCCTGCTAATTATTATGTGTTTTTATCACCACATTTTCTGGGGTTACAATCAAGACGAATAATGTGTTCAGTGATCAGTGCTCGGCACAAATACGATCTCTACCCTGAAATCTTAAAGTTAGTTCTATTTATGGCTCTAGAGTCAACTCTAGTATAATCTTCCAAGTTTATTTTATGACCAAATAAAAAGTTTATTTAAGTAAGTACAGGAGAGACTGTATATGAAAGTTCAGAAGGAGTTTCAGTTTTTGAAGTGGATCTCAAAAGCTGCAAGAGAAGGAAAAGGTTGAACCATTTAGAGTTTCTGACTTGAAGTTCTTGTCATCAGACCCCATTTTCTATCCTCTTAACCATTAACTGTTCAAAAACATCCAGTAAGTGTCTGTGTATCTGACTGCTCTTAGTCAAGCCTCCCATTATAGGTAACATCCAATCTGAGTACACAACACGCAGTCCATTTGTAGCTCTCATTTTTTCAGAGGTGTACAATGCTCTTCACCGCCGGTACTGAGCACTTCTTTCAGCTTTTGTTCTGCTTCTGTGACAGGACCAGCTCTCCTCCCTCATCCCGCCTCCCTCCGTGCACACGTGACTACCACAGTGCACACCGTCAGAAATGATGGTCTGAGGAATGGCACGATACATTTGTCATATAAAACAAGGGCTGTATCCTTGCTTTAACTTCGTGTTTATTTTGAAAGCTGATTGGCACCTCCATAATTACCACAGACCTTCTCAACAGAAAGTTGTAGCAATGTCAGGTTGGAGACAACCAAAGCAGGGATTCCTAAGCTGAGGTATGCAAACCACTTCAAGGCAGTACTTTTGTGCCAGGGCAGGGAAAAGTGGGAGCAGCAGCAATGGATCCCGACCTTTCTGGGCACAGTGCTAAGACTCACACTGTTTATTTCTGCCTGGAGCAAAATCTAGTGTGGTAGAGGAAGTGCTTTTTGCATGATGGAAAAGATGGTGTTTAGGTTCTGACTTGGGAGACAAGGGAATTGAGAAATGGCTGACTTACTCTGAAAAAGACCTGCTACATGACTCTTTCCTAGCAAATAAACTCTTTTAGGCCTTCTTCGGTTTAAAGGATTAATAAAGTCAGCAGTCTTTACTGAGGGCACTTCCCTTGATACATAAATATGTAAGAAAAATTCCATTTTCCTTTTGTAAAAAATATAAACTTCCAATGAAACATGATAAAATTTATGCATGCACTAAAACTAAATGGGTAAAAATAATAAATTAAAAAAAAAAGAAAAAAAAGATCAAATTTTGCCAGTACAGTAATTCCCTTAAACACAACCAGAGAAAAGTTCTGGTTGTGAATGAATGAAGCTTATCTTTCATAAACTTAGGGAAGCCAGTCACCTTATATAAAGAAAAGATTTTTGCTGTATAAAAACCTTGAAAGGGAGCCTTAAGTAAAAGGTGACAACAAACATGAGTTACATGGTGAAAATTCTTGGGTCTCTCCATTCCTACGTGTGGACATTCCAGGGGGATATGTAGCTTACTGGTCACTTAACTCAGCCTTTACTGGAAACAGCTTTTCTCAGGCAATTATGAAACACTCTCCTACCAATGTCCTTTAGCATTTTGAACAAAAGATATACCAAAAATAAGAAAAATAAATTAAACATTTTTTGGTACAATGTTTTCATAGCTTTTATGCAATATGTTACGAATGTTTTAACAAATAAGCCATACTCTGAAAGTCCTGCTGAGCCATACTAACTACTAAGGTCTCCGTCTTTTCATATAAAGAGACTAACAGCTAGTTAAAAAAAAAAAAAATCCTCTGGTATCACACAGCTATCTTTCTCCCAAAGCTACAGATGACACTGTAACTTTCAGACAAGTTAGTATTTTACATTTTTTAGATATATGTCTGATACTAAAATAATTTCTTAAAAACGTAGTTCTAACAATCTTTCATCATAATTAGTTGATAAATTTTCTATGTGCTTTCTTGATTTGGGTAAGATGGTGCTGACAAATTTGTTCCCTTGAATGTTTATGTCTTTTTGCTCATCAAAGGAGGACTTGGATAGAAGTTTCCATTTTTGCCTTCGTTTTTGTTGGCAGCTTTACCAAGGGGAATTACAAAGAATTTCACAGCCTGGCAAAGGGAGGAAGTGACATCTCTATATCCCCAAATTATCCAAGCTTTCAGCAGCTTGCTCCTTTTTCTGCTGTGCTAAACTACAGCCTTTCATTCTTGTCTCCTCCAGTGGCAGCATACTGCTTAAGCAAAATACAATCCTCCCTCTCTGCAATTTTATAAAATTCACCCTTTGCTTTAAGCTGTTCCATGCTGAAGCCTAAGTTAATTTTTTAATTCCTAGGAAACACAGAAAAAACACCGGGGCATATTCTGTTCTTTAGAGGCATTCATCATTTTTTTGGTGGAACGTACCCCAGCAATCAGGAGCAGAATGTAGATAGTTTTGCCAAAATATCACTGCATTAAACTGATCACTACAGTGTAATGAACAATTAACTTAGTTAATTAATTACTAAACACAACAAGATTTTTAAATTTGTAAAACACCCAAGAATTCTACACTCCCTCAGTATTTTTCAAACATATAGATTTACAATTGGAAATACAATGGTATTAATGTCCCCTTACAACAACACTCTCCTTGAGCAAAGTATCCATCTAAAACTATCCACAATACAGTAGCAAAATTTGCCCCTTGCTATGTGTTTTGGTTTTTTTTTTTTACCTAGTATTTCTGAGTATAAAGAATTAAATTTCTATGTATAAAGTATTATTTCATTGCATCCGGTTTTATTCTCACCACACTTGCCATTCTGCTACAGTCAATGGTGTTGCACTGTTGTGAGAACAAAATCTGGATCAGGATACAGATTTCAACACCACTCTTCTCAAAAATATAGTGTTTCAGAGTTTTTACTGCAACTTCAAAGGTGGATCATCTTACAAGTGACTAGAGCTGGAGAGCAAACATCCTCCATCATCATAACAAATCTCTCAGCATCAGCACAAGCCTTCGGAAGAACTACTTGTTTTACATCATCATCTCTATTTCCGGACACAAGTGCAGGAATGCAGATAAGTTGTTTTTATCTCCTAGTTATATCTGCTTATATAAATATCACAAATAAAGATATAAGAAGAAGAAGAAAATATCACAAATCATAGTATTTTTTAACATGATTCAGCACCTTTAATAAAGTCAGGTTTCTGTCACTGCCATGAGACCTTAATTACACAGTGCTTCAAATTAAAAAAAAAAAAAAAATCCCACCATGAGGGTTTTTTATTGCATACTTTAAAATTGGTATTTTCCTAAATCAGACTTCTAAAATTTTCATTAAGGTCTAAACAGAGTGAATTCTGCTTCTCCAACTGGTCTTTTCATCATTTCCACTAATCAAACAATACCTTTTAAAGACTGAGAATAAAATCTAGAGATTTCAATGGTTTTTTATTCTGCAGAGAAAGAAGTGAACTGAAATGAAAGAATGAACACACAAAATGAAAGAATAAAACCTAGTAAATTGTCCATGTAAACAAAAATGCTGTCCAAACTGGGAGCCAAGCACTAAACCCAAATGGAATACCATTAATGGTATTTCCTTGTAGTATGTGAAAGCAACTTCTCTTAACTTTGAAAGTAATGTGGTGATTCTGGTCATTGGCCCCACAAGGAGAGTACAGATAAACCTTCGTCTTCTCTCTCGGACAGCCATAGCTGTATTTTGACAATTTTTAGGATACAAGAAAGTAGTTTGGAGATACACATTTAAGTAAATTACTTCTTTCAAAATATTGGTTTCTATGCCAGTACAAGTATTCAGCATAACCCATTAAAAAGCATATGTATGTGGATTATTTCTTCACATGTGAGTTGTCTCACTGGCTTTAGTAAGTGCTTAATTCACAGCGTGCAGTTAGGCATATGTGTAAATCACCACAAGAATGGAATCTGAATTGAAAAAGTGTTAAGTTTCTACCAGGGATTTCAGTCTATTCTCCTTCCCAGATTTGTAATACTTGTTTTCAACAAAAAAGACATGGCACTGTAGTATGTGCAATTAGAAATGTGACTTAACTGCTCACACTTATTTCTAGAGATGTACAAACACCTTGAGATATTACTAAAAAAAAAATATACAGTGCATGAAAATATTACTTCAGAGATTTGAAACATTTCAAGCACACATATATTAATTCAAAATGAATCAGCTATAAATATCTTCAGTTTTAGCAAGAGTTCAAGGGAATATTAGAAAATACCAAGGAGTATTTTAAACAACTTAAGGTGCACAGCAGAGAGAGAAAATATGCAACTTGGCAACGAAAATATGTAGCTAAAATAAAGCAGAACTGTTTTACTGCAAGAAAAATGGTATCACCTATTCAGAGTGGCTGATTGGGAAAAGCATGTATGCAAGGTTTATGGTGATTTGGCCCAAAACTGTCGCATCTGGACAGAGCAGGGCACAACCCTAACCAGTACCCTGTTACTGGGTGTAACTGCAGCTCTGCTTTCTGTCCCTGCTGTGAATGCACAAACGCTGCATTAAAAGAACTGAGAGATAAAAGGAAACCTGAAACAACCTCCCAAGTGCATTTAAAAAAATTAAATAAGTGCCTGGCTATGCCTGCACAGAAGGGCAGAGTAGGAAAAAAGACAGTCCCAAATGGAGTACTTCTGCCCAGAATTCCCGTGTGAGAGTGGAGCAGGAACCACTGCCAACAGAAAAGGAATAGACTTATTTTTTTCTTCAGTGAGTGCTGCACTCCAGTGCTGTCTGAGAGCTCAGTTTAGAAGATACCAACTGTGATATCTCTGCCTTCAGTCTCTACTACGAATTAGATTACCAGATTAGATCTTTGGGTAATACAGGACACAACGACATATTTCTGAAAGTGGACGTTACTGATGATTTTTAAAGTAGATCCAAGGGTCAGTCCCTGGTCTGGTAAAGTTATGGAACAATCCGCCAGGACAAGGAGTTCAAACTTACCTCTATACTACATGGATTTGTTGTTGTGAAATACAAACATTTCCATCTGACCAAAACAAAACTATTTAATATTTGTGGATGTTTTATTTCATGAAAAATAAATTCAGTCATAGAGACATGCATGTTCTCTAGTGGCAGTGAATTCCAAATCTTTATTATGTGTTGGTAGAAAAATATTCCTTTTTATTAGTTTGAAACATATTTCAGTTTCTCTTCATACTCCCTATATTGCATCACTTGACCTGTCTCTATTGTAGTCATTATTGCACACACATTACTGCACTCATCTGTCAACTATATCTGTCACAGTCCATAAAGGAGGGTTGGGGGGGTTGAATATCTTTATTAATTTCCATTTCCCATATCCGAATTCTGTAATTCTTCCAAATCCTTAGCATGTTGAGCAAACAGAATTGAACACGAGGCATGGATTTCTCTCTCTCCCTCTGTCCCTCTGTGCTTTCCTGTGGCAGCACAGAAAGACTGCAAGAGACTCAAAACTCACCACTGGGTAACCTTTTTTTACATTTTGTGTGAGGTCACTTATTTTATTAGATTTAAAAACATGAACAGTTTCATAGTGCCACCAAATTTTTTCTTTACTGAAAAAGAAACCCAACACTGTGAACCTCGAGGCTGATACTTTAGTTTCCAGTTAAACGAAATCTAAATTTCTGGTCTCTATAATAAGATTTGCCTTATAGACAAAAAGGGAGTGACAACCACAGACTACTATGTTAGCTTTTCAAGCTCTGGGGGACACATTGTCTCAGAGCTGGTTATTGAGAGAGGAACACAAATAGGACCTGGAGGTGCACCAAGTTTAAGAATAACCTAAGCATCAGCTTATAGAGGAATTCTGGAGGGGGGACAAGTAGCTTGAAACAGCTACCACCTCAACAAAATGTAGGGAATCAAACACAAATAAGAGCCGAAGGACTGTTTCAAACAATCAGCCTTGAGCATTTGGAAAACATTAACTCATGCCTTCCATTTGACATCACGTGAAAAGATCATACAGCTTCCTACTGCATGAAAAAATTCTATGTCCTGTTTTCTCTGGATCTTTATCATATGTACCTCCTCAGCACAGATAAAGATGAAATACGGGTCCTTAAAAGTTGAAGATGGAAAATTGAGTTTTTCATTACATCTGTTTCTCTAATAAAATATTACAGATTTTTAGATTTCAGAATTCAATAAACCAATCAGCTGAGGAGTTCTTCATCAAAATAAAGTTAAACAGAAGCCATTTTCTGAAGGCCAGAGAGCAAATTCAGATGGCTAAATCAACTCAAAGGGAATAAAAATGGGAATGAATATAAACAGGAGCTGTGCTAACAGCAAAAAAGCAGAAAATGGTTACTACAAAAATGTTACAGTCTGCAAGATCTTTTAAATTTACCTAGGAATTTTGGGCACTGAATCACAGTTTTTTTGAAATTTCAGTCACTAAAACAGAGTTTTCATAGTCATTTCTTGGCTAAATAAAAGGACATACAACTAATTTAAACAACATGAAAGAATTAGAGCTGAAGAGTGACTTAAAAACCCCAAGGATGTCATATTTTGATAAAATACAACTGAAATTCAGTAACTTTGAGCATAAATCAGGATAACCATCATCAAAGAATGGCCTGAGTTGGAAGGGACCCTAATGACCATCTAGTTCCTACCCCGCTGCCGCTGGCGGTTGGTGTATTATGATATACAACAGGTTACAGAGAAGCATCTTTCAGATTTTGTCTTGATGTTTAAATTTTCCAAGGTTGCAAGGTTACTAGGTTATGAAGAGCTGATTCATGAGCTGATTCACATGCCCCTCCAACTTTAAGTTGGTCTGAAAATCTACTAGGGTAAGACTGAGGAGGAAAGGAGGCATCAATATCACTCATGAAAACTATTCAAAGGCATGGTGACTATGGCTGTTTTTCTGCAGGTGGTCTTGCTAAAGTGATGGCCAGTTTCTTCAAAGGGCTATTAAAGTACCTGGAAAGGCAGCAGAAATAATCAAAGATATCAAAACATTCTAAAAGACTTGTGTCTATCATACATAAAAACTGTCAGAGAAGCCACATTTCAAAGTACAGGTATTTTCTACCATTTAAATATTTTGTATTTGCTTTCAAGTATTTTAAATTATATTTGTAATTACATGGTTCTATAACAATACCAAAACTTACTATAAGTACTGAGTGAATAGGATTTAAAAAAATAGTGTTAATGAGACATTATTAAACATATGAACAAGAACTTCCATTTTTAATCTCAGACACAAATAGGAAGAAAAGCTTCTAAGTATACCTCAAGACTAAGAAGTAAACGACGAATCTAACTATACCCAATAGGTAATTGTTTTACAATTCATAATGGATAAAGCCTTGCAATTATACGTTTTTCAGAAAAATATTTTGTTGTCACCTGTACAGAAATGAGTCTTCCTAGACACTTTTAATTTCAGTTTAAGAAAACTGGCAGGAAAGCAAGAGAAATCAAGTTCTTCTACATCTAATGTAAAGGAACTCAATTAAGATATGCAAAAGCAGGAATTTTTTTCTTTTTCAATCCATATAATGAACAAAAAATTAGAAGCTGAGCTGAGCTTTACTACTCAAGGTAATTTTCTGAAGGTTTCTGGTACATAGAACTTCAAAGGCATCCAAGCAGAAAAAAACTAATTGTCAATTCAAACTCATTTTTTCAGAGGTCAGCAATTAATTTAATTTGTAACACATGAAAATCCTCCTGTATATCTTTCAACACCTTTATGTATCCAGATGGCTTTGAAAATCTGTCTAAATATGATGATTGGTTCACTTAGTATCTGCCATTAATATCTTGTCTAATAAATCCTTTAGACTTGCATGAAAATACTTTTCTTCGTATATATTCAAACTATTTAAAACTGGCTTATATTAATAAAAGAAATTAAATATTGTTTTTCTGCATTTGTCTGGAACCCTGATTTGCATCCAAACTGCAGGTCGATCCAAATTATTAGTTCAAATTTAGATTTCTACGGAATAACAAATGCAGTATCCTTATTTTTAACAATATTTAAACTGAGAATCAGAGGTTGAGTAAGACCGCAAAATTACTTCTCTTTCAGAAGTCATGTGAGACAGGTACACATTTCATGAATATATTGTCAAGGAGAAGGTTTCTAAGAAAAAAACACAATTTTACAATACTCTTAAAAAGCAAGATAAAGTCTTGGGGTTTTTTTCTGATGGGTGGTTCAAACTGCAGTTAGAATTGTTATTTAAAACACTTTGACTGAAACCAACCGTGGGAAGCAGAATGACTTGAGTTAATTCTACAAAGCCTTATACAAGAACAAGTAGACTAAAATCTTTAACATCTGATCGTCCACTACTGAAGTCCAGAGCAGATCTACCATGGATGTCATAGGCCAGATCCTGTATTGACTCCTGGGATGGCAGAACAGGCCTTAAGACTGGTATGAGTGACTACAATCATCAAACAGGCAAATTTATATCCATACTCATTCACAGATTGTAGGTTACATCCTTATATGTACAATTTCTGAATTCAAGTTACTAAATATGTTTCAGCTTATAAAAGTGTTGCTGATACAGTGCAGGGTGAGGAGAAAGGATAAGCAGGTAATGCAACTAAAAGGAGCACACATTAATAAGTTAATTATCCATTCCTATAGTAACTTACACCTTCTTCTGGCTCTTTGGTATGCAAATTAAAGCGACTGAAACCAATTTATATTCACATGTATACAGCAGAAACTGGGTGGAAATCTAGATTGGCTGAACTTACAAATTCCAATTTCTTGGCAAGTTAGATATCTCACCTAAAATCTCCTTATCCATTTATACATTAGGAAATGTGGACAAACCAATTATGGAACAGACACAGACCCCATGAGATCAAAAGCAGATCAGTATGCAAGGGTGATAAGCCTAATGAAAACATGGTTTCAAATGGCATATTTTATACTCAGTAGGAGCCAACTGGGACTTCAGAACATGGAAAAAAAAGGTAAATGGGGACAAGTCCAAATGCAGAAGGTTTACCTCCACGTACAAACTGTGGGGAGCAGGCACTTCTCAGCAGTCTAGGGAAGGCTAAGTTAACAGCATGGGGATTGTTTTGACTTTGAGCCAAGGCAATTAGGGGACTGCACAGCATTATGTCTGTCCTGCCCAAGAAGAACACCAGAACGTTCTACAGAGCTGCACTCTTCCAAGCAGAAGGTGTCCCACTGGCCAAGGTTTAATTTTGCAACTTAACAATGATATTAAACATTTGTCCGGATCTCAGTATGAGCCTGACGAAAGAATGGGATGAAGTGTTAAATATATAAAGACTAGCCAGTATTACTCTAAAATCTGTCATCCATTGAATGCATCTGGGAGAAGCTGGACAGAAAACTACAACCTTTAAAATAAATCCACAGATCACTGCAATCTTGCAATAGTAGTTCTCCCTGAACGCTACAAATGAATTGGATCAGTGGACAACTTTGCAAACACAGACACACTGGGTGTGGGTGCACACCCACTCTCCAAACCACATATTGCCAAGCCACCATGCCAGAAGTGAGTTTTCTCTCTTCTGACTGGACAGTATTATTTTTATGTGCAGTTTGTTGAACAAAATAGTCTCCATCGCCATTGGATAATAAAACCTTTGAACAAACCTAAGCTTGTGTGTGTGTGTGTGCACGTGTGAAATTGTGACTTTTCTCTGAATGTTCCCAGCCCTATATTATAATACTCAACTTGTTCCAAACCCTACAGCAGTTACTTGGAAGACTCCTCTAAGCAACAGTGAGCTTTGGATCAGATCCTGGAAAACAAAGCCAACTCAAAGTTTGACTGCAATGCACACATGTATGCAGGAATCCACCAAATGCAGAATAATAAACCTGTCTGCTGACACACAGGGGTACATCCTGCATTTTAACAGAACACAGTGACACAAAGGCCAACTGGCCACTGAGCTCAGTGGCTCTGAACCAAGCGAAATGAGCCCCTCTAATGAGGCACAAGGTATTCTGTTTGAAGGCACATGCAGATCCCAAATGGATACACACTGTGCTAGCAGAGTGAGTCACGCTGCATTCCTAGGACGTGTGACCTCCCTGCAGTCTGCTTGGGAGACCGTGCTATTGCAGTATGCTCCACGAGCTTCTCAGACGTGATCCAAATTAACGTAAATTTTTCTGCAGTCAACTCTCTGTTTAAGAACCTAAACAGGTATGTTCAAGGTACCAAAAAAATATGCATTGAGCTGAACATCCCACCTTCAGCAGATGCTGAAATTGTGTAAGAACAAGGAAATCACATAGTGATGTTCACCCAAAATATTCTCTAACCCTCTTATCTTCAAATGATAACTATTTAAACTAACACTTAAAAAGAGTAAATTTTTCCATTATGTCACCCAATCTCTTTTGATCATTTCACTTGTTTCCTAATCTTCAAATTAAAATTTTATCCATTTGAGAACCTACCCTCTCCTCCCAAGCCTGAAAAATGTCCTCAGGAAACAGTTCCATGCAGAACACTTCTATATGCCTTTTGAAACTGCATCAAAAACCAATCAGCCAGATCTCCTTCTCTTGAGAGAATTCTAAGACAACAGTGAGGCACGCAAACTCTTTAACTCTCTTCTGTATAATTCCATAAAGAGGAATTGGAGAGGGATGGGAGACCTAAAATTCTTACCGGATGAAAAGTTAATTTTGAATTATGCATACCAAAGTATATGCTATATGTCACATATACTGACAAATTTTGAAGATTTTAATTAAAAAAAAAAAAAATCTTGTTGTAGTAAAAAAAAAAAAATTCATCAAGAGTTTGGCATGCTTCAAGTTTTGATAGTTTTTCCTCAGAATTTTTAGGATTTACTTTTAAATGAGACAAAGAACTCTTTTAGGCTGAGATATGTTTCTTTCTTTTATTTGCATCTTACAAAATTTTACTGAATCATATTGCATACCGTACTTATTTAAAGCATAATATAATTATCCTGTATAGTACTTTTAATGACTCCTATCATATAGCATAGACTCTACAGAACAAACAGTCCAGACATAACTGTATTATGTAAACAATGATGTCCCCTAAGAATCTATGGAAAACTGACAAAAAAGTGAAAACTGTCCTTTCCAAAATCTTTGGCACTTCAGAATACTATGGGACACAGACAAGAAAATCTCTGGAATGCAAATGATTCCTGTTACAAATAATTTTCAACAGTCCTAAAATGAGAGGAAGCAATTTCAGTCTATTATTTCTAACTATTTCTGCTCTTTCCACTGTTTGATGCAAGTGGTAAGTTGTGATAAGGTCCAGCTGCTGTAATGGTATGTTTATGTGTGTTTGGGAGGGATGAAGAAACAAAGCCACCTTCTATCACATACCTAGCACTGTAAAGAATTGATTACAAATCCCTTTATCCTTTCTAAAAAGCCACATAGTTATGTGACTGTGCAGTTTTCTAGGAAGGAAAGTTTACATAAAGGTGGTACTAGAATTCGCTACCGTCTCCAGTCCCCACTGCCGACAAAGCTGTGAAATTCTTTGGGGACAAGTGCTGTGTGCCACTGAAGAATGTGATAGTTACCTCAGCCTAGGACTCGATGATCCTTGCAGGTCCCTTCCAGCTGAGAACATTCTCTGATTGTGTATTTGCTCCTTCTCTCATCCAGTGAGGACCAAACGTGGGTTGTGCTATGAGGCTAATGGTAGTGTACAAAAGTTGCAATCAGGAACTGCTGTGTGTGGCAAGTTGTTACTGACACTCCTCAGCATCAACAGCTCTTGTTCTAACTTTGGTCTTTTGACTCTCTCTGAAGCTAAATGATTTTTCAACAAGAGACAATGAAGGGAAACTCAATATTCATGAAATGCTGGAACTAAAACAAATGGCAGTTCCTTCAAAACAAATACAGATGGCAGGTGAGCCCAGCCCAGGAGGCCAAAGAAAAAAGCTCTGGACTTGTGGAACCAGTTTGCATTTGGCAAGTGAGTGCACAGTGGTGTTCTGGTTGTTAATGGAGATAAAGGCAAAAAGTTTCACTCCTCATGTAAGACTTGTGGAGCATTTGTGGCTGGTATCCTTAAAGATCATTTCTCCTATGCCATCCATGCTTCCTTGAAAAACTTCTGTTATGGCCACACAAAAGTCCTTATAAACAGCATTCATAATACAAATACTAATGTAATCCACAAGAAGATGGACATTAGAGCAGAAGGTGGGAGAAGCTTCACAGGTGTGAGCACATGAATGCGTATTAACATAGGTGTGACAGCACAGACTAGCCCAAAGTCTCACACTTTTTGGGCAGAGCCTCAATAAACTATACCTACATTGCCTACCTCTAAAATATACTTACGGTAATTAACTACAGAAATAAGAATTTACTTCTGGAAGAATGAAGGTGACTGGTTATATAAGGATTGAATCAAATGAAATATTAAAAGAACAGTTACTCAACAGAAAGAGGACTAATATTCTGCCTTAAAATTTGAAAAAGAAATCTAACTCAACAAAATAAACATCATGATAGCACAAAAAACCCCATAACACAGCTTCATGAAAAGCACTGCTCTTCTAAAGTAGGTCTTTTCTTAGAAACAGACCAGACACAGCTTCCATTTATTATTTATGGTGCCTTGTGTCCATGTCAGCTCCTGATTAATAATTAAAATTAATCTCATTAAGGCAGATTTCATTACAGGATAATTTAATTAAATGATGAATTGGCTCCCAGATGTCACCATTTGTGCCATCTTTTAAAAGATGCTGCTGATGACACAGATTTATAAGGGTTTAGTGTTAACCTGAAAAGCTACATTATTTAACAGATTTATAGCAATTTTCATAAGCAAAGCACACAACATGAAATATAATTCACATAAGGTGAGACAGGCACTTCCAAGTATAAACAAAGGTATATGGCTGTCTCTGTATGGAATGAGGAAGCACAGGAAGGTCGGCTTCAAGTGTGTTAAAAGGAACTCTAACCTCAGTAATTGTGAGGATCCTACATACCAGTATTGTAAGCAACTTCTTCCTTGCAGCACAAAGCAGCTGAGACAGCTGCAAAAAAAATCTATTTCAGATAGTTTAATAGAAAATTACTCTAAATTTCCAAATTCAGTGTCTCAAGAACTGCAGCAAACAGATGAGTGAAAACAAGAATTGTCACTGGTAGCAGAGGAAGATTAATCTTGCTGTACCATACTTCCCACTACTCTTTTCATAATGCTATGCAGGCTTTCTCTTGATAATTAACTAAAAAAAGAAAAAAATAATCTGGTGGAATAGCAGCTGCTAGTGGATCAGCACTATCAGAACAGGGTGTTTCACAAGACACAGAGTAAACAAAACAAAAAGCAGAGATGAGGCCAAGTAATGACATCAAATGCTGTGACATGAAGGTTCAAAACAGTGGAAAGGTGTTTTCTTTAACATCTCTCCAGTGTCCTATATCTCACAGTGACAGTTTACACTTCAGAAAACGTCACAGAACTTTTTAAAAAGTCTTAGTGTAAGGAAAAATGAAAAAGTATGAAGCTGAATTATTAGAGTGCACCACTCCAATATGTGCATTTGTGGGCTAGCATTGCTTTTAGGCAACTGCATTTTCCTAAGGCATGACCAGCAGCCTGCTCTCTATCTGCTACATATTACTGCTCTACCAAAACACAATTTAGTATATGAAAAGCACCACATATGTTTAAGCTCATGATCACCAACTGATCATTGAATATATTAGTCGATGAGAATAAGGCACAGAGAAGGCACAGTCAAAGTCCCCACTTCATGCATTATTCTGTTCACACCAGAGCACTCCAAACAAAGGTTCAAGTTATCCTTCAGAATTGAAACATTTCGGTACTGATACAAAACCACCCAAAATACATTGAATGTTGAAGCTATACTTCCCTTGGGTGTCCCTGACCCATTCAAACCATCTGAACTCTGCCGCAGGACTGCTGTTAACAAAGCCCTCAGTGGACAGAACATCACTGCTCCTGTTTCTTTTTGGGAATAAGCAAGGTAGCGCTCACAGGTGATAGATCTGGTAGCTGTTTTGATCACCAGATAATCTCACCGAACAGCCTGCTGGCTGTTACCAAAACTATAATCAAGAGCTAAATCTAGAAGATCAGTTTTAGATATTTAGAATTAAGTAGAATCTTGAGCCCTAATTTACTTTTTGGGCTCCATCTACTATCCACAGAAGTAGAAAGACAATACCAAGGCAGTTAGCACGCTGTAATCATCTGCCTGATGGGAAATACTGATCAGGTGAAATGGGCTTGATTGTTAACCTGCTAATTACCAGTTAAATCACTGATCCACCACTTTGTGGCTTGGCTTCTCAACTATAACCCACCTGACCCAGTTCCGTGACTAGGGAAGACTGGCCTTCTCTTT